>JACATO010000329.1:1447500-1802563 GCA_018389105.1 Nautilus pompilius | reverse complement strand
CCAGTTCGCAGATCCTATTTTGCAGCAACCGTCAGTCTGTGGCCACCATCTCCGCCACTTGGTCGAGTCTCTCTCTTCCCTATTCGTTTTTCCACTGGACGGTTAATTAGTAATACCATGGTCTCTCATACTGGAAGCAGTGTTGTTTTTCCCAGATATACCTTTCCATTAGTTCGAGGTGGGAGCGCATTCACTGACTGATACGGATTCTAGCGCATTAACCCTCCGTACACCACATCTGTACCACTCAGCACAGGCTGAGCCACATGGACTTTTGTGGCCCGCGGCGCCGTGTGGCTGGGGTAAAGGGAAGTAAAAACCGACGGGGTGTGCGGAGGGTTAAAGGGAGTTTCATCTATGCGAGTTTACCTGTTACGTTTGTGGGCGAGCAAGGTGAAAAATGCAAAGGTTTCAGGTGTGACTTTCACAAGCAGAGAGACTCTTCGCAAACCGTCCGCATGAGTGAACTGCTCGCCTGTAGCCTCCGGGAAGACGACGTCTGGTATTTATTTAAATTTGATACCGCCCCCTGTTGGAATCTCGAGATCTCTATCTTAATTCTTTGCACTTACAAGCGGTTGTGGAAAAAACACGGGGGAACAGTCGGATGGGGCGACGGTTTTCTGATGACGTCGAGGCACCCACAAACGCCGTGGTGAGGCCCCTCTGATGATGCCCCCGGAGCAGTTGGTGTCGTCACTGCTGTAGCATTTTCGAGACTCTCCGTCGGCCATGGCTTTGGATACGGAGTGAACGCAAAAAAAAGAAGCAACAGCAAGCCGAGTTAGCGTACTGTTTTCTTCAACACCTACTGGGCAACACGCCGTTAGTAATATTAAAGGACCTTTCCGGATTAAGTACACAACATCATCAAATTTGGAGGGGGGCTACAGATTTTTCCGCAACTGCTCAGTCTTATGATAGCGAAGATGCAAGTAACATTAACATCGTGTGTGTGTGGGGGGGGGGGTTGGGGTCTGTGCCACGAAGTCTCTCGCCGTCAGACTCCGGTCAGCGCCAGGTTTAATGACGAGCGCGGTAATTTAATAGAAACTGCCCGGGGAAAGTGGAGTGATGGGCTGAACGACACACCCAACCCCTCTCCGCTGCTCGTTTATCTGTACCGAGCTGCCGCGTTGCTCCGCTAGGTGGCCCGGGCTTCTAAAGAAGAGCAAAAGTTCGTGAGCAAAGCAATTTAAGAAATTATTTGCTGATATTCGAGGAATTCCCGCGAGAACAATGCATCCATCTCGCTTTTCACGATGTTGTAACCGAGCTGGAAAATCGTGGTGGGAGGGAAAGGTAGGGCTTACACACACACACACACCCCTCCCGCTACACGTCAGCCATTGCCGGAGAAATCATTAATTAAGATAATATCTGTACCAAAACCCAACAAAGGCGTTTGGCGATGACATGCTAATACAGAACGTAAACAGTTCTGCACGAGCCCCATCTCGAGATCTTATCGCAAACGCCATTGTTTATCCATCATTTCCCCATTTCTGTAGGTTGCACCCCCTCCCGTCCCTTTGAGAACCGAGTTATCCCACCTCGCCGCCGGTTTTTGCGCCGGCCAATAGCCGCGAAGAGGCGATGGCGTCTCTTTGTGACACAGAGGCGGTGTCTTCTGTTCAAAGGCCCCGTGTAGGTACCTGGCCTACCAGAAAGACTCGACGGTAATTAGGAGATTAGGCGGAAGTCGGCGCGCTCCACTGTGGTTGCTAAGGACCCGCCGATCTAGTCAAGCATTTCTGCTATTCTGCCCCTCTTTCTCCCCTCGACAGAGCCCGTTATCGTCCAAAACAGGGTCTCTCCCACCACCCCCCTCCCATCCGTCTGAAGCCGTAGCGAGACATTAGGCTAATTAGGTGTAGGAAGGGAGGGGCGGAAACTCTCTCTCTCGCCCCTTTGATGAATCTTCCCTGCTCGCGGTATCTCCCGAAAGCAACGATTCCTTCCAGAGTAAAAACCTCCGGTACGTTTCGCGGTAACTTGGCGTAATAACTTCGCTTAATGTCGGAGTTGAAACATCGGCAAAATGTATGGCCTGAATGGCGCCTTAATACCCCGGGTTATCGCTATTTTGGCGATTCGCAAGCCCGGTTCACACTTCCCGCGAAGACTTCGCTCATTAACGACACCGGTTTTTAGTGACGTCACAATTGCGTTTTACTGCAAGTTACTCCGAATTTTTAACAGCGTTTTTTTTTAAAAAATTTTATTTTAAAAAAAGTTAATTAATTAAAACTAGATTTTGTTAACACGTGATAAAGGAACGCACGTGCTTAAAAAAAAAAAAGGAGGAGAGAGGAGAGAGGTGGCCGGGGTTATTCTTCGAAACGTGTCTCGAGATGTCTTGTCGTTTTGGAGAGGGAGAAGAAACTCGGTCTTCTGGCCGGGGGCATTTAGCGACCCGAAGGTTCCGCGATTGTTGGACTGGCCCCGCCAGGGCCCCGTGTGGATGGGGCGAGAGTAAACAAAACTGAATATCGTTCTAACTGTTGGCTATTCCGCGTGGCAAGCGCCCTTCCGGTGGATAGCGACGGCGCCTTCAAAGGAAAGGGCGGAGATTTAGAATACAACTACGCAACCGAGTTTCTGGACGGCAGAAGATAAGAACCGCCAACAACAACAACACCGACGACGAGTTAACCCTTTACATCGAGTCTCTTTCATAGAGTGTGGCGCGCGGGGGAGGGGGGGGGGTTTCGGAGGAAGGAAGATAGGAGATAGCCAGGGGGAAAAGAGGACGAAATAAAACCGAGAGTATCTCCATCTCCCTCTCTCGACGATCCATCGATAGACTCTCCTCTCTTCGAGATCTCCAGCTCTCGAGAAATCTAGAGAGAGAAAGCGATCGATCTCCTCTCTCCTCTCTATCTCCAAATCTCTCTCTCCAGCTTCATCTCTCTCTCTTCTCTCTTCTCCATCTCCTCTCCCCTCCCTCTCTCTCTCTCTTCTCCATCTCGATTCTCCTCTCCCTCTCCCAATCTCTCTCTTCTCTCCATCTCTCCCCATCTTCTCTCCTCTCTCCATCTCTCTCTCTCTCTCTCTCTCTCTCTCTTCTCTCTTCTCTCTCTCTCTCTCTCCTTCGGTAACTACGGGAGGACATGGAGGAGAGGATTTCGGTAACCTCTATGGACTTTCGGGCAGATCTAACGCTAATTGTTTGTATTATTTATTATCAGCAAGTCAAGAGTTCAAGAGAACCTCGTCAGTATTATGTGAAAATCCTTTGTGTGATAACAAACTGTTTAGTTTGGAGATGATGTCGAGATCCACTCTCCTGTACTCCTGTGTTAGGAAGCCGTATTGTCAAAGCGACTGTTGAGGCCAACCTGAAGTGAGCATCTTTCTCTAGGTAGGTGGTAAGTACTGTACACTAGCGCCCATAAGTGTGGACCCACGATCAACATATTAGCTCATACAGTTAGAGGTACATAGACTTACGACCAGTGGTGGGATTCAACCTGTTCTTGGAATTTCGTGAGTTGGGCGAACCGGTGTTAGCCCTAACCTATTTTATCCTCACATCAGAATATAAGCATGAATCCAATTATTCTTGCTACACATCGCATGATTCATCTTGGTTTTAGAAATATCTACGGTAACTAATAGATAAAAACATCCCTCCCCTTATTAGTAAGTGAAATGTTCTATAATTATGCACAGCCACTAGCGGACCTGAAGGGGGGGGGCAGAGTTGGGCTCGGGTCCCCCCTCCATGGGTTCTATAAGGTTGGAAGGTTTGGGGGGCAGCCCCCATTAGTCTTCGAATATGAAATGGGGAAAACTGAAGAATAATAATCATAAAATTATCAATCAGTAATACGTATAATTAATAATAATAATAATCGTACTAATAATTCAAAAAGCACAAACATGTATTTACATAGATATACCTTCGTATTACTTAGTTCATTAACTATATAGTCTAATATAGAGCTCTTTCGATGTTGTTATAGTGATGCTTTAACCATTGTTTAGACATTTTTTTTAATTTGGGAAATAATTATAATTAATAATTTGATTTGCTAAACTGTAGAACGCGGCAGCCCAAAGACCAACCTCTGGACCGATGTCGGGCCAAACCCGAAGACATGATTTCTGTGAGAGAGAGAGAGAGAGATGGAGCCGGTTGTTAGGGTATTTTAATCCCACCACTGCTTACGACCATATATAGGACAGTAAGTTCATATCCGGACTCCTTTAGACCGAATATATTTATCTACACTTGATAAATTATTTTATCAGTACAAGTTTACAGTAATGGCCGTTAGGGGGCTCCAAAAGTGTAAGTCTACGCAAAGATGTCCGGGGCCCACTACAAACATGGCCGCAGTCAAACCACAGGTATGCATGGATATCTATACGTATGGGCATTGATAATGCAGAAGACACCGCTACAGATTTAAAAAAAAGTAATTTAAAACCTACGTATTTAATGTCAGTAAACAACACACGAAAGTCCCCTTTTTAAAAGCGGAAAACATCATTACATCTGACGTTGTAATGGACTCTACTTTCTGTTTCTATCGAATCATCCATCGCTAGGTCACCCATGTAAACACCACTTTCGATTTATTTGCCTGCCCTCGTGCACCAGAACCTTTTCTTTCTTTTTTTTTTTAAATTTTAAAATAATGTTACAAATGTCGTTTTCCACGAAGGCTCTTCACAACACCGCCATTCTCTTAACCAGGGCAGCCAGAGGAAGAAGCTCCCTCTCCCGGTCCAGCAGACCGGAAGTGACGCCACTTCGGTACGAGGACGAGCCGCCATTATAGCATGCGACGACTGTCTGCCGACATCGGGGCAAATTCCTGCAGCAAAGACGTAATTGCGGGTGGGTTTGGCTTGGGGGGGGGGGGGTAGAGCCAGGCAGCGGCGCCCTACAGACCGGCTAATAAAGGCCCCGTAGACGGGCGCGTGAAGACGACCTGGCGAAACAGGGGTGTGGGTGGGGAAGGCTGTTATGTAACGTGTCGCAGGTAAGTCTTGTTACGTGAGAGTCCAGACTCCAGCGCCGCGGTCCGACAGTAAAACCCATTCAAAAGAACCCGGCTACTGGGGGCGCAGACGCCGTCTACACCGGCAACAGGAGGTCGGAGAGGCGTCGTCTCTTTCTCCGCTGTTGCATCGGACCGAAATTTATTGTCCGACCATTCTCAAGCCCCCGCTCCGTCTCGCCGGCTCTTCTTTCAAGGAATCCCACCCGCCCCCTCTCCTTTCGTCATTATCCGCAAGACCCTCGAGGAAAGGACAGCTTCACAACAATGGTCAAAGGAAACAAAAGCCAAGCTAGCTAGCCCTCTCTCTCTCTCAACGGAGCCGGTAATACGTACGGTTGCCATAATTATTATTTATTTTTTAAAAAAAAGAAGAAAATATTTAAGATAACCCCTTTTGCTTCTGATATAAACAACACGCCAATCTGCGAGCCTGTTCCCTGATTCACCGCCTCAGTAAGTAGATACATTCATTTTCCGTTTTTGTCACTCGGCGTCTATCTGTCATTTTCGCTGCCCTTATTTTCGGTTTGTTAATTTATGCGTTCGCAAGTCTTTTAAACTCTCCCCACTCTGCAGAGTTAGAATAAAAATAGTCCCCCCCGGCTCCCCATCAAGATGTTTTTTTTTGTTGTTGTTGTTGTTCTTTCACGCCTCCTTTTGTTTGGGTTAGGATGGTGGCGTCCCGGATCCCAGTGCAAGTTCCTCTTTTGCCTTCCACACTATCCGATCAGCCTGTCTCTATCTCTCGCACCTCGGCCAATCCCTGGGACTCCGCCTCTTCTCTTTCGCTCTCCAGTCCGTCTCAGTCATTCTATTTGCCCCGTTTTTTCTTCTGTTGGCATTTGTTTATTTTTGAAAATCTTCTCATCGCACTTCTAACGATGCGGTCATTGCAAAGGGGAAGGACGCCTACAGCTTAGGTTTACTTCCCGCAAGCCCTGCGCGCGCAGATATCGTCAAACCCGTCCGCGCAGCCGCAGTAATCCGTCGCGCTTAGGAACATCCGGGACACGGAAATGACGACGCCTACCGCCGGCCGAACTGTCAGCCAGCCCAGTCCTTCATTCATTTAACGCCAGGTCGATAGCGCGTTAGATAGCTTCGTGAGTTCACTCGTCGATCCTCGTGTCGTGGGTTCGATTTCCGGTGGGGTCGCAGGTACTCGCTGCTGATGAGGGCCAATAAAGTCCGAAAACAGCTGTACAGCCCTCCTCTGGACGTTGCCGTTCACCTTGACTGTCATCCTGGAGATGGATGGGCTCCGCCTGGTTGTAAAAATGCCCTAGACAAACCTCTCGAGGTGCCCCGACGACCTACGGGCTATGGGGACAAGTGAATTGAGATAGTACGTTAGCTAACCTCTGTGTTTAGGAAAATGATACCAGAGGGCCGCCTCTGGGTGGATGGCTGCATTGCGCGACGAAGTCGGCGCGCGGGTTCGAGGAAGGAACACCGTATCAAGATGGTCTTTCATATCTCCGGAAGTCAGCCGTTAAAGATGAATTAACGATGCTTTTGTTTGACGTAATTTCAAACTCTCTCTTCTCGCACCTTATTTGTCTAATTTTGAAAAGATGTCTTCAACCGGGAGAAAAAAAATTAATTAAGTAGTTGAAATATGGACTTCCGCCTGTGATAATCGCAGTCAACTATAGCAGCTTTCTGGTCGTTGTCTTGCCTTTCTCGGAAATTTTCGTCCAGATTTTATGTTTCATATTCAATTTGTGTTCTCGTCTATGCTGTGCACAGTATCTTTTCTTATAAAGTAGCGAGCTGGCTCAGTTAATGCTCATGACAGCAATTTAGATAAATATTCAACCAATTAGAAGCTTGAAGCGAAAGATCTAAGAAAACATAGCGTTCTAATTGAGACTCATATATAACCCGCACACTATCCATAGGAAAAGTGTATTATTGAGGGAGCAAATAAGCACCTCCCGTCTTCAGGCACAGGATCCTTCCAACCAAGATATAGGATAAGTTATTTAATCGTTTATTCCTCTGTATAAATGGTGAGCTTTCTAAATATAATAAATTACGATTGTTGGTATTTCTTCATGTCTGTTTGGTTGTGTTCACTCGTTAACTGTTGTATCACGCTATATAGTAAAAGGTGGGAGAAAACGCGAATTAGATTCCATTTATGTTAATATTCTTTTTTATTCTTTCTGTTCATTTATTCTGGAATCGTCGATATGGATAATATTTTAATTTTTGTAAAATACATAGAGTTGAGTTGATTAATAAATGGTCCCCTTGATAGCCTAAACTCTTCTCTGAGTAGGTGTAGGTGGGCACGTAACTAACATGTATATACTAGGAAAGAAGCCCCACCCATACCCTCATACTGTCCCCGGCCTTTGCGGGCCTTAATACGGCTCTGATAAATACATACAAAATTAACAGCTGTCTGCCCCACTCGTCCGTTCTTAGCAGATGGATTGGCTTTACTTCATTAGTGCCTAAGTGTATATAGTCGGGTCTTCGTCCCGCCCATCTCCATCCCTTTAGTTAATAATTCAGCAGCGGTCAGGTTAACTTATGGACAGGTTTGTGCGGGTGTGCCTGCCTGTCTATCCGTCTGTCTATCTGCCCGTCTATCTATCTGTCTACTTGTCTATCTGTCTGTCTGTCTGTCTGTCTGCAACTATGCAAGTCTGCCTTGCCTGTCTGTCCATCTGTCTCTCTGTCTGCCCGTGCCTGTCTATCTGTCTCTCTGTCTATTTGTCTGCCTGCCTGCCTGTCTATCTGTCTGCAACTCTGCAAGTCTGCCTGCCTGTCTATCCGTCTGTCTGTCTGCCCGTCTATCTATCTGTCTATCTGTCTGTCTGTCTGTCTGTCTGTCTGCAACTATGCAAGTCTGCCTTGCCTGTCTGTCCATCTGTCTCTCTGTCTGCCCGCGTGCCTGTCTATCTGTCTGTTTATCTGTCTGTCTATTTGTCTGCCTGCCTGCCTGTCTATCTGTCTGCAACTATGCAAGTCTGCCTGCCTGTCTATCTGTCTGCCTGTCTGCCTGTCTATTTGTCTGTCTGCCTGTCTTTCTCTCCCTCAGCACGGACAGATTAGTTCGGCGATTTTCATTTAGACAACGTTAGAGAAATAGTACAGCCACAACGACAGTAACAGATTACGCCTCCTCGAGCTAATTATAATTCTTCGTCCACTCGCCCCTCCCTAACCCATCCTAAAAAAACGATCCACCTTTCAACTAGCAGTAGTTCGAGAAGCGACTCAGCAGATAGATAGAGAGAGAGAGAGAGTAATTGTTTCTACTACGTCTACGGCCATCGAAACTCCAGCGATGCCGGCTGGAATATCTTCAAGGCGATCTTAATACCCTCGCCGAGGCGGAAAGCAGCCGGGAATGAAAGTGCTTTTTTGTCTGGCTCCTCTTTCTTTTTATCTCGATGCAGAATTGATTTTTCTCCCCTCCTCCTTTCTTCCTTTAATATATCCAAACCCCTCCAAAGACAAAAGATAAGCCGTACGTTTCATGTCGGTCAACGTTATTACCGTGGAGAGAGAGAGAGAGAGAGAGAGAGAGAGAGAGAGAAGATGGAGAGATTGCGCCTTTCGTAAATTAGTTTGTCTACAAAAAGAGAAAGGGAAGAAAAAGGGGGACGATACACAAGGCCGGATGTCAAAGAGGCGGAGACGGAACACTAAGGGGAGAGAAAAAACGATTTTGTCTACATCCAGCAGATCACATTAATTAGGGTGCATAGCGTTATTCGGTCAGCCCCGCGAACTCCGACCCGCTCCGAAAATATATTTAAACCGAGAGGAAAAAAAGAAAAAAAAAAAGTTTTCTCGATCTTATCTTTAACTTTAAAGAAAAAAAAGCGGGAAATCCGTCACGTGGTAAAGACGTCGCCGTGACGTCATCAATTGATTTTTTTGTTGTTGTTGTTGTTGTTCGTTACCAAACTTCCGGTGAAACTTCTTTCTTTAGGAAAAAAAAAAAAAATGCGACGTTATATCTGACCCTTCCGATCATCTTCTCTCAGCTTCCCCCCCCCCTCGCCCCATCCATTCGAGAAGTGATTCATGCCCAGACGGCCAGTACCTAATCCCCGAATAAGACCACCTCGTGCATACTGAAGCCACGGAGCCAGTCGGTACCGCTGTGGTGTACATGGCCGCTCGCGGCCTCGTTCTCGACTCTAGTTTTCACTCCGTCTTAAACGAAGCGTAAAACGGCGTTGACATCTTGCCAGGGCGCAGACAGGTTTGTTGTTTTTTTCTCTTCTTTCTGTAAAGAAGAAGAAGAAGAAGAAAAAAACAACACAACAGATTAATGGCATTCGAGTATTCCCGTTATTTGGCCACCGACTGTCAATACCGGCCTACCTTCTTGTGGTGGGGGCTGGCTGGCTGAAGTGAGCGCCTCCTCGTGGACACGAGCTGATCGCCTCGCCATCCGCTTTATTCCTACGGTTTGCTGGGGTCTTTCCCCACAACAGTCTTTCCCCGATAGCTTCCAGTTTACCCTTAAAATCCAAAAAAAAAAAAAAAATTCTGCTCTCCATCTTCTCAAAGCCACGTGGTTACTTTCTTAAAGATTTACCTCCGCTTTCTCTCTCTGTTTTTTTTTTTTTTATTTAGGGGGGGGAAGGGGGGGGTTATCTCGAAGAGTCTAGCACCGCGCCATTTCAACAGGGGTCTGCGTTACCTTCCTGCTTCCATAGAAGTCGCCTTTTTTGGCAACTTCCGGGTGGCCTGCATTGAATAACCCGAGTCTGCAGGACGGATCATTCAGTAGCAGGAGCCCGGTTCCCGTTACGTCGCCTCTCTGGTCCAAGTCATTATCTCTTGTTGGCCTTTTGAGGGTTACTGTCATCGCTAGAAGAGTTGTAGTCAGCCGCACCGATTTCCCTGATTCCTCAGCGGGTTTTTGAGTTTTCAAGACATTCGAGTTATCACTCACCACTAGCAATCTTTGTACTTCTGCCTTCTTGATTCTTTTTTGGTGTTGTGCGGTGTTTAGGGGTGTGTGTGTGTGTGAAGTTGCATATGTATGTGGGTGTATCTGGATCGGTTCCACGACCGGCCGTTTATAAGTGAGGTCTTATTTCGGCCTGTGTATTGTTTAGGGTGTACCTCAACCTAGCGAGAGCAGCGGGCTATCCAAACTCCTCCGTATTGCACGCAGGAGGGGTACTCAGGTCTCACCTCTACCCTCCTCGTCGTCGTCGTCATCAGCATTATTCGCTACCTAGCAGACATTTCCCTGAGTTTTAGCGACGACATCCCCCGCACCGGTGATGACCGACCCTGCTTCCTTGCATCCTCTCGCTTCGAACCACCCACGTTACGCGAGAATAACGGGGCCATCCCCGCCACTATCTTTTAAAAAAACGGGGAAATGGAGCGGGCCATGAACGGGAGCCCTGCCGGCCCGAAATGGGCCGTGTGATTGTCTAATTAACAAGCGCCTCTTGTGTAACGTCCGGTCTTCCCCTCCCCGAGGCCTCGCACCAACCTCAAGCTGATTGTTTGGCCGAACAGAGCCCCCGACGATTTACGACGTCTAGAAAGAAACCTGCCCCTGTGGGCCCCACTTCACCGCCCACAGTCATAGATCACTAGGTTTTATTCGACCGTTTGCGCTGCTTCGTGATCTACCCTCAAACAAATACCCGTTTCTTTTTTCTATCTCTCTGTGTTTTTTCGTCATCTGCACACGATCGCGTTATTTTCGCCCCCCCTCTCTTATTCTGCTTCCTGCTGGCAGATCCCATAGATCACCCAACAAACTCCAGCCCGAGCCTACACACTCCAGCATTTAATCAAACAACAGCCGTAGGAAGCGGCAGACCGCCACGTTACGCCGGCACGTCTCATAACGACTAATTCGGGCTGGTTAACTACACTGGCTTACAAAAGTTAAGCAACCGCAAAATTAATTCCACAGTTTTTAAAGTTTCTATTCACCAAATGATCAGCCGACCAGATATCGAATATTGTTTTGTCAGAGAAGTTTACAGTTCCTGAAGGGGGCTAGAGGGTCCCAGACCGTGTTGAACATCCTCAATAGAGTTTAACTTAGGAAACCTGCTGACCATATCGTGGTTTGGTCTTGAAGATGTTGGTCGATTACTCGTGCCCTGTTATAATAAGGTTATCTCAAATTACGCCTGCGTGTGGTCTGACGTAGGGATCCAGAATACTGTCCCTACATGTCATTGCAGTCAAGGATACTTCCCTGATACGCACGCAGGTATGTGCGCCGCCCATTCATTGGAATTCCTGCTCGGACCATCACACCAGCACTACCGACCGCAGTGATGCCTCTCCATGATGTTTGCCGACTGGTTGCCCGCCAGACGAGTAGGCGCCGTGAGTCACAATGAAGACAATCGTAACTCATCAGTAAAGAGAACATGGCTACAGTCACGTGATGTCCAAGCGACATGTTCACGGCACCAGGTTCAATGGTGGCGGGTCGAGAGAATGCACGCATGGGTCATACGTATCGCATGCGTGTGGTTGAGACTGAAACCGAGCTCTGCGGCTGCAGAGAGATAAATCAGGGTTTGGTGTTAAAATTATGCTTCGTCGAACTAGCAACGACACGTAGCGATCACCTGCTCCATAACTGAGAGACCACACTTCTGCTCATATTTAGCCGCACTGTCCGGCCTCTACCCTATCGACAGCTTGCAAGTGAGTGCGGACGGCCACCCCACCTCTTTTAAAATGACTCTTCCCCGAAAAAGTTATCCCAACAAAGCCAAAGTTATTAAACCAAGTCAGTAGTTTGTGATGGTCATTTAGCAAATTAACTTTACCAATTTTGGAATTAGTTTTGTGGTTGCTTTACTTTTGTAAGCCAGTGTAGTTAAGCTCCTCCCCAAAGAAAGAGAAATCACTATGAGTGCAGTTCTTAAGTCGATTAGCACTGTCGTGATTGACCAGGAGAAAGACTGTCAATTGTTCCGAACACGTTTTAAGTCTTCTCGTAAAGCTCTAGGGTTCAGACCTGTTGATAATCTAATCCCTTTAATCGTTCAGCGCGTTCCAAATGCTTAAGACCTTTAGATGTCCCAGTAAGTCTGCACTGAACTTTTAAGCTGAAATTTACTCTACTGAACGTTCTCTCCGATATTCTGGTTAACTACAATGGACGTTCTCTCTTCGTCTTGTTTGCCGCTGGGAGGCGCTGTTTTCACTTTTAAAGATTTTTGGCCAGCAAGGTCACCCTTGGTATTTTATTCAGATTTCTCCCCAGTTTAGCGCCACTCGTGCAACAATGGTTGCTAATTTTCACCAATGCGACCGAGCTAGCGAAATCCGACGATGTTAACCGGACGGGTTCCCGTCTGAGCGGCAAGAATGGGGGGGGGGCGAGAAATGGACGCGACCTGGACGAGACTTTCTGGGTGGCCGCGAGATCACCGCGCACGCTGTCGTCAACGGAACGAGGCGGAAAAATACCCCTTTTCTCAGTGACTGTTAACACTTGTACAACTGCCGAAGTTTTCCTTAAAAGAAATAAAACGGTATCTCGTCCTTTCACGCGTTTGCAAAATCTGCCCAAATACGGCTAAATCTCGAGTGGTAGCGCCCAACCTTTGAAGAGAGATAGCAAAGTAACCGGAAGTTACTTTGAGCGGACAACTAAGCTGTGAGAGCGGGTTTTGCTTCGCCAAGCGTGCTGAGTTGATCAGCCTAGCAGTGAAGCGCTGAGTCAGCCCCCCCCCCAGGGAAGGGGGGGGGATCTGGAAATGCTATTGAGTTGCCAGGCAGCTGGATAACTTCTCGAGCGTGTAATTTGAGCAGCCGTCGCGGTTCATTCCGAGATCAGGCCGCTTACGCTGAGCCTCGTTCGCATCGCTACTACGAATGGGAACTCAGTCAGCGTAGTACCCACAATGAGACTAAACTACAATCCCGTTAAGTCTGCTCGTGACGTCACGACATTCCGGCTTTTTGATCCGCTGAGAGCGTCAAAGAAGAAGTTGCAGAATTCAGTTTACCGCTGATCCGAGCGCCTTCATCTGATGATGGGATGCGGATTCTCTCAAAACCACCGGCGCAATACATCATTCTCCATCTCCAGCTGGACGACTAGGGTTTCTGTCTGCACCTCTAATCCACCGTTTCAGTTTCCACACTAGGGTCTATAAGGATGAGTCCCTCGATGTAACCGAAAGATACCAGCGCTATCAGACCGCCGCCAAGCCATACCAAGATATACTATACCGCACCAGTGTTCTTTCTTACTAAGTTACTGTACCATACTAAATAAACTAAGACGGACGTGCAAATCCCCTCCAGAGTTTCACTTGAACCGTCCCTAATACAATTCTTTACTGCAGTTTTGGTTATTATTATGTAACTAGTTTACCGACCAATAAACTAATTAAGTCTGCCACTGTATTATAACCCACAGCTACTTTTAAAACTGTATTATGCATCTGTACCACACTAATTTACTACACCACACCGTACTAGCTAAACCTTCTCATTAGTTAAACAGTATATTAGATTGTGTTACATTATATTACTAATAAGAAAACTGAACTACACAGCGTAATAGAGATACTGTACTGTACAAAATTAGTACACCATAATATATTATAGTCATACTAACGAAAAGTGCGCTACATACAAATACTGTACCATACCAGTTTACTACATCTCTCTATACTAAGGAGGCCATTAATCTGTTACAATTACTAGACGATAACATATTATACAACTAATATGAAAATTGTAATGTGTATAACCTTGCAGTACACGTTGTACTAAGCTGGATCTACCAATTTACTATACAGTACGATATGTTATTATATAGTAACATAAACATTGATAACTACACTACATCACGTGATGGCGCACTAATTAATACTGGCTGCAATAAGAAATACCGAGCCGGAGACTGGCTGAACAGCCGCACGCGCTGACGCTCTGCTATCCCTTGCCTCCTTCCCGCCACCCTCGCCTTTCCGCTTTGCAAAAGCGTATTTAAAAGGAAGGTGGAAGAAAATCGGGACTTTGGGGCGGTGTTATTTTTAACCGCGGAGGGACTTTGAAGTACGCGTGTTGCGCGACTTCATTACCGGGCTTCCGTTCTACTCGCAGCCGAGTAAGCGCACGCGCATTCACTGAAGCCAGTAATAACAGAAGAGGAAGAGGCATTCTTGTATCTGAGGGCGATGGAAGAATTACTAACAACCGACAGGTGCCCGGGTGTTTTAGCCTCTGCGACTTTCATCGGACGCCTTACCGTCGCGGGAGCAGTCATTGTTCGGGCGCCCGAGAAAGCGAGAGAACTTCAGGGTAGAGTAGTCATTGGCGTTGCTGCAGAGCAGATCGGTTTCGATTAGAGTTTGCCACGGAGAAAGAGGGGGAGGGTTACTTATCGATCCGAAACGACCATGTCAGCTATGGAATTGTCCCCACCACCACCACCCCGGCGTGGAAAATCATTATTTGACTGTTGTTTTCCTAAGAGATGATTTTAATGGATCGTACTTCTGTTTATTTAGGCGCTGAGCGACTGTGGGAGTAGAGTTCCAGGCCCTGGGCGTGTTCGTCAATGGAGGGAAGTAAACGATTGGTTTGTACTTGTCTTTAGATGGGGATCCGACCGGACAGTCCTCTCCCCACAAGATGGCGTACCGCCCGGTGAGAAACAAGGGTCTTCGGTAGTTTTCGATGAAGGGAAGTCCGCGTCGCTTGTAGAAGCCGCTTCCGAAGCTGGAACTACACGGAGGCAAAACGAAAAGGCCCAGACCAAGGAATTAACTCGCTTGTACGAGAGACAAATCAACCGCGGAGCTGGGAAGTTTCGGTAAATGGCGCCCACAACTCGCGAAACGTGAGGTGGTTTGCGTTTTCTGACTGGGGCATAGGTTAGGCCTCTAGTGGAACGTGCACGGGGGTGTGTGTGTGGCCAGTCCGCATCCCGCTCGCCAATGGCCTTCGCCGAGTTGCCAAAGGGGTTCTGGACCTTGGCGCCGCTTTATGCGATCTCGTCGGTCTTTTTAGCTTGCTCACGAGTAAACTGAGGACCAGATCATTAGGGCAGACGACCAGCAGCCATTACTTTGCTTGTAGCGACCCCGCCGTAAAATTTTTGGAATGTTTTACCCATTAAAGCCGTCTGTTTGTTTGTTCCCCGCGCCACGGAAGGAAGCTGACGGAGGGCGTAATCTCTCCGCCCCTCTTCGGCGGATGTCGAACATACACACATATAAGTACTGTAAGTAAAACGTGAGCAGTCATCTGGCTCCTTAATCCGCTCCACAGAACAAACGACGGATGGATGAATTTGAGGCTGTGTGAGTGTGGCCGGCGACAGACGGTAAACTTATTTATATTACCTGGACAGACCCCTATTCTAAGAGCTCTGACAGACAGTCACTTATCGAATGTAAACACCGGCTGAGCGGCCTACATAAGCGGGGTCGGCCGAAGGGCCGTTTTATCTCCCTTCTTGTTTGCCGGGGGGATGCCACAAGTACCGTACGCGCCAGATGCCCATTCACTTCGATTCCGGTCGGAATTAAACAACAATCGCTCCTTTTGTAATTAAGCACGTTCCGCTTCCTTGAAAAGGTTCCACACTACCTGGGCCCGGATTCTTCGCTTGTTTTCCCTGTCATCCCCGCTCGAGCGCGTTCCCGAAATCAGGGGTCCCGACAAACAAACGCTGTTGTCTCTCGAACAACGGGCGTGCATTGTTCTTCCGACGTGCGCGCCTCTGGAGAGCGGGGAGACGAGGAGAGGGGCGAGGGCTGTTACGGGGGGGGGCGTATCAAAGCCGCCCCCCGACCAGCATTGTTACCCGCGTGAGGTGGGCGCCGCGGAGCCCCGAAACTCGCCTTTGAATGGGTTGCCTTCATTATCCGCGCAATGACTCGCAGTCACGTTTTTACGCTAAAAACAAAGAGGAAAACAGCTCAGCCAGTTTTACCTGGTCACCCGAGGCCGACGTTTGCGCAAACAGTGAATTCGACTCTGGTCGCCCAGGAACCGCGCACGTAGCCAAGTCGGCCTCCCGCACACGCGCAGCGAGCCGCTCGAGAGGCTGACCGCGCTAGACGACCGGCGGGGCTTCGCTTTACCGACAAGACGAGGCTGACAGCTGCCCCGCCCGCCCGCCCGCGCTTCTCCACCTTTCGGACGTTTCACGCCAGTCTCTCCCTTAATCCACTGGACATCGTGCGGATTTCAGAATTGGGTAGTCCTTCAAAAGTCCTCAACCGCATCTCCAAAAGGACTCTGGAGCTTTCACGTATCCCTTGAAGGGATACGGTAACCGTCTCCTTGGCTAGGGGCTGCGAAGCTAACTGTACTGGATGGTTTCGGTGCATACGCTCGCCTCGCAAGTGACAGCCCCCCCCCCCGGTTCGCTGTTGCCCCGAATGGGAAGGGGGACGAAACTGTAGGCGAGTTTCCCTATTCCTAATGCTTCTGTCTATCCAGCAGTAAGCGGGCAGCCGATTGGCCGATCGCTTTCAGGGGTAATGGTTCTGCGGGTGGTAGGTTGCTGGCTCCTCGACACCAGATTACACCGCCTGAGGGCGTGACTACTGCCCTCGTGACCCAGGTGTTTGCATGTGATACGTACACGACCATCTTCGGTTACGAGGGGCTGCCTACTGCCGTTATCATTATTATATAAGGGGAGCGTGTGACGTAAAGAAACGTGGAGTTGAATTCTCGGTCTTCGGTATTAGTAAAGGGAGAGGTAAAAAAATGGCTGTGGAGTGGGACTTCACCCGCTTTAACAGCTCTCATTTTGTTTCTCTCTCTGATTGTTCGGTTACACGAAATATCCTTCTTCACAAAAAGATCCCACCAAATATAGAGAATCAAGGGAGAGAACTCCGGCTGTGGGGGTGGGGGGGGGTCGGCCGGCCGGGCCGCAGACCTCCACGTGAACAGATTTTTCGAGATATTAAAGGCCCTCGAATAAACTCCTGGCGGCTCAAGTTGGTCTTGTGGACCGATACAAAACCGGTGAATGGCGGATCGGCTTACGGCCATACAGCCTGAGTAAATAATGGATAATAAACACTGTGTTTTATTGTTCGACGACAACGTGCAGGTGTGTTCCAGTTTCTCTGGCCGAGTGAATTATTCCACTGTCAGGGGTAAATCCTTAACAAATCATCCATAATTTAGCTGACGTCTTCGTGGTTCACGTGGTCCAGCCAAACAATAACTCCGCAAAATAGGATCTCACACTTATCACCGAGCAGCTCTATGGAGACGGGTTCAAACGAACCCGCTTGTGGTTGTCGTGGCGCAGCCGATCTCGCTCGACGAAGCCCCCTTTCACCGCCTCAGAACAAAGTGGCTTGTCTCTAGGTTCGCCATCGGTGCATCATCAACAACAACAACCACCAGCGAACGTGGAAGAGGCTCTAGCCAGAGTTTTTTTCGTCGGATACAAATATTTTACTTGGACTAATTTATTTTCCTACTTATCTGTTATTCGAGGGTTTCCTGTGCGTTTCCATATTTTTTAAAGATTAAATGTACTCGGCTCCTCTTGGAGCCTTTCGTATCAGCGTCGAATCCGACAAGAAGGGCCAGCCAGTGCCGTCCATGGCCGCGCGCTCTGCCAAAGCCTACCGATGACGTACGTTTTGGTAAAACCCAACGAAGCGTCAAAAGAGTAAACCTTAGAATAACCGATTCCCGCTAGCGATGTTTTACTTTTGATTTAACTTCCAGCAGACGAAAACCTGCGGTGCATTAAAGGGGGGGTGGAGTCCTCCTCCCTCCAACAGAGCTAGGAATCCGAAGCTAAGCCTATCTACGTTACGAAACAGTTGTTTTTGCTGTAACCCCTCTTGAGCGGATGATGTCAGTTTAAGAACTAAACTAAGGAAGAAAAAAATGGACTGGCAACGCGAAACAATGCGGGTAAACATCTCTAGTTTCTTCTTGGCGAACCTCTGCTGTCCTGAATTCTTGGGACAGGCATCTCACAGCAGCAAGAGTTTGGTATCAGCCCCGGTGACCGGGCCAGTAGTTGCTTGTGTATGTTTGGAGGCTCCTCCTGAGCGCTGACTGGGGCGCAGGAGGCCAGCCGAGAGTTAGCTACCCGCGAAAACCTCCCGTCCGGAAAACCCTACTAGAACTTTTTGGAGAGCCGGCAGAAAACCCACACGGCCGAGTTGAGGTAAGCGCGCCAAATCGAACTTGGGGCCTCGACCAGGGTGGTCCAATAATCTGGCCACCACGCCGTCTCTCTCCAGTTTCCAAGGAGTGGGAAAAGATTAACAAAAATTCGAATATTTGTTTAGATGCGTAATAAATTTGTTTTTTAAAGGAGAAAAATTGACAAACGCGTGTATGATAGATATCTATTTAGCGATAATGGCGCGTGAGTTAAAACGTGCGTTTGAAGATAATATACGTGTGATGCTCTTGAAAATAAAGTGAAGGTCAGTAATGTCACTTCGAGTTAGGAAACAAAAGGACCTCGCCAAATCTAAATATATATATATATATATATATATATATATATATATATATATTTTATAAAAGTGAGCGGGCATCTTTGATTACGAGGAGTCTATTTGGTTGATTACACATGAACCGTTTACAACACCTCTGAGCCGAGCAGAGAACCCAGCACAGCTCTAACGATGCACACTGACCACACACACACACACTCTCTCCTCTCTCCTCTCTCTCTCTCTCTCTCTCTCTCCATCTCTACTCTCTCTCCATCTCTCTCACTCTCTCCTCTCCATCTCCATATCTCTCTCTCTCTCACTCTCCATCTCCATATCTCTCTCACTCTCTCACTCTCACTCTCCTCTCTCTCACTCTCTCTCTCCATCTCCATCTCTCTCTCTCTCACTCTCTCCACCATCTCTCTCATCTCTCTCTCTCTCTCTCTCACTCTCTCTCTCTCCATCTCCATATCTCTCTCTCTCTCTCACTCTCTCTCTCCATCTCCACTCTCTCACTCTCTCCTCTCCATCTCCATCTCTCTCTCTCTCTCTCAGGTAGATGATGTGTCGACGTTTCATCTGACCACACATCTGATTATCGGACCGGTCTAGTTCTGTGAAGCTGAGTATTCCACAGTATCTTTATCTGTTTCCTCCAACCCCACTCCTCCCCCCCCCCGTAAGCCGTCGTCACCGACTCCACAACTACCCTCCCCTTTCACACAATCGTCCTTCACTACGCCGCCATTTTGCTTATAGCGCCATCACCTTTACCCCGCCCTTGCGTTGATGCAATGCATCTCCACGTCCCAAGTTATTTGAATGAATCCAAACACCTGCCATCAAAACACCGTCCGCCACCGGTGTATTACGAGCCGCATTCACTGCCTCACAATGGGCTTCACGATGAGCCGACCCACATAACCGTATTCCATAACTAATACAAATTAATTCACCGTAATAGTTCCTCCATCGACTGCGTGTTCAACAAAAACCTACATTCAAGTTGTTTGTTGTTTCTCACTCGATTCTCAAATCGTAAAACTGTTCGCAATAAAACCCACTCCGTTTTTTTTAGCTGCCCTCAGCGCTCCACACGTTCGGCTCTTGGGAAGTTGGTGTACCTACAAACAATTTTTTTTTCCAACAAACAACAGAACCCTTTTCATAAACGCAAGGAACAAAATCGCAAAGTTGTGTTTGTTTACACACACACACACACACGTGTATATTATTGTCATGTCAAACGCAGATTCCGTTCTGTTCCGCTAACAATTCCCAAATTTGACAAAACGACCATCTCGAATCTGTTTCCATTTGTCAGACCCGCCACATACGGGTAACTTTATTTTCCTTAGTTATGTTAATCTAAGTCGTATTACATTTATTTTCGTAAAACTGAGGAAAAAAAAAAAAAAAAAAGACCTGAAGATAATTCTTCTGTGAACCGGCACATGGAGAGAAAGCATCGGTCATGGCGGCTTATTTCTGATCACGTGACACCGTGGTTATTGTCAATCGCGAATACGCCGCAACTTTCATTTAGGTTTCAGCATCTGACGCAGTTACCTCCCGCAGAAAGTCGTTCTCATTTTCATTGGCGTCCTATCTCCTCGGTGGTCTCCCTTGACCGCACGAGTCCAGCTAACACTGGTGGAAGAAAACAGGAGGAAAAAAACCCGCCCGTTTAGCTTACGCGACACCTGCTGGGACACTCTCGAGGGGGGAGGGAGCTGATGAGCGGTAATTACTAAGACAGAAGAGTGCTGATATGACAGCCTCGAGTGGTACTTGATTGCGTCTGCGCGCGAAAGAACGTAGGTTGGTCGGCAATGTCATAGTGGCGACCCCTGTGAGGCAGAGCCCCGCACCGTGACGAGTCGCATATCTTACACGGACACTGTCGTTCGTCTTGACAATGACACCTTTTGGCATCTGGTACGGAAGAGGCTCTGACATGACGTTAACACCTGTTGTCGTTAAGCGCTACAACACGAACGTGACCTGTACACCTGCTGAAGCTTCTTCTAGTACTTGCTGGCTAAGTCACGTGGGACACTGAAATAAGAAAGGTCAAAGGCCGCCTGTTAGTCTCTTCATCGCTGGATTTAGCCACAATAATCGGGGCGGTGACTCTGTAAAGCGAAGACCGATGACGTCAACCGTGGGCGGTATAAAACAAAGTACCGACATCTTACAACAAAGATGCTCTCTTTTATAAAAAGAAAAACACACAAAAAAAGCCCAACACGATCTCAAAGGCCACTTTGTGTGGACAGCTAAGAAGACCCCCCCTCCCAAAAAAATGTCATCTTCCGCAGTATTGCACTATGGGAAACTCATGGCTCCGTTTCAGAAATCAAATACTGCCCCAACTTAAAACAGAGGCCAACTTTCCTGACTAATGACTAAAGAAGGAAGGGAAATGAACTGATGTAATGTAAATTTCTGGTTGTTGGGCCTGAATATGAAAGGAAGTTATTTTAGTTGGGAATGATAACTTCCTGTCTGCGCTAAAACAAAATGATAGGTTATTTTAAGAGTAATTTTTATTCAATTCCACTCATCTCCTCCGCGATGCTGGCAGTTATTTTGTAATTGATTGAACTTCTTACTTTTTATTGGGAAATAAAATTGGAGCGGAGTAAACGGGAGTATGTAATCGCGTGCCCGATACCCAGCTGAAACTGGCATAGACGAACACGTGCTGTCCGGTCGAGTGAGAGAGAGAGACAGAACTCCTTTGAGCAGAAAGGTGAGGAAAACCAATCTTCTCTCTCTACGTTCATTGATGCCTGCTCAATTACTACACATCTTAATAACTCTCAATAGTCTCATCTTGTAGTCATCCACATCCCAGTGTGATTTAGGAAAGTTTTCTTTCAGCCCGCAGTGGAGAAAATACACACCAAAAAGAATTCAAATTTGTGCTGCGTAAAGACGGGTAAAGACTTGTTTAAAACGGAATGTAAATACTCGATAAAAGCTGGCAACATTTCAATGGTGAGAATTGGGTCACATGGGATTTCCATTTTCTCCGCCTAGCCTCGATATAATACCAAAAGACGAGATCGCCGAAAATTAACACCAGGTCGTTACGAACGTTTTGCAGGTTTTTATATTATGTTAATTTCAGGTCCATTTTTTTGCATGTTTGTGAAGGTGTATGTAGATAAGTTATACACATCGTTCTGTAGCGTGTGCTTTGGCATACATTATGCAAAACCTACCTTATTAAACATCATAAGATGGATATTTGTTTCAAGGTTCTGAGTGAAGCGTGGATAGAAACGTTTTTCGTGTCAGACTCGGCCACAAAGCGAGCGGGGCAACTCGTGACATTAAGCAGGCATGGGGCGAGGACACAGCGAGTGGACGCAGGTACGACGATGGTTTGCAAAGTTTCGATCAGGAGATGTGAGTCTCGAAGATAAGGAACGGAGCGGACGTCCTTCCAGCTGGGATGACGACCGTCTGAAAGCCTCAGTTCAAGCTGATCCAAGAAAAACAGTGCGAGAATTTGCTGGAGAGTTGACGTAAACACTGCAGCTGTTTTCCGGCATGTTGACGAAATTGGCCAGGTGAAAAAAGCTTGACAAGTGGGTGCCTCACGAGTTGAATGAACAACAATTAAATCGTCGATTCGAGATCTGCTCTTCGCTTGTCATAAGAAAGAAAAACCATCACAGCTGAAAGGTGCTATGGCGAATTAAACGTTTGTTCATCACAGAAACTCTCCCAACGACAGCCGGCCGCCATTGGTGAATCGAAGAGGCCCAATCCCGCTCCACGACGATGCTCGTCCTCATGACTCTTCAGAACCCGAACACGCTGGGGTACGTTGTTCTCCCCCACCCAGCCCATTCAGCAGACCTTTCTCCTACAGACTACAACAGTTTCAAACACCTCGACAGCTTCATCTGTACAAAATCCTTCTCCAACCAAGCAGCAATCGAAACCGTCTTCCAACAGTTTATCCACCCCAGAAATCCAGATGCTTTTCAGATGCGCTTGTAACTCGTTGGCAGATGCGTATTGATTGTAATGGAACTAACTTTGATTAATAAACTTCACATTCAGCGACGATGAGAAGTCTCACTCTTGTGGTAACCCCCCCCCCGACAAAACGCTTGTAACAACTTAATGCATTTGCTTCTTAAATGTTTCTCCACATTTCTTTTTTGTATGTGCCATTGTTCAAATTTTTTTTGTGACTCGCGCAGTTTTCAAACTAACGATCTCGCGCTCCTCTCCCCCTTGTTTATAGGTGGCGCTCAGTCCGGTCACATGGAGCCGAGAATTACCAATGTCGGCCAGCAGTAGACATTGCCGAAAGCGGTCCGGCCCAAAGGTGACCAATCTGTGCGACGTGACCGTGTCCATGACGGCGGGAACACCGCCACCGCTTCTTGAAGGGAGACAAGGAACAGTTGGTCCATAGCTTTCACATCCTTTTGATTTTTCTGAGCAATGTGCTTAAAGCCTTTAACATATGCGGCATCACACTCCCGTGTCTTGAGGTGAAGCGACATCGGGACGAATTTTAAGAAAAATAGCTAAGAATAAACGATTTTGACCAAGGTTGTTACGCTCGCTAGAAACCTAACATTTCCAACCCCCCCCCGACCTGCTCTCAGATCGACCTCGGAAGAATCGCTCAAGCAAAGCTGCTGCAATTTCACAGTGATTCACTTCGTCACCTCACGGGGATGTTTTCTGACAGTTTTGTAAGCTATACGTCTCTTAGAATCGAGTTAATGAACGCACACACACCCCCGGGGTAACTGTGGACATAGGGCCATCATACCCTTTTGTCCTCTTCCTCCACGAGGTCGCCAAAATCACTCGAGAGCGGGAGGGGACAAACCTAAGGTACCGCTTGCTTGTAGAGCCGAAAAGCTGAAGAGAATCCCCCCTCCCGTAATACCAGCTTCTTTCTGCGCGATAAAGTAGAACAAACAAGGAGGAGCGGGATGAGGAAAGGAGCGAGCCTCTGTCGATGTTCCTTCTTTTCTTATATCAAAACATGGCCCGAAACAAGAAGTAGGCTCCTCGCGGTTTTTCAATCAATCATAATTAAATACATATGCAATTTTTTTGCCCCAAAATAAATTTACTTTCAGGCCGAGGCTTTTGTTTCCCCCTAACACACGTGCGTGATGTTTTAGCACCGCCATTATCTCAGCGGCTTAGACGCACAAAACGGATTTGCGTGGAAGTTTGCCAAAAATCGCGGTCGGCCATTGTCTGGCGGGGCCGCTTACCACCTGTGTGTGCTCAGCAATGGCCGACCTTTGATGTCTGTTGTCGGAGAAGAAAAAGAACATTCTAGCGTGGCGCGCGAAAGCAAAATACTTCTGTAATGTTTAGTACAACCAGCTTTGTGGTGTACAGCACACCCCCCCCGCTGGGTGTCACTTGGTACATCTCGTCCTCCACGAACAGAGTTATCGTTTTTCCTTCTTCTCCCCTTCTTTCCTTCCAGCGAATCTAGACCGGAGTTTGGTGTCGCTATACACCCCCCCAACCCCAAAAACAAGAGGGAGAGAAAAAGGGAAATATTTCGGAATTAAAAACAAGCAGTTGGTCACGGTAAAGACGTCCGAGCGAAAGCCCCACCGGTTGTTGTTCCGCGTGGGCACGGGCCGGTTCTCTTAGACTGTTACACCCCCCAGGTCCCTTCCAGCCGATATCCGTTGAAGAAAAGGTCTTGGCAATTCGGCGAACTGCGCGGCCTTGACACTTCGCGGAAGGGCAGACCAAACAGAATAGCGCTAATAGTACGACTCTAGGGCCCCCCACCACGCACGCAACATACACTCACACGTGGTTTTTTGGGTTTTTTTTTTAAAGTTGTAATATGCGAATGTAAAATTCAATTGTTTTTACCTGGGAATTGCTGCCCTCATCTAATTTTTGGAAGCTTAATGTAACCGATGTCATTGCTAATGATAAGTACTAGTCCATTTCATCAACGCAGTTCTGCCCACATAAGGTATCAGTGGAAAGGTCTTTCAATATTCTATCCCACGGCGTTACAGCTTCCATGTGATGGCGCAGGAATGACATCATTTTGACGTTATAACTAATTGACGAATCCAAATTGACCATTGTTCAGACAATCATAGTTGTACTAGGGATCGTGTCGTGAAGCAAGCTAGCATGTGTACCGGACTTCTTCTGTCGAGCCGAACTCCAGGGTGAGCAACAGGCAAGCAGGTTCCAGGCTGAGTCAGTGGGAAACAGTCCGCCGTTAGGTTCAGGCAGTCAGTCCACAGTGGACTACACGCCTCACGTCAGCTCGTCCATTACAGAGATCAACATGCAGAGAGCTGCCTGACCTTGCCGTTTCCAAGAAAGCATGTACACTAGTGTAGCACCATTTATTCCAGTTCAACGATGTTACCTTGCGGGTTGGCCTTTCCGCAGCCTGCTTTCATTTGGGAAGCTACTAGGTGGCGCTGGCTTGGCTGAGATAGCAATCGAGCTGAGGGGTGCGTGCCAGTGCATCCCTCCAGAGAGCGGAGGGCGATCGATGCCTGTTCGCAGACATCGAAGTCCTATTAATTGACACGTTCAGAAAAGCGACTGAAGTGCGGTCCTTAATTGATGGAGTCACAGCAGAGACTAGTCCGTTGACGGGAAGCCATTTCTAGGAAGTGTAAGATATGGCCGATGTTGACGTGTACATGAGTATAAGGACAAGAGGCTGTGAACTAGGACGCACTGCACAGCTTTGGATTCAGTACCCGGACAGGATCTGGTTGGTGTCGAGATTTTTTTTCCCAAGCTACATAAAGAACAATTTCGATCCGGACCTGGCGTGTGTTCTTGAGTTTGGGCCCTTTGCTGTTCAGTATGGACCCCAACAGCTGTCTGCGGAACTCGTCTGTTTACTTTCGGACTATCGCCCACCCGTCACATACTCCATCCAGGAACGGACGATTTGCTGAGAAACTGCGGCTTCAGTGTGTCCAGATCAGATATACGAACGTTAAGAAATCCCGTCGACTCGACATTTGAACAGACAATTAACCGACAAGCGAAACCCAGGCGAAACATCGTTTGATTCAACAGAAATTACCAAGCATACGCCAGATGCCGCGTGACGATACATTTCAGAGTGAGCTACGTAGATTCCGCGTTAGAAAATGGCGGGCGTGACTGCTGCTGAAGATTCGGCACAAAAAGACACGGGGCCATCTGAGCATGGCGAGACAGATCTGCGGTTACTGATGGCTGCCTAAGCAGTTTGGAAAAGAAACATTCGAAATCTTTGCTCAGGGGAAACTTGTTTGTTGACACACCTCCGAAATTCCCTGCATTCCTTCCAAGGCGGTACCCCTCAGGAAGTCTGGCTCTCTTGAAAAGAGCAAAAAGCTAAAGTCTTCGAAGATGAAACTTGTCCGAGCGATAGACAACGCAATCTCTTCAGACAGCTGATCATTTTCTCCGAAGAGAACGACCTCAGTCCGCAGAGAAGTCACTGTCGTACCCACCAGATCTGGTTTCATGGCGCCAGCTATAGTAAATGGTCTTTCAAAGTTTAAATTTATACATCAGCTCGAAGATGGCGCCCGTGCTGGTTGGTCATCTTCGACTTGAAGACTTGGGCGCAGGGGGACGATATACCGAAATCACCCACTGCTCTGTTTCCTACGTTTGGAAAGCTAGATGAGAAAGTCCTCACTGCTCTCTCTACCCAAGTTGAGAAGATTCGACTTTGCCATTCGGCTGAGAGGAAACCACAAGGATCGTCGGGTGGGTGTGTGTCTGGAAGACGCCGATGCACGAACCCTGTTGCAGTTTCCACGTGCATAATCTACAACTGACCTCGTCGTCTGATCGCCCGACACTGATTTGTCGTTTAATTAATAATAATTATTAAGGGACTGTGCGCTTTGCTACACCCATCTCGTGATGGCATGGGACATCAACTACATTTAAAGACTGGCCGAGATGATACCACATTGTCCTCAGATTACGTCACGTCATGCCTGCCGATGCTGTATTGGTTCCAGTCGGGTGTTTCCGTGAAGTTCCGTAAATAGATGAAAACCTTTTACACGGTGGTACGAAAACAAATTTTTTGAAACTAGAAACTTCGCTATTTTACTCAGAATTCTGAGCAGCTTTGCTAGCTAACCCTCCACACAGTTTCGAAGTACATATTTCCATTATCTATCATATGATTCCAAGAACAATATGAATGCCACTAGAGTTTTGACAACTGCAAAATCCATCATTTTTCTTTGTTTTAGAATGCTTGGTCTTCCTTCCTTTCGTTTGATATTGAAATAATACTAGTTTTGTTGTTTTGCACGTTAAGTCCACACACACACACACACACACACACACACACACTGGGTGTCCAATAAAAAGATACTTTTCCATAGCCATCCTAGTACACAAAGGCACTCCAGACATGACACACTGCAATAAATATGCAAAATATTCGCTATCGGCATCAAGGCACAGCAACTGACATCCGAGCGCCACGCAGCGGCAGATATTTTCACAGGAATAACTGTTAAAGCATCAACAATTCTCTGCTGGAGTTCGTGGGTGGTAGGTAGCTGGTTTTGTGGCGAACATCTTGTCCTTCAAAACATCCTACAGTTGTGAGAGCTGAAGAGCGGTGTAGGTATTATGTCGGCTTCGACTGTTCCATCGCTTTATTAATTTGAAATGGCTTAACAAAAAGTGAACAATGGCTGGATGAGCGGGATATTTTGGGAAAAACCCGATATCTTACCCCTTTCTTGAAATGGCGGCAGAGATGAATCGCGTGAAGGTCCAGAATATCCACGAGTTTTCTTTAACGGACCTTGCAGAACAGTGGATTGATGAACTGCTATAGTGCCGTTACCACTGCCAGGCCATCCCCACGGAGTGGATACATGTGACTGGAACATCTTAAATTTCCGAAGATCCGCAAAGTGGTCTTGAATATATTTCCAATATTAGACAGCAAAGGTTTCAATGCACGTACATTGTGTGCCGACACTTTGGGACGCAGAGGAACAGACAGACAGCATGAACCCATTCCACGTTCGATTCACACCGTTTTACTTATGACTGACATATAGCAGAAAAGATATATATATATCACATATTCCACCTTCTCTTATCTCGCATGTGAAGGACACGGATCAGATGGGCCGGGGTGGTTTCTTCTGATGAATCAAGGTTCAGTCTCGAAGAACACGTCGTGAGATAATAAACCGGAGAGAGCGGTAGGACCTGGCAGCACAAGCAGTCCACCACAGGTATGGCGGAAGAACGCTGAGAGAGCCGAGTCTGGCGGGACGCGCGTTCTAGAAAGTATCTCAGGCTCTTTCCCTCGCCTTATGAGTGGCCAAAATAGCAGGGTTTATTATCGAGGTGGTCTGCTGTGGAGCGCAATGATGCTAAGTACCGGTTTACCCGGATGCTTCATCGACAAGCGGGGTGCGCTGCCCCCCCCACTTTCGCTTTTCTCCCATATTCCCGCTGTTCTCGATCGGCGTCCACCTAGTATGGCGATTATGGTTCGCTAACGCTGACCTTTCCAGCTGACCATGACCTCGCCCGTCTATACTGGATTTCAAACAGAAAACGGTTATTCGCCTCTTCGCTGTCCCGTCACCTCACGGGAAGAGACGAAGTTAACTCGCTCGTCAGCCTGGCGTCCTCCATTAAGTTTGGTTAACCTGGCCCAGAATCCGTAGGTTACGTCCGGAAAGGGCGGCCACTGCGAACGGACTAGCTCTTCCAAAAAGACAGCCGCTCCGGAAGAAGCGCGAGAAGATGTCTTTTGCCTGCTTACGAAAATACGTTTGCAGTTTGTTTTTTTTTTTTCTTAATTTTTGCATCGTCGGAATCTTTTGGTAAAAAAAAAAAGTGAAATTAAATAAATAATGGGTTCGATTATTTAAAAAAAAAAAAAAAATCGTTATTTTATTTCCGTACATCCGTGAAACGATAACCCCTGACCACTGCTGTTTAGTAAAAGTTATTAATCAAAGTGATTTTTTTTTTTCTTCTGACTAGCGGATTCCCTAATCACGGAGCTCGTGAACCATGATGGGTGGTGGACTTCTGTCTGTCCTCACCCACAGCCACGAGGCTGTCATATTAAACGAGTCCGGAGATCTGTACCTGTAAGAACTACATAGAAAAGTGTGACACCTTCAACAATTAAACTCCCCGAAAACCATTGTTTTAAAGAAAAGGAAAATTCGGGTAACGCCAAAACGACCAAGCTAAGCTATACTCATCATCTTTCTCATAATCAGGTCCCTACCCCCCTCCACAACCTTCTTTGTCTCTCTCGACGAATACGGATGCACTTCGAGGACTCTGCAAAAATCTCTTAATTTTCGGATGTGCGAGGAAACCGGATAACGCAGGAAAAAAACTCGTGTGGCCGCAATCAGATAACTTTCAGCTTCTAAGCAACAGAACAAATGGCTACTCCAGATACCTTTTCTCCTTCCGTCAACAGCTTACACGGGAAGAAGCAGTATCAGTGATCGGCCTTCCTAGATGTTGCCAGAAAGAACATTCCGCCAAACTGCCGAAATCCCCCCCGTTCATCGTTTATCTGCCCTTTCCGGAACAGGTATCAACGAGTCTTAGGAAAGATGCTTTGGTCTTAAATATTCCAAAAAATTTATATTAATTATTTTTTAAAAAAAAATTTTTTCAGTGTACTGCGAAAAAATAAAATCCCAAACCAACCCAGGTATCCATCTCCCAGCATACTAAGCCACTACCCGGGATAAAGACCGTATTAAAAAGACAAAAATATCAAACGGTTTTATTTATTTGTGCTTAAATGTCCAGAGGATCAGAACAATTCACTTGGAATGAATTTTTATTCAATATTGAACCATTTTCATCATTAAATTTCTATTGCCATTTTTGAGAGTTTTTGACAGCTGTTAAAGTTATAGCACGTACAGCGGCACCAGGCACCAGAAATTCTAGCCACCGGCTGTGTTTCAGGGTTGACTGAGAAACCTTATTCTTTTGAAAAAGCTAAAAGTTAAAATACCCCTCCCCAACCCGCCTTCTTTTCTTTTACGCACGTACGGTACACACGGGGACAGAGTTACAAACGGGCGACGTTGTGCATACAGGAATCTAAGCATATTAGCTCAAAACCAGTGCGATCAGGTTCCGTGCTGTCGTCACTGTTGGATGCCGTTCAGTTTGGCTGGACTCCGTTACTTACCTGGTGAGGTGGGGACATCGTCGGTATACAAGGGACCTCAAGCCAGCGCCGCTCGAGACCTCGAAGATGGGGAGGAAGCAGTAGTTGGCCAGTCAGACATTGGCGAGGGGTCCAGACCCGACCCCCCCAACACCAACCTGAATTAACAAACGAGACCGCATGTCAGCGAGGGGACAATCCTGACATATCCTCAGAGAGGGGTTCAATCTCACCAAAGTGTAAGGAAGTCCAAGGACCGAAACATTTGCTTGAGATGAGGGGGAGGCTTTCTTCCTCTGAAGTCCTCTTGTTGGTTCGATTCTCGCGAACTTTTAACCCCCAGTCGTTATTAACAAAGCCATCTACCTACACTGTAATTATTTGTTTTTAACATCCCTTTATATTCGTGTGCTAATTCAAGTTTAACTGAGGTAATTTCATGAAACAGAATAACCATGTCCGCTTCCCGGCTACGAGCTTAGAGACCGCGCGCGTGCTTACATATCGAGTGGGTCGCATTACTGCTTCCCAGCGCGAGGGGCCACGATTGGGAGCCTTAAAATTCTTCATTTTCAGATGTAGGGAAAAACCTGAGTACCCCGGAGAAAATTCACGCGGCCATCCGATGAAGAAAAGAAACCGGGCCGGGGAGGTAGGTGTATGCAGAAACGAGCCGGCCCCAACCGGGATTCGAACTCGAGTACCATTAGATCACCACCCCCACCCTCTTAAAATAATACTTTTTAAATAAAATGTTCAACCAAGATTCGCGAGGACGTTGGTGGCTCGTACAATTTAGCCAATCTAGTGAGTTATTTATTAATACCTTAATGCAGTTGCCTATTCACACCACCCTGTATATGGGAAGGAAAACGGTTTCTGTACATCTTAGAAAAGTTCTGATTTTATTTTTCTAAGCAAAGGTCATCGAGTATATTTATCAGTTAATGCGCAATTTTCCCTATCATCGAAAAATCAAAATCAAACAAATGATGCATTTCAGATAACACTGCAAAGAGGATGCAGTTTACTCCTGTAAACCAAACTGTGAATGAGTTGGTACACCCTTTGCCCAGTTCACGAAGGACGACTTGGCTCACCACCGGAACACTTTCATCATATCCTAAGCACACACAAGATACATTCTAGACAGAGGTGGGTCACCTTTCGACTATGCAGTCATCTGGAAACCAAACCTTTACAAGTAAAAACACTGTCCAGAAAGTTACCTGTTGCTTTATTGCCACAATTTGTTTACAGTTAGCCAAGGCGGCATAGATAGATCTCTCAACAGAAAGTTAATTCGGGAACATTCTAGGAGATTACAGATCGACATAAATTTATGCATGTGGTGGATGTGATATTTTTGACAGCACAATTCTATGACAACAGGAAGCAGCAACAGACAGAAGAAAGAAAAAAAGCAGCCAGTCTTTATTCAACAGACACGACTAGGCAGACCCGATTTTAGAAATACAGAAATATAAATTAATCAACAACATCATCACAAATCAGTAAAAAAAAATACAAATTCAGCTTATTCATTATTTTCCTTGTACAAGCAGCATAGCTTTTGTTTTATTTTTATAAATCTGAATTCATCTATTTGTACAAAAGATGTTACTCTCCCCTCCATCAACATGACAAATTATAACAACAAATTGTTAATAACAGCTTCTAAGTTGTTCCGTTCATTATAGTCCCTTTTTTTCACTTCTTGTGCTTCCAAATGTATAAAACTGTCAGAATGTAAATAAATCAGGGCAAACTAACACGAGTAGTGGTAGAACAATAAGAGAATTCTACTGTTTTAAGATCAATAGATTTTTCAGTTGAAATATTTTCATCTTTAAAATAACTTTGGTTTATGAATATAATTGTGGGATTAAATAATAATACAAATAAAAATGCTGCATGAGGATTCACAGTAAAGACTGGGCCAAGTAGAGAAAACAATAAAGACAGAAACAAAGCAAGCAATACTTAGTATTGTTAATTTGTATTCTTTTGACACTGTGGGTAAGAAATCATTTTAATGCATTTGTTGTTTATAGATGGTTCTCAGTACCTTAAAGCACATTCCAAAGATGATCTTGCCAGCCTTTGTCAATTTTTTTTTTTGAAAAAGACTAATGTTTAGTCAAATATAGATTGAATTGTCTTGATTTTTGCTACAAAGGTAGAGTAATGGGTCTAAGGAAAGGAAAACTAGTATTTGTAGTGATACTTCTGTTTTTATATGCCACCAGATACTTTAAAATACATTCTTCTTCTCCTCATCAATCCCCTGATTCAACTTTTCAGGTATAAAGATGTCTTACACCAGTGAGTTGGAAAAGAAAAGGTGCAGGGTATCAAGCAAGTATTCACTAGAGTGTGGTTGGAGGCTCTTTAGAAATGGTCAAAGTGCAAGCCAGTCAAGGGTTTACTGCTGAACATTCACCAAGAGCCTAAAAACACTACTGGAACTCTTCACTTTTAGATGTGGACTAGCTGGCTGGTGAAAAAGAGCAAAAAAAAAAAAAACTATAGTGTGGTGGGAAGTTTTCCAATCTTAACCAATATTAGAATTCAGGCTCTCAGCTAGCAGTCTGGTAGTCTAACACTGGACCACTAACCGACCACCCATAGCATGGTCTTTAAAAGTTGCAGGGATGATTGACTTTTAATAAAATTCACAAATTTTTTGTTACGATATTTTAATAATTAGTGTAAAAAGAGACAGAAAGCAACTATTTTTACATTTAAAATTTCAAGAGTAAAATAACTTCACATTCACTATGAGCAGACAATTTTAGCTTTCAATTTTCATTTTAAAAAATTTCAAAATATATATTAATAATAAAAAATTCTTCACAGAAAACCTTACAACAAATACACCATACATTTTTTTATCCCTGTGTTCACTAGATGTAATTAGTAGATTTCACTTTTCCGTAACCAGGATTCGATAATGCTATTATGTATGGGTCCAAATGTCTGCTGCAGTGCGAATGTGAAGAATCGATTGATTCAGCTGGACTTGGTGGCAGAAGAAATTCATTACTGCTGTACGAAAACTCTGATTCTAAACGTTCACATCGAAAATTAGCAGGATGCAAGAGAATATCTGAACTGGCCTGTGATCCAGAGTACCTGTAGCCAGAAGATGTAGAACCATTTTCCCTCCAGCAGAATGAAGTTGAAAAATCTCTGGAAAAAGCCAATGATTCAGATGGATGCACCCCATCGATGAAAACGTCATCTTTGCTGATGATGCTCATATTATAATGTTGATTCTCCAGAGTTACAGTCTGGATGGAATCTGGCTGCTGGTCCATAGTTTCTGTGTCAGTTTTATTCCTCGAGGAAGGATGCAACAATGGGAAGAAATCTGCGGCTGAATCTTTACCACAACTGGGTGCCTGCATGCTGTAGTAACTCTGGTTATCACTGAGAGTCATCTCCAGATAATGGTGTCCAGATTCATCTTCAATAAGTCTTTCTAAATCGTGTTTCAGACGGCTAAACCCAGGACGATCCAGGGGACGCTCCTGCCAGCAGGCTAACATAACCTGATATCTGGTAAGTAATTAAAAATGCAAATCAAGTAAACCAAAAAAGTTTAGAAAAAGATTTAAATGATGTAATGACAGATTTAAAATAAAGCCATAAAAAAAGAAACAAAACATTACTGAAAATCTCAGTAAAACTACTCCATCCCAGCTCTGATGCCATCTCATCGTAACCATTATTTTTCTAAATATTTCATATTTCTAAATTAACTATTCCCAACCATTTCTCCAGTGAAGGATATGTCAGACTGCTTTCTACCTGAGCAGTAACTCTGATGGATTTTCTCTTGAATGCTGCTTTCATTTGTTAAAAAATTTTTCCTGAAAGAAGTGTGTTATTAGCTGGTTATTGCTTCATTATTACTGAAAAGATGTTTAATGGATATCTCAGGTAGTGCGTCAACTGGACCTGTTCATTTTTCTATGGACAGTGAGCCTGAGCACCCATTTCCAGTTGTCCATTCAGTTTTAAAATGCTATCGATTCCAGCTAAAGCTCACTATTACTGCAAAACAGCTTAGTTCAAAGATGTAGAGGAAAAAGAGAATTGATTTTGATTATCTTAAGGTAGCAGTGAGAAGGAAAGATTCAGTCAGTCTTGAGAAACACTGAGCTCTAGTTTGTTTTAAACAAATCTAAGGAATTAAACCTGACATTTCCAACTGATTGTTCACCACCTTTGGTTTACACTGCTTTTAGGGTCTTGTCTGCAAAGACACGAGATAAAAAGGGAGGGAGGGAAAAAACGAGTGAGGATATTGAAACTACAAACACATAAAAGCATAAACGAGGAGGGGGGACTTGTAAACATTACGCAGTGTAGACAAACAGATTGTTTACAGAAAGTGTCTTGGTCTGAGTGGTTGGCTGCATGAAGACATTTACCTAACAGCAGCTGAATTTGAAAAACAAGGAAAAGTTCTGACAATTCGCATTGATTATCTATACAAATCTAATTTTTTTTTCCTCACCAAATTATGTGGGATTGCCTGCAATCCAGACAAATATGCTCAATATCAAATGCCCTTAGCTGACACAGGTACAATAATAGGGCACAGCTTTGTCTTTATTCTGCCAAATCCTTTGAAGTTTGCAAATGACAAACCACATTTTCTTTGTCTGTCTTTCACAGTCCCACCCTCTTTTGGAAAAGGATTTGGCAAAGAGATTAATAAGGAATCATTATTTAAGCCACAAGATAATGAGGGGCAGTAGGCAGCCAGTTCCCTTCCATGCCACCTATAGTCTTTAATTCACCTCATTTATAAAGCAAGCTGAGTCAACCTTGAGGCATCAGCCACACATGGCAAATGGCCCATGCCACCAGCAGAAGTGAGAATGCCTATACTGATTACAAGAAGAAACCATCCTACAACCTGCAGAGTTCTGGAAGATTCAGCTCCTTAGTAAGTTTTTTTGTTGTTGTATGGATTATTATAAATAAAGTGCTTCTTCATGGAGCCTCCATATTCTCTCAGACAATAAGCCCTATGTGACTAAGTAGCAACTTATTTCAGATTGAAAATTCTCTTTTAATTATTTTTAAAATTTCTGTAGCATCTTTTGTTAAACTTGTATGTACATGTGTGATAATACCACATTGTGGAAATAAAATGTCCAAGCTTGGGAGAGAGTCCATAGGCCTGAATATCTGTTATTATGCGATGAATTTCTGCCTTTGGAAAATTAACTTAAACAAATAAGCATACAAACCAAAACATGTATATTACAAGCAGGAATATTCAATGGAAAATTAAACAAGCGAAACAAATTTGTTTACCTCTTTAAATACAACCAAGAAAAAAAAAAGAATTCAAAAGAAATTGATGCTAGTTATGTTAACACCAGCAAATATTAGTAATATTTATCCAGAGGTAATACAGATTTTATTCTAGAAAACTTCTAATACAGCACAATTTGGTCAGGATTTTAAATCTATCCAAATAACTTTCATAATTTGCTTGACAGCTGAAGTTAATAAATTTATATTTATATAGGATTATGAATATGGCACATAATTTAAAATGTTTTATGTTGCTTTAGTTTATATTAAAACTTAATTTTTCTGCTTTTATATACACTAGTAGCCATAATTGTTAATTTAACAACAATAAATTCCATGAAAATGTCTATAGGCTAAATTTGGCAATTGAAGTCTTTCCGATGTTTATTCATTTGTCAAGCACACGTTTTCTAGAAATCTTGTGCTAACATACATGCAACTATATGCAATAACAAATTGATTAAATAGGGGTTATATATTTCATTGGCGAGTCAACAATTATGCCTGCCTGTATGTGTGTGTGTGGATGTATATATAAATGTTTGTGGTATTTGGAAAAAAATCCTTTGTAAATATCTCTTTACATGGTTTGAACTGCTTACACAAATGTGACAAACATATTTTCACTTTGCTAACAGCTGGGCTGGAAGATTGCTGATGAGACAAGACAGGAATGCATTCTAAGTTTGTTTTACCCTCAACAGTTTATATACACACGCATGCACACACACACAATAAAAAGAAAATTCAGATTCTGTTAATCTCTCAGCTAAGCTGATCACAAATACTGAAAGTAAACAAAGGTCACCAAACAGCAGCTAAAGGCTACATACCCTACCTGGCTATTCTGTAACCATCTAAATACATATCTGCCTGCTTCATCAATGGATAATTAGTTGTGCTGCGTTTGAATGCTTTACTCTCATTTTATACACTGTAAACAATGTTTGTTTTTTTTCAAGTTAAAGATGATGTCTTCATATTTAGTGCCTAATAATTTTAATGCCCAAAAACTATTTGAAAAAAAGTATCAAAAGTTTACATGGAACATTTGCTTTTAGCTTTCTCTGCCATAGTTTCTACTAAGTTAACAGGCATCTTTTGCTGCAATGAAACTGCATGCATCTTGCTGACTGATGAAGATAACATTATCTGTGCTGGTATGAAATAACTGCACTGTAGCATCAACCATGATTTGAAGAAGAAAAAAAAAAACCTGTTTCCAATGTTTGGTTCCTAAACGAAAACAGCTGTGATACATAACCAGAGTAGGGAGGCATTTTATGATTTCAGCTTTTATGTCTTACTAGACCTGTATTTATGAATGGTGATATTCTTAAAAGCAGTTACTTATTTTATTTTATCATGTAAATGTTGCAATTTAAAAAAAGAATGAGAAGGGATGCTTTGGCCAGTACAGCCACTGAGATTAAGGATTAAAGAATAGCACAACAAGTTGCACAATGATGTAAACTCTCAGAATTCCATCTTTCTGAAAAGAATTTTATCAAAACCAGTTTTACACAGATCCCTCTCATAATAACTTGAACACTCCCTCCCAAATTTAAGAGCATTCATGATTAAATATCCTACCATTGTCACCAAAGGTGGACTGATTCATTTTCCTAAGGAAGTGTAATGCTGAAAGCACATGGCAGCAAAGATTAATGGGTTGACATAAGTGGCCACTCCAAGGCCAGTGAGTTCAAGTGTTGTACTGCCACCAATCTTTCAATGTCTCTACATATTATGCATCAGATAATTCATCTTTTTAGGGAGGAACATGTGCCCAATACACAACAATGTCTTGGAAATCCTGCCACTGTCATTGCAAGCAGAAAACAAGATGTTATCTGCAAGATCCATAGTGATCTTCAATAATTCATTTTAGTCATTGCAGTGCCAATTTTATTTAAGATTACACACTATGCAATGGTTCTTGCATAGGTATAGGTAAACTGAACAGTTTACTTGATGAAAGCCATTGACATATGGGCAGCCTATACTCTACACAGCTGAATCATTTTCACAATTCACATCCTCTGGAAACACATGAAACACACAGGTCTGGAGGAAAGTTTGGCAAAGTTTTTGACTCGATGTATTTACAATTAACTATCAAGCATGGAAGATTTTCAGCAGTGGTGTAGGCATGTTTGTTTTAGGAGAAAAATAGATGTTGCATTCATTGATGGGTGTTTAAATGTTGCATATACATCTTTTGGAATAACCACCCTCCTGTCTGTATTTCATCAAGGAATCTTTAACCATAATCACCATATCCTTCAGGAAGATTGAGCAACATGCCATATACTTTGAACTGCTGTAGGCTGAAAGAGGCAGCTTTAATTATTTCCCTACAGCCCAAATATAAACCTCACTGAACCCATGTGGGAGAATCTTGATAGATAACTAAAGGGGAAATACCTTAGACAAACCTTAAAGTAACAATCTGAAGAAAACTGCAAACTTTGTTGGAAAATCTGGATCAGGTCAATGACAATAATCTGATAGACTCTACATTCAGATATTTATAAACTCCACGTGATTCAAGAGGCACGCTTACCAACAGTGAAACTGACTTTTGAGCAGTTAAGACTAAATGTATATGTAAAAAACCTCAAATCTTTACAGCATGGATCTGTATAACGTAATGCTCCATAAATAGAGCACTGAACAGCCATGTTTTACCTGTCACTGGCAGACTTTTAAAAAAGTTCCTTCCACATAAAGACTTGCAAAGTTAGTTGAAAAATGGGTGTTTGTGACACACTTTTACTATGAATTTTTTGAAAGAAAACTACAATGCATAGTTTTAAACAGGAATATCACTGTTGTATGAACAAGTCTTCCATGATGCAGGGTATTTGGGTGACACAAAATGTAAGTTTGGTAAATTAATCAAAGATTATTCATAATTAACAAGTTTTACAGTTTAGGAATTCTTTAATTTATAGTTCTACTGAAGCCTATTAATTAACTGATTCATTTAATCTACTTAATAACCAAAAAAACATTTATGTAATAGCTCACTTGCACCTTTATATTCAAGGGAGTGATAGCAAATTTAAAAAATTGATACTTTCAAATAGTTGTGGGTAATGATGTAGCTTCCATGTCAAGAAGGCTGAGAGTCTTTGTGTTTTAGTAAGACATTTGTAAGGTCTAGTTGGACATTAAATCTTTGGAACGTTTTCTTAATTATGGGAAGAGAGAAAAAAAAAAAACAGTTTCAGATTCTGTGTACTCAGTTTTGTTTTCTGATATTGTTTTAACCAAACCTGACAGTGGAAAAGGGAATAAACACATGGTACTGCTGCTTAAAGTTGTTATCCAAAGGTTAAACAATATTAGACTTTTTTCTCAAATCTCGACTGGAACACTGACGTTCATCATCAATTCTAACCAGAAACTCTTTGCCCTTTGTATAAGATGAAGTTCATTTAACTTCATTGTGCAGCCCAAATTCTCTGAAAAAATCATTTAAAAACCTCAAAATATTTAAACTTTGTAAAAAACCCCAACTATTTCCAATGTTATAAATATAATTAAATTCCTTAATATTTCATCTAAGCACGTAGTATATTTTAATAGGAAATGATTAAAAGATTAAAATTTAAATTCAAAATAAATCAAGGAATTTTTTTTCCTTTTCTTTCAAATGGCAACCATTTATTTTTTTTCATGAGAATTTTTATTTTCCCTTTTTAGTTTAGAGTGAGATGTTTGTCCAAAGGGGGTTAACATTTGACTTCTAGCTAAGCTATGTATAGAAAAGCCTTTTTTTGTCTGCAGTGTATAGAGTAGGCAAAGAACAAGTGAAATAAGCTGCAAACTGCTGGAAACTTGGATCTGCAAGAGTTGGCAGCTATTTGAGAGCAAGAGGAAAGATGAGCATTGGTTAGTCACATTCTGACAGAAATGGACTGAGTCATGTCTGCCTGTACTTAACTCCTTCACACACGACCATAGAGATAACAATTAGGATAAGCCTAGAGCAAAAAAAAAAAAGGAGAGAGAAGGCGCAAGATTTTTTATTTTCCTTTTATGTATGATGAAAAGGCATTTGTCAAAACAAAGAAGCGAAGGTCATTTTCAGCACAATAGACCGATATGTCCATTAAAGATAATATGAATCATCAAAACAGATTTTTTTCCATAATGAAAGCCTTTAGTCTGATCACCAGCGCATAGCACTTTGTGTAATTACACATTTCTCTCAATAAATTAAAACATCATTCAACCTTGTCTGAATTTAAGTGCTTGAAACAGACTCATTCTTAAGCATGTGTTACCACTTAAGGAGGAGGTGTGCCCCACAAAAGATATGGCAATAAGCTGCAGAGAAATAATTTCTATTATTAACAAATATGTTATAACAGAAGAGTCTGACAGCACTGGAAACACATTATAGCTGTAAATAATGTTTGTTTGTAATGGATTCATGAGCAAAAGTATTTATAAGTACAACCGGTCATCATTCTAATGTTTTTCTGCCATTTATCTCCAAAATATAAAGAATATTATCACATTAGAAATGTATCAAATATTTCAATTAAAAAAATCAGGGTATCTGGACTCTGAAACCAGTTTCTATCAACTAATTATTAAGGAGACATTCCCACAATGAATGTTATAAGATCTATTCCCTCTTCAAATAAACAAATGCAGGCTTTTCTTCCTTATTTTCTTTGTAAATACTACCACAGTTGTAGCATTCAAGATCTGTGGCATAACTCCAGCATAGTGATGTTAACTTTGGACCAACAGCTAATAAGTAATATGCCAAATTCTGTTCAGTTGCATTGTGGGATACATTTACTTAGTTCTTAGTGGCTGGAAAAATCAGTTTCTGTACACACTCTGCTTTACATTAGATGAAACAGACGTGCCAAGAAATGGCTATGACACACATAAGGTCTTTACATTAGATGAAACAGACGTGCCAAGAAATGGCTATGACACACGTAAGGTCATGGCTTAGTTTTAGTTTGTACTGCATCTTTCAAGTGTTATCTTGTATATCAGGGATTCTGACTTATGAGGTTGTTCACTTGTGTCATGCAAAATGGCCTGCTAAATTAAGCAGGCCTCAAGTATTTCAACCTCGCTGTAATGGAAGAGTACCACAAACAGAACAAATTGCGGAGTTTTGTGAGGCTAGCTCAGATCTCCCTTAATAGTAAGAACTTAAGAGTTTCTTTTATTTACCCCCCAAAAGTAAACAATGAAAAATGAACAGTACAAAAAAAATCACAAAAAAATGTACATCTAAATTAATATTCTGAATTCATCATAAACTTAAATAAAAACAAAAAAAAAAAAACAAACTCAGGCACAAAATAAGTAGAGTTAGAAAAAAAGAGAAAACAAATGCAAATTATTGAAACAAAATAAGAGGAAATGGATGAACTAATATCAGTAAGAAGAGACTTTTTACTCTTTAATATTTGAAGTTTGAAATCCAAACAGTATCTTGATGCCATTCAAATTTAATTCAGGGAAGATAAGGGCTACATGTTACATGGATAAGTTGTTATGCATAATTAGGAATTACTGGTGCTGCAACAACTTACCAATGTAATAACTAGCCCTGGTGGTTTTGGTTTTGGTCAGAATTAAGAACAAGATAGTTGAATAAGGCCAAATTCTCCTTATGACATACTGATAGCATGTGTACCCATGGATACACATGATGTTACCTATGGTATAAATTTCTTCCAAAGATAATTCATTTTTAAAAAATTAGGAAATTATGCAATAGAATGTTTGACAATAGTTTCTGATTCGAGAGTTCTGTAAAAAATTTCTAAAAAACTCTTTACAGTGTACAGCATCATAGATTGGCACCGTATACAGAAATTGTCAAGAAAGAAATGTTTATGACTCAGGTGTCCTAATGTTGAATTTCACAGAGTACAAGAGTAATGCTGCATGTATCACTTGGTATTTTCAATAGTTATCCATTTAAATTAGCTTCAGTCAATAGTTTTACAAACTTACAAAAGAATCAGCATCTGTACTGGCCAAGTTCAGGAAAAGGACAACAGAGAAGGCAAATATTAAGCAAAAAAAGACACTGGTTTACTGGAGAAGATAGGGATATGGAGATAGTGGGAAAGTGATGGTTTGAGTACAAGAAGGGCAGCTTTTCATTTAGAAAGAGATGAGTTACCTGCACGAGTTGCTGTAGAGAAGATGATCGGGATGCCATCCAGAACCTTTGTTCTCCTGACATCTTCCAAGACCAATAGCTTTAATGTTTCCATCTTTAAAGTGTGGAATTGCTTTTGTTTGGGATCATTTCTTTAAGAGTAGCAAGATAAAGCATTACAATGATGGTACTCATAAGGTTGCCTCTTCCTCTTTTTGAAAATAAAAGAAATATCCACATCACAGTAGAAGTTAGGGTTATGGTAGGGCACTAGAATACTAAGTGGTACAAAAAGCTATCCTTAAATTTATACCAGGGACTGTAAAAAAAGAAAAAAAAAACCCAGTTGGATACCATCATGACAATGCTATTTCTAGCCAGGTTTGATATGAAAGTCCTTAGTTATTTATCTTTTTTTTTACAGGGTAAAGAATAAACATTAAATATGTTAATGGACTTCTTATAATTAACTAATAAATATCCAACGAAGTTCTCACACGAAAGGATGAAAAAATTCAACAAATGCCTTGGTATTAAGAGTTTCAGTCAGGGAGCAGAGAATAAACTTAGCAAACAAAAAAACAAAACCCGTCTCTGATTTAACGCGGTCTTTATTGCTAGTTTTTAAAGAAAAGCTAGGAGAGAATTTGACAGGTTTGAACTAAGAGCAGCATTAGAGGGAACGGCATTCCAGCAAACCATTAGAGAAAATAGTATTTCCAGAAAACAAAACACAAAGGGAGGACTGTCAGGGGAAATTAAGCTCCAAGTGACACATGCGCATGCATGTCTAACTTAATTAATTAAAGCACAAGAATCTATCTTGATAATGTAGAATAAAATGGAACACTAATGATAACTGAAAAAGGCCCATTACGATAGTGGAACCCCCTCCCAGCTACACACACACACACACACACATTCTACCACACATCAGAACAACAAATGCTAAAACAAAAAAATCTTATTTGTAAATAAAATAAATCAAAATAAATGGTTTAATGTTCTCAACTAATGTGTTACATAAGAAACTTAAATTTGATAAAATCTGAAGAAAAATATCAACATAAAAGCAGTGAATTTGACAAAGCTTCTAACTGGCTTGGAATTTTACATCCAAGAGCCAATTCACCACTTAAAGCATTTATTGCAGGTAATGGAAGCTTCTTGACTTCTAAGCTTTACCATAATCTCATTTCCTGTATCTTCACCTTGTTAAACAAATAGGTATTCATGGAGGACACTAGTATCTTCTGTCTGTATAGTCTAGTGGTTATACTACTGGACTGCTAGGACTGAGCCCTAAGTTAGAATCCAGATTGGGGTCAGCTCAGTTTAGCTTACCTTTCCACCATGGTTTCTTCTTGCTCTTCTTCACCAGCCGACTGCATGGGTATCCTCCAAACTCCTGAAAATAACAAGCTCTGATAGAAACTTTGACAGAGTTTGCTAGGTTAGCCAAAGTCTGAACATGCTGGCCTTAGTTTTTGGTGTTACACCCTCCTCCATCCTTCCCTTTCAGCCAGTGTTCAAGGTCCTGACCTTTGTAGACAATTGAGTACAAGTATCAGTATACTGGAAAGGGGGTTCACAAACACATTGATCCTATTAAACTGAAAAGATTTAAATCACAGTGCCAGATGATTGGAGAGAGGTCAGGTGAACTGTTCCCTTCATTTTTCTAGAGGTGGATAACAATCAGGTTTACAAAACACTAGAATCCCTGCAACAATAAGACTGGGGAATAAATAAGTAATCAATAATTCCTAACTGTAGTTTTATACTAAATGCCATTGAATTCATGCATGATGTCCCTAGTAACTTTTATGCTCGCCCGTTTCTCTTAATGTTGAAATTATTGCTTATAACAACACACACACAAACCATTTCTTTTTTAATATTTGGACTAATCCAAATTCTAATGATTGTTGTAAAAATAAGACTACAAAACATTCAACAGATCAGCACAACATAGTTCCTGATGCATGAAATATTTAAATCTCATATGTAAATATGTCTATATAAACTACAGCATTGATTGTTGGTTATCTAAAAAAAAAAAACTGGGCTATATTATGCAGTGTAACTTTATAAACTATGAATGATGGCAATTCATTCAATAAAATAGCCATTCAAAACCAACTAACCCATGTAAGCTCATCCTATTTAACTCTACCTTGAAAAGCATCAATATGTCTCACATTAAAATCTTGACTTCTGACATGGGAGGCTTCAGCAGGAAAGGAACAAAAGACTGGCCCATGCTCTGCTGCCTTTCCTGGCCCTTTCCCCAGAGATTTATGATGGAGATCTCCTTTATAAACAGCAAACAGGATTTGGCTGATGCCTCTTTGAAACTTTAGGGGACCTGCTCAGTTACCCTTTTCTATATGATAATAGTTTAAAAAATTTCATTCCCACTAGAAACTCCGGTAAGTCAGTATTCAGTTCAAAACATCCTGTAAATCCATATAATTCTAATGGCACTTTTACTTTTTTTAACATCAGGAAACTGTACTATGCATAACAACAAAGCAACCCAGTGGTTAAAAAAAAGCAAACATGAGTGAATATTTTGAACTGGATTTTGGTTCATGTTACCAATCCATGCTGGCCCTTGTAAATATGGCCATGGCCAAATATTTTGCATCACTCTAGAATTTTATGATTTTGCTTGGTAAAATCAAAGCTACTGGATTTGTATAACAATGTTATGTCAATGTATTGAAGTGCGTACTGCTTTGTACTGTTCTACATACTTAATGGAAAATTACCAGAAAATGACTATTTGAAATCTAATAGGCAAAAACATGATTTACAAAATTACCTCATAAATGATGATGAAATGTGGGACTTGATTAGAAGTATTCACACATTTACTAATGATAATGGATGCAGTGTCAAGCTGTATCAGCATGATTTGTAGATAGGTTCTGTTAATGCAGATCTAGGGAGAATCAAAACTTTTGAACTGTCTGTATCTAGGGTCATTCAAATAAGAGCTGGCCAAAGATGGCTATAATTGTATCCGGCCAAGTTTTATTTGAATGACCATAGTATACATTTAAATTTGGAGAAAAATAGATATTATGTTCATTAAAACTTGATCAATGCATTTAAAGATACAGATTCCTACAAAAAAAAAAAAAAAGGGAAAAGATTTGGCAAGTATTTGGACACCAGTGAAATAAATCTACGATTTACATGACTAAGATGGGCTGTATTCTCCTCATCAGATGGATGTAATGTAAACATTTTGTCAACAAATCTAGTGATCCTGACCAAACAGAAACCTAACACTGAATATGGTAGACAATGTATCATCTGCAAAGAATACATTCATACACCGTTTTCATAATATTTGTGTTTTCATGTCCACAGTTGGTTGTGCTTGGTCAAAAAATACCCCAAGGCCCGTTTTTCAGTATTCCCCAGGTGTGTGGTTGATATATATTTTTAATACTGTTATTGTTTTCTTCAATTAAAAATTGAATTTTTTCTTCACTCCTACTATTCAAAAGATGCAGCCACCTATAGGTTTCTAGCTTAAATAATTTAGGGACTAAATTAGCGTCTGCTCTGTAAGATATCAAAAGAAGCCACCACTGAATCTGATGTAAAGTTAATAATGACTACATTGAAAATCTTCAAATTTTCATTACATTCAAAGCCGAATGGAAATTCTTGAGTAACTAAGGTCACTGGAAACCAAGCACAAACAAAGAAATTGTTAAAGGACTTGACTCTTTGACTGCCAAATCAACCTAATTACCCCTGCTGTGATTAACCTGATGTGATTGTTTTCAATAAAAAACCAGACCCAGTTAAAAACTTAAAGATGGCCAAACCAACAATTATTATTATATTATTTTTTATTTTTAAAATTAAATTTATTACAAGTGAATGCCAGCTGAAAATTCAGCTTGCAAGGTTTATATCCTTTGTTTGTTGTTGTTTAGACTATGTGCAGCAGTAGTTACTGTTTGCAGCCTAGCTATTCATTTCAAGATTGGAGATTTTCACCCAAGTGTTATAGCACTATTGTTGCACACTGTTGTTACCTACTTCTCTCAATCTCTCTCTCACACAAAACTAAAATTTGATTTAAAAAAAATCTGTACACCATATAACTAATTTATCTTCTTATTTTCTTCTAATTAAAGTTTTAAAAACCTTCCACAATTTTTAGCTTTATGTACAAGAAGCATAAACCATCATACACACATATGCATGAAGAATACCAGAGAATCGAGGACTATGTCAGCCATAGATTCTACAGTTTCATAACCAATAATAGAAATAAATTTCATCTAGTTCACCACCACAATTTGTTAAAACTAGAAAACCATGTCATAATCTGTTATTAAGCATGCAACCAAATAATTGAAGAAAAAAAAGGTAAATTAGTGCATAAAACAATGAAATTGATATGCAAAGGTAATTTCCAAACAGCCTGCAGCTTTCAGACAATAGAATTGCAAATAAATAGACCAAGTTTTAATGGAGGCAATGTAATTCAGTTTAAAAATCAAGACAGGTATTACTTTCCCACAGAAACGAGGGGTGCAGGCCTGCCTTCTTTAACTAAATTAAAACTAAACTACATATTTCATAAAGTTTAGAAAGTTTTCTTGGGAAATTCTTCATCTTACAAAAAATGTTTTCTGCAAAAATTCTAACAATGATTTTAACATTAGAAAATTATGTAACATAGCCAGTCAACTATTAATGTCAATGCTTCAATTCTGTTCAAAAAATGGCAAACCAAATTTCACTTTACCACTGTCATTAATATTATTGTTTAATCAGGAACTTCTGTGGATAACCCTAACCCTGTGATTTAGTGTGCAATTCCCATAGAGCATTGATGTGCATATATGCTCCTCGGGGTGGTAAAATAAAATGGTCAGTCTTAAAAGGCTGATGGACAATAGTAAACCACAAGAACAATTTCTGCTAAAGCTGTTATATTTATCACATTAAGAAACAATTGTGGAAGTATAAGCATTTATTTAAGGTATATTTCTAATTGTGTTATTTTTTTACTTTAACCCTTTATCTTTTTAAAAATCAGCAGCTAAACCTTTATTTACTTGTTATTTCCCCCATTCTTCAGAGAAAAACCAATAAGTATGTGAAGTTGGTCTGTGGATGCAGCAAGCTGATGTGAAACATTTTCAGAAAACTGATTGTGATCTCCGATGCCTGCAGAAAAAAGGGCCAACCAACTCTGATAGGGTTAAAAAATAAAAGAAAAAGTTTTTTCGCAGAAGAATCTGAATACCTTGGTAAGGAACAAATCATTGCTATCAGCAGGCAGGTCCTGGCTTAGAACCATACCAGGGAAATGAACAGTTCAGGTGGTTTTCCATTGCTCTACTTAATAAATCCATATGTGCAACAAAACCCTACTAGAACTCTTCACCTTTAGATGTGGAAGGAAACTCACATGGCTGGTTGATGGAGTGGAGCAAGAGGAAACTGTGGCAAGGAAGTATGCCAAACAGAGCCATTCCCAAAAGAGATTCAAACTTGGGCTTTAAAACCCTTTCAGTCCAGTAGTCAACCACTGGAATATCCTGCTGAAGGAAAAACGAAACAATGCAGAAAAAAAGGAAGAAAACAAACAATGAGATAACATTGTAGCCCAAGAAATGTCAAAACCAATCAATGGCTAACAGTAATCCAAACCACAACCACTACACAACAAACCAGTGCACAAAACTTTCGGTTTATTTTGATTTAGGATTTTATCATTTTCAGCTATTATTTTTAGGACTCAATAATTCCATTCAAAATAGTTAAGTTTTGAGAGGTTCCCCTAAAACTGTAAAGACATACATTACAAGTCTCTGTCTGTCTGTCTGTTCTTTCTCTGTTTTTGCATGTGCATGCGTGTGGTGTGTGTGTGTGTGTGGTGTGTGTGTGTGTGAAGCCAAGCAGACCATACAGTGAGAAAGGGGAAAGAAACATTTGTTTTATATTTTAACTAATCTGTGCTCTCACAAAATTCAAACAATGCAAGATTTAGAAAGCTGGTAGAAGTGAATTATTTTGCTATTGTGGACAGAAGGTCCTTGAAGCAACAACATTCATTTACACCCAGAATGTTCTGCAGTCACAGTATCAGTGACAATGAGCAAGACCAACTATTTCTCAACCTATCTAGCATATAAGCAATTATGTCAGGACATTTAGCCTACTGCTGAAGGCACAGGAATGCAACCTTTGACCCCTAAGAAGATGGATTGTCCCCCCCCACCTCCAAGCCACACACCTGCACAACTATTGTGTTGGAAAAATGATCCACAATTCCATTGGTAAATTGTTCATATAAACAGCTATTTTGTACCTGCCTGGTATGAATCAATAAAAAAAAAACCCTAAGTAAGGAGGCAGGTGGCACTAACATACAAGTTTATTGTACAATCTTCTCAAATACACACACACACCACATATATATCACAGCTTCTAACATACCAAAGTAACAAATTATTGTTGGAAAAAGAAACTCACAGATTAATAGAACTCAAGATTGTAGTGGAAAATTTATGCTGCTACTGAAATCAGTAATTCATATTTAGTTTAACCTTATTACCTAGTTATTGTACTAAATATACCTAAGGGAGATAACCTAATAAATTTGTTTTGACAAAAACTTGTTAAAAGCATTAATATCTTTTTCAGAAAGTATATATATTAGGTCGTTACAAAAGTTTTCTGGGTTTTATATTATGTTAATTTCAGGTCCATTTTTTGTATGTTTGTGAAGGTGTATGTAGATAAGTTATACATACATTGTTCTGTAGCATGTGCTTTGGCATACATTATACAAAATCTATTTTTTTAAAAATCATGAATGGATATTTGTTTCAGGGTTCTGAGTGAAGCATGGATAGAAAAGTTTTTTGTGCCATTTTGCTTCATGAGTTCAAACTAGGCCACAAAGCAAGTGAGGCAACTCATAACATTAAGCAAGCATGGGGTGAGGACACAGCAAATGAGCACACAGTACAATGATGGTTTCAAAGTTTCGATCAGAAGATATGAGCCTCGAAGATAAGGAACATAGCAGAAGTCCTTCCAGGTATGATGATGACCGTCTGAAAGCCTCAGTTGAAGCTGATCCAAGAAAAACAGTGCGATAAATTGCTGGAGAGCTTGACATAAGCACTGCAACTGTTTTCCGGCATCTTGACGAAATTGGCAAGGTGAAAAAGCATGACAAGTGGGTGCCTCACAAGTTGAATAAACAACAACAAAATTGTTGATTGGAAATCTGCTCTTCACTTGTCATAAGAAACCAAAATGACCCATTTCTTGACCGAATCATTATGTGTGATGAAAAATGGATCCTTTACAACAATCACAAACATTCAGTACAGTGGCTTGACAGAGACAAGGGGCCTAACCACATTCCAAAACCAAGCCTCCACCCAAAGGAGGTCATGGTCACTGTCTGGTGGACTGAAACTGGTGTCATCCACTGTAACTTCTTGCAAACTGGCAACCATCACAGTTGAAAGGTACTGTCATGAATTAAACATCATTCACCAGAAACTCTCCAAACGACAGCTGGCATTGGTGAATCGAAGAGGCCCCAATCCTGCTCCATGACAATGCTCATCCTCATGTTGCAAAAGTGACTCTTCAGAAACTGAACACATTGGGGTACGAAGTTCTCCCTCTTCCAGCCTATTTACCAGACCTTTTTCCCACAGACCACCACTTTTCAAACATCCCAACAGCTTCCTTCATATGAAATCCTTCTCCAACCAAGCACCAAGTAAAACTGCCTTCCAACAGTTTGTTGACTCCAGAAATCTAGATTTCTTTCAAAATGGTATAAATGCACTTGTAGCTCATTGGTAAGAATGTACTGACTGTAATGGAACTTACTTTGATTAATAAACTTAGCATTCAGCAGTGATATGAAGTCTCCTTGTTGTGGTAAAAAGCCAAAATAACTTTTGTAAAAACCTAATATTTGTGTGTGTGTGTGTGTGTGTGTGTGTGTGTGTGTAATGTATACATAAAAGATTTTAATATTAACCCTAGTCCTACCAGTACTCACTATACTGATCCACAGCAGCAATTACTTAGCATACCTAAATAAAGTGATCCCCAAAGTGCATTACACACATGTTGGTCATCAATATATTGACTTTGGATAATACCATCACAAATGATGGTTTTAACCAATGAAAAAATAGGAAATTAGTTTTGCCTGGGACTGCCAGAGGTATTTTCCCAGCTATTTCTCAAATTCATTGTACTGCAGGCAGGACCAGGGTTAAAAAAAAAAAAACAACACTTATATTGGAGTTATGGACTTCCAAAGTAAAAGATATATTGAAGAATTTTTTACAGGATGAAGCAGTTAATATAATTGTCCATTTTGATAAATCAGAAAAATTAAAACCTTCCCATATTTTTTAACTCTTTCACTTTAGAGTTTATAAAACAATAACTGAAACTAAAACCATCACATTTTGTTATTACAAAGAACAGAAAGCCATGATGGTTTATAGAAGACCATGAAAGAAAAAAAAAAGGAAGAATAATTTGATCTTTAAACTGGTTTACATTATCATTATTAACTGATATCAGTAGTGACTTTAATCCATTCATCTACAATTATATTAATATATTTTTCTAATATCAAACCATACTGATGATTCAGTTGTGTTATAAGTATGATCCACAGTATTTGTTAATTTAGATTTTCAAAAAGAATTTGCAATTTTCCACATTCTCAAAGCTCTTGATCATCATGAAAAAACTGTATTAGATCTCACCTCAAATACCATACCAGGTAAATAAAAAAAAAATCTTAATAAGTCAACATTATATATATATTCAAAGCCTGGAAGCACTCAAGTGATCCTGTGCTGAAATCTCTAATATTTCAGCTTTTTTCTTAAATATGGCCATATTATATTGAATAATGAGTAAACAAGATTTAAAAATTTTAAAAGAAGAAATGAACAGGGATTATCTATCCATTCCAAAAAGAACAAAGATCCCTAGACTAAGCTTTGTAATCTCGATTCAGAATTGGATTAGTCCAATTTGTTGGATATAGAGATGAAGAGGATACAAAGAGTGAAAAATAAGGTGATGATAAATCTGTACTTAATATGCAAAAAAAGAGAGCAAGCTTTAGTGTTTATATAGCATACAAATTTTAAAGTTTTAAATTCCAGACATAAAATGTTTTAAGATAACAAATCTCTCCCAAAAAACAAAATATAGCTGTTAATCCTTTATCTATAAAAAAACAGAATTTGAGTCTACACCCTGATACATATTCATTAAGCAAATATACTCACAAAACATTTGGTAAAATTGGGGTTTCAGTGGCTACAGTTCAGGTGAAGCAGAAACATGGACTGAAAAGACCTAATTCTTCTTATAAAATTCATAAAGTTAGCTATTGCAAAAATCATTTATTCAACTATTAAAAGAAAGAAGCAAAGTTAACCATCTTTTTTTCATACTGATAAGTCCAATGCTCAAATGTTAATCAAGTTCTATTAAAGTAAAATACAGTTGTTCAGTATCCATGAACAAATGGGGTAAATACCAATGGTTTCTGCAAGAACAACCCTACTAGAACTTTTGATTAACAGCGAAAGAAGCCAAGCCAGAGAGTTTGGAAGAAACCACTATGCAAGACAAGTTGGCACAGATGACTGAGAGAAATATAGTACCCTATCATGGTAATTTGTCCTTGAGTTGCTATTACAGTATGTTAGTTTGTTGTGGAACTTTTATCCTGTTTGGCATTGAATCAATGAGATTTTGTATACTTAAAAGTTAACCATTTATGTTTTGCACCCAACAGTTGGCTGAACATGTTGAACTAACCATATATTCAGTCATTGCTCATTAAAAAAAGCATGTGTAGTTGGAGTGATACAGGATTGTTATTACAAAGAGTCATATTAATGAGTAAGGTACCATTTTTCACGGCCCTATAGAGCAACTTTTGATGAGTAATACAGATCTGAAAAGTACTAAAACAATTTTTTTGATGCATCAGCTCAGTAGTAAACATGAAATAAAAGATGGTTATAAAAATTTTCTCTGCAGCAAGAGGTTGTACACAAAACAGGATTCCTCTTAAATGGACTATAACATTGCATAGGCAAGTGACTTTTTCCAATTTTCACTAAAAACACACTATGATGTATATGTGTGTCCATCCTGTTACGATACCTAAAATGTCTACAACTGAGATTTTCCCTGCATTCCTTCAAGTACATGTGAAGCCTACAATTAGTAAACAAGTGCTAAGAAGTTTCAAATAACATGTAAGGTTCATCCAAGGTTTTGTTTCCTGGAACGAAAATGCAGAACTTGAAAAAATGCTAGCACAGTGAGTTTGGGATCTTTTGCTTTTTTGTGTCTCTAACTTGACTGACCTGCTCCAGTAAGTACTAAGTCCTTTCCATCACATCTACACCCTGCAAGTTAAGGCAGCCTACTGGCTGATGGCTCAATTTGGAAACAGGTTTCTCAAGAGCTGTTAACAGCATGAAGGGAGTCACACATATATGAAGAAAACAAATTTACAATTGTTTGTGTATCCATGTAGCATAGCAAAAATGTACTTGTGTTTACCCATGGATAAGGTCAAATACATACCTGGGCAAGTGACAAATACAGAAGCAAACCTAAAGAAAACAGCAAACAACTCATACATTAAATTGTAGTGCAGTAGACATGTAGATAGACTGAGTTAAATGGTGTTAATAGTTACCACAGGCCAACCATGAAACCTTCCATTTTAGCATTCTAATGAATGCTTTAAAAGATTAAATTAGAAAGGAAAACAGCATGCAAACACCTAATGCCTTGTAAATCTTTTTTTTTTGTTTTTTAAATGAAATTAAACACATTTAGAAAGTTGAAAGCCAAAATCATCTCTTCAAATGATAAATACTTTTCAGTGGCCACAACTGTTTTACTTCTTGTGAGCCCTGTTAGTAAGTTTAATTTAGTTTTAGATAAAACTTGGAATTCATGCTTAAAAGAAACTGTCAAACAAACATTAAAGTTTCAGCTTTTCCTGAAAGCTTGATTCCACAGACAGTTTGATAAAACTAAGAAATTGTGCAAATCCATTAAAACAACAACAAACATTTGTTTCAGTTGAGTTTTATTTCATGCCATGTAATTTGAATAATCAACCCTTCCAGTTTCTCCTGCAACATTCACTTTTTGTCGAAATATTACTAGCAGGATTTTTACATCAGTAACACAAAAGGTTTGTGGAGAGAGTGGCAGAGCGTTCATCCAAAAATGTTTGACTTTTCATTTTTTTTCATAGTTCTTAGTAAGCCAGTTTTGTAGACACAAGAAAACCATCTCCAACCTCCACTTTTTTTTTCAGCCAGTGGAGATGGAGAAAAAAAAAGAGCCACACTAATGACCTGGCCAAATTGGATACCAACTTTGAGAGTGACAACACACTTTCAGAAAATGAATGAGTTCCCCTCGTTCTTTTGCCTTTCTGACAACCTGCCTGACACTGCAGCTGCCCCTTGACGTCTTGCAAACAAACAGAAATGACAGCCTCGGACACCCGCCAAAACAACATCCTGTCACATGAAGGAGATTAAAATGACGAATTGCAGCAATTATAGAATTATAACGAATCTGCTCACAGATTGCATTAGGGATTTTTTTTTGTTTTTTTTTTTGCATTAAGCATTGTCGCATCATCACGTGTCATTGTAAAATGCTAATTTTGTCAGCATTAAGTGTCAAATGGGGCCGCAATATCTTAAGAGGGGGAAGAGAAAATAGAAATCTCTTTTCAAAAGAAACAGTAACTTAACAAAGGGGCTAAAATAGTTGTTCCATGTCAAAAAAAAAAAGAAAATACCCTTTGACCTGTTTGTTTAATGCATCGATAAATTCTTATAGAGACAAAACAGTACTGATATAGATTTAGAATTGTATCAACTGGCAATGGTTAAACATGCATGCATAGGTTGGTGTGGTGTATGTGTGTGTACTGTGTTTTCCTTAGAATAGCAATTCATCAAATCTTAGACATTTTACTGCTCTGGAAGAATCTTACATAAATGTAAAAAGTCAGAGTAATAATAGGTCCCAACAATACATATAAACACTCTTCATCTAAAATGTATGCAGTTAAAAGTTACTATAATATTTTTTAAAAAGATGAGAGGAGAGGCCTGGGGCTAGTTGTTACAGCACCAGTAATTCCTAATTAATTGTAGAGATGAGCTAAAATCAACATCATATGGTATTATAGCTTTATCTATATTTTAAATCTGGAAGCAGTAGTACTGCAACAGCTAGAATGAGTCTCTGCAACTACTTCACAAGCTTAAATCCCCCCAAATATTTTGCTTACATTTCAATACTTTCATGATTTATCATATTGTTTATTTTATTTTTAAAAAAAAGTTCGTTTTTCTCTCAATACATGTGTATAAAATACTCAAAAGTTTACATGGAAAAAATGAAATATATACAGAGTTGACATAAGTAAAAATAAACAGGCCAAGTTTAAATGAACCTGTTTATTGTAGAATCACACAACACAGGCAAAATATGTAGGGTTAATGTTTTATGGTATTGTAGTTCTTTTCCTTATGCAAGGCAGCAGTATGCTGACACAATGCATGGATGAGACTAACAATTCTGATCTGCAGGTTTTCAACCAATTTCTGGCACACAAACAGCATTAAAAAGTCCAGGGAAGTGGGTTAATGAGAACATGTCAAGAGTGTGCTCAATGGAGTTTAATGTCCAATAATTGCCCAAGCAATGGCAGAGTGGTTATGATCCAACATTTTCTCCATCTTTGTGTTGTGCAGACAATATGAGCTGATGCATTATCTTCCATACAAAATACTGCCATCTTTGGACAGATGCCCATTGTTAAAAGTCCCTCTCAAGACCAAAAAAGGATATCATAGCCACTACATTGCCCATTGTTCTCAATGACTAAACACTGCATGGGGTAAAGAATGATTTGAATCTTGTTGTTAATCCATTGCAACCTGTGCACTGGTAATAACATAATGTCTGATGGTTCTCTGGACATCTGCATGTTTTGCCAAATTTCAGCTGATTGTCAGGGTTCAGTTTCCACTCTCCTCTTCACACAATTAAGTTTTTGTTCTGTTGGCTATGGGAAACTGGGATGCACCTGAATAGTTATTTTATTATTCCTCTTGAACTAATTGTCCAACTATGCATCCCATTTCAAAGTCCAACAGCTTTCATGAACTTCCTGTTTGTGACATGGTCACCATAGAGTTTTCTCTGGCCTGTACTTATTCTTACATTTTTTAATCATGTGCTTATCACATGACAAGAATGGCTTGTTTGAGTCTCATAAATTGTCTATTTACTTATGACAAGAATCTGTGTATACATAAATATGCATACTGACAGCTGTAATTGTAGATTCATCAATGGAATATCCCTTATTTCATACATAATTCATTATTAAAATATAAATTATTTTTCCAATAAAGAAAAACTTGTTTATGATTTTTAAATATTCTGTGTTCAAAATATAAAAAAAAGTTATCATCATCGTAATGGAAGATGTATGCAAAAGAAGTTTTCAAAATATTAATAAGGCTTTCATGTAGTTTCAAACCTGTCAGGTTGTGTAGAAATTAACATCTTCAGCTTATGAAACAACTAAGAAACCTAAGATTTTGTCAAATAAAACTGATGCACTTCACCAAAAAGATGGTGCAAAGTACTGTGATGACTTTTACAATAGACAAATACTTAGAGTGAGAGCTTCATGCCACGAAACTCAAGCCTAAATATTGTTTTGATAGAAAAATGCAAGTTGATTAGAAAAAATTTTATTTTGTTCTGAGTTTGGAATCAATTAACTAAAACACTTTAGTATTCGTAATCCATTTTTCTGCCTTCTGGAAATAATACCACTTATTCAATGACCTTTGGGTGAGTGAATGAGACAGAAAGAGAGAGAGAGAGTGTGTGTGTGTGAAAGAAAATACATTTATGTACTTATTAAAAGGGATTAAGTCTCTCTAGCATGTGAGAATGAAACTGAAGATTTTTATCCATCCTGCTAAGTTCTAAAGAAAACAATTTCTTCCAATAGGCATCCAGAAATGCATCCTTTGATTTACATGAATGGAAACCAATTTGAATCTTTGACCTACCTAGTCCAGTAGAAAAAACAATGAGACAACCATGTCATCCTTTTTTATGTTTATTTGTTTACTACTGTTGGAGAAACATATTTTGCATTAAAAAATACAGATATTGAAAAAAAGGGTAACATACAAATAAAGGCCTACCGGCTGTTGAAACCATAGAATGATACTGTAATAAGATTGGTTAAGAAGCTCAAAACCAAAAGAGAAAGATGTACACATCACATGCTAGCCAGTGACTTGACTATGTTCATCATTAATCCAAAATAATGACAAATAAATCATTTGAAAAAAGCAATAGTATTAATTTGTAATGCATGTATGACAAAATATGCAAACGTCTTTTGAATTCAGACAGATGAATCTTGACTCATCTCATTGTTGCTAAGCTGTTTGAGTATCACAATGAGCAGAGTTCCCTTTATAATTTTAAAATTTTTTTAGCTTATTATTACGTTTTTGGTGAAGAGAACAATTGTTTATAGATGGGAGGCAAAAAAACAAACAACAATGCTATCTCAGCTTACCACTTGTTTCTTTTTTTAAAGAAAAAAAAGAGAATAGAAATAGGAAATTATCATAACTGATACCTACAGTTGTTGACTGCAGTTTTCTGGTTTATCCATCCTGTAGCCTTGTTTCAGCTCTTTTAGTAGATCCTTGTTATCTATGGTAGGGTAAGGTGTCCCACCCAATGTCACTATTTCAAACAGTACCACTCCGAAAGACCATCTAAAAAAAGAAATAGATAAGTTAATGCACATAACTCTGCTCCAGCTATCAAGCTTGGTCCACTTTTGATTTTTTAAAAATTTATATAAAATATATTGATGGCATCTTTGACATTAATATTAAAAAGCTTGCTGACAATGTTATGATATATGCTGGCATTAATGCTGAAAAGGATATATATATGCATTAACCAGTTTTGAAAAATAGAACAATGTTATAAGTGTAAAATTATACAAATAGTTGATAGGCATCAATATAGTCATTGTTATAAAGGTGATACTAAACAGGGAAATGCAACTTCAGAAAAGGATTTAGGGATAATTGCTAACCTAAATCTCAGATGTGAAGAGGAGTTTATTTGAGCTGCAAACAAAGCAAGCAGAATTAACCAGAGTATCAAACATAAAAGTAAAGTTGAGTATGCAGAGTAGGTGTGGAGTCCATATGTGAGAAAAGATGGTGATTTATTAGAGAGAGAGATTCACTAGAATGCTTCCAGATCTTAAGAATTTAGAATATACTAAGCAGTTTTAAATACTATGTCCGAAAAGAATGAACTTTAGACATCAGGGAAGAAACCCATCAAAGGTTTTTAAAATAATTAAAGTTTTTGGCTATGAGCACATAGGAAAATCACCACCAAATGTGGTTAGCAATGATGCTCTTTTAATAAATTTGAGAGTTGTATTAATGGCTAGTTCTCTTCCTTGGAGACCCTTGTTTAAGCCACAATGGCTTCCTTCTTCCATAACTATAAGGGACATTCAACCAATTTCATTTAGATGTCCCTAGTTCTAAGCTAAATTAAGTCACACAGCAAAATACAGCTGTTTTCCACTTACTATTGTGAATTAATGCAGTACGAGCTAAAAATGTTAACATGCAACAGACATGTTTATTATACAGATTAAACCTGGCTGTAATGGTGTCCAGATGGATTTCATATGAACAACCCTGGTAGCATGTGTATTATATCCATGGATAAAAAGAGATGTGAACTTCAAAAATGAAGTTTTATACTCCTCATAGAAGCCTGATAAATAATTTATATATATATATATATATATATATATATATATATATATTAACCACTAGTTTAATTTAGTTTTTATGTAACAATTTAAATGAAATTATCACATTTATTTCTGAATTACACTCTAATTTAGCCATTAATTATATTAGCACACAACAGTGGAACTGATTATGGAAGCAGTTGGGAATCAATCCTTTCAAGGTAAATAGATTTTTTTTTTTTTTGGCACTTCAGCACCATAATTTTTTTTTTATGTAGGTTTTTCCTGGGTGCTTTGATTTCTCTACCTTTTAATGAAAAGCATCCTACCTACTCATCCATGAAAGCTTTCACTTTAATCATGGAGAGTTAAACACCAGAATTCTAAACTAATCCCATTAAACTGCATAATCTCCAAATTGCACAGGCATCTATGGATGCAATAAAGTAATCTGTGCACCCTGGAGATTATCCTTATATGATCCTTAATATATATATTTGCTTAATATAGTTTTTATGTCACTATAGATTACGGAAGACTATAGTGCTAGTTGTTACAGCAGCAGCAATTCCTAATTAAACGTATAATGATACTATAATCAGTGTCATTGGAGATCAATGCATATGACCTTATCTATTTCTTTAATTAGGAATTACCTAGGCCTCCCCTTTATTCCACAGTGTTTGCTTCTTTGTAGATAACAAAATTCTGTAAACTTGCTCTATTTAAAGTTTACATCATTCACCAGACTTAATGAGGATAAAAAAATTAGGTGATATGTGGAATAGAGGAAACATCCATATGCAATCTTCAAATAAATAAAAAGCTAAAGAAATTGTCTGCTTCTCAATGCTTGATTTCTGAAATTTGATTGCATTTGTGCATATAATAAACACTATTTTATAAAGAAAGGCTACTTTGAATTTTACACTGGTTTCACCCCCCCCACACCAGAATATTTGATCTGAACGATATTATTCAGTGATTACATCTATAAAAAAAATCAAGAGTTAGGGTTAGGGATATAAAATGCTTTAATGTCTTTCACTAATTAGATGCTAACAAACAATTCTTTCTAATTCTAGTTACTTTTTTTTCTTTTTTCAGATAAATTCTGACACTGCCCTTTTCAATATCTGCCATAAAGGACTGAAGTCCATGCATAGTTTAATTATCTACTTTAAAAGGTAAGCAAAGCAGAACAAAAAGCCTAAATACAGATTGCAATTACCTATATGATTTACTATGTGAAGATAGTATTGTTTAATCCATATTCAAGGAAAATTTATGATTAAGTGAACACTAGATCACGTGCTGTTTGCATTCATAATTTGGACATATTAAAACACTCTTGATAAAATGAAAAACTAATATTGACCAGTAATGACTTAGAAATGGTAAAATGCTGTTTATAATGTCCTTCAAAATGTGCATACCTTCAGTTTTTTGGAAAATGGCAACCTTCCTATAAAACAATTGTATTTATCTATGATGCACTAACCAGATACCAGTGGAAAAAATATGAATGCAAAAGAAAACAGAATAAACTAAAGTAAAAGACAAAATAAATATTGTTTTGTTAAAAGATTGCTTTCAAAGTTCAGTAAAAATAATAATAGTAAAAACATGCTTTAATTTGATCTAGTCATATGTGCCCACTAAAAATAAATCTTTGCATTTGTTTTAATTAATTAAGCTCTGTCACTATTTGCCATGTTCTTGTAATGTAATTTACAGTAGTATCCAATATAAATGGTTGTGGTTGAGTGGTGTCAGCTTTAATAATGTGTGCTATGTTAAAACCCATTTATAAACACAAACTAAAGTATGTTGTGTTTACACCTACTAAATGAAGCTGGCTTGACAATAGATTTCTGTTTTATTTAAACCACGATGATAAAAATGCATGCAAGTGCCATGTCAAAACTCCTCATTTGGTTAGCACGGTGGGTGGGATCTGCTGTCTTTGGCACCAACTGTAATGGTAGTAAGCCACCAGCAATGACAAACAGTCTGTCATCATGCCTTCAAACCAACTACAAATCTATTTACAAAAAAAAAAAATCTATGAAATCCCAAATGTATGGCAATTCACAAAGCTCCACCTCAGACACAAGGGCACAGCTAGTCAATTTCCTCTGGCAACCCTTTCTCTTACTCTGGTCCATCTAACTAACTTCTTGTCCGCTCCCATAGGGTGAATTTGGTTAGTGGGCTCAATCTTCTTGAAGCTAATTGCTTTCAACAATTCAACAAGGATTTGACCAGAGGTGACCTGAGGTTCCCCAGCTACATACAATCATGTGTAATGTGAAAAGGCAGATATATAAAGGAGAAAGACAGAGAGGAGAGGGGCCAGGTGCTTGGGAACTGCACCTGGGTTCCGATAAGATCAGGGCAATCCATACATCAGAACGAGTTTGTAATATGTACACATGTTCACCTGATACATTATCCTTCACAATGAATTCCCTTTTTAGCTTTTATAGGGTTTCTGTTGACAAGATATGCCCATTCAAACCAGTGACTTCCTTTTCAGTGTCCTTCTGAGGCAGTACTGACATTTTCTCAAATATGTACACTATGTAATAGATACCTGGAGCACAGGTGTGTGGTGTGCCTTGGCTGGCCTGTTGTTTCGGGATGAATGATGTGAACAAGGCTGGCCCATAACCAAGCAGCACAATTCACAGGTTTCACATGCGACCAAACAATATCATTATCTTTGCCACTAAAAACTACTCTAACACAGGTAGGTGTACTCCATGAGCTTATATCTAAAACTATGCGAAGCGTTTTAATACAATGCAGTAGTTAGATACACCTGTCTATACACAATTGAATACTCAGTACTTTACGCATCAATAATAAAATTTAATGATCAGCTAATATTTGCAGTGCATTATACAACATACCAGCAATGTGCAGCCAGCTATGTCCATTCTACTCCTTATAAGAAACTTTGCTACAAAGTATAAACGAAAGCTGGAGATAAAGTTACTTGCTTAGCAACATTTTTACATCTGCATAAACCAAATAAACTTCATTGCAAGAATACATGTGTGAGTGTGTGTGTGTGTGTGTGTGTGTGGTGTATAATGAATCCACCCCCTCCAGCTCTTTATCAAACATTAATGAATGTTCAGCAAGAAAATTCTAAGTGGTAGTGATTTAAAAAATGGATTCTATTCAGAAAATCCCCTGAAAATGTTTTTGGGGTAGGTAGGGAGGGAGATGTAAGTAAATTTGTTAAGTTAGTTTAGTAAAGCTATCATTTTGCTTTTACAACTTCAGTCAGTACAATGGCCAGGCAAGCATGACCTGACTGCTGACATCCAAATCTTGAGTAATGCTTGTTTATTTTGTACTGTGAGAAATCACAGTAAAGTCCCACAATGAACTTGCTTCTTTATTTAAAAAAAGGTTTTGAGCCTATCAGTCCTCTATTTACCATATCAAATTTTTACCTTACTTAGACCACCTGGCCAAGCCTAGCAGCATTAGTGCTAGTATTTATTGAGCTGGCTGTATATTTAGTCAACTCACTCGTAATGCAAAACATGTGTTGTCACAAAGGCTCATATTAATGAGAAAGGTGCTACATGTCAAAGTCTCTGTGGCTCAACCTGTGCTGATCTGAAGGGAAGTGAGGATGCAAATGCACTCCAGGTGGTATAAAGAGAGTTAGCTTCCAAAACCCTGAGGAATTCCTCCATCTTCTCAAGTGGTATATAGAGGGCTAGTAGGATCTCCCAAATAAAAATATCACAAGCCAAGCAGTCTCAGCCTTTGTGATCTTTCCTGATAATTGTTTTAGCATGCTTCCTTCAAACCTTCTTCAGTTGAGCAACATGCCTTTGATGGTGAGATATCTACCTCCATAGAATACTTCAAGATGGCTCTAGCTATAAGGGAACTTCTGCCGTTTTAAAAACAATCATGTGGTTTAACATACCTGTTTCCCTAAAAGTAGATATCGGAAGTGCAGAGATCAGACTATTACTGGTGATGCAATTCTTCTGCAAAAAGCAGCAATGATGAAAGCAAAATCAGCAAGCCCAGAATAAGTGAGAAAAAGCATAGCAAATGCTTTTATTTCTGGATGTAAGGGAACTGTTGTATCCAGGAAAAAAATGAGGGAGGAAGGAAAAACTAGCAGAAAATGGTGATACTGAACTTTGTCTCTAAAAAGATGCTAAATTAGCCACAACTAGTAGGTAAACAAGGGCCAATAAATATTTTATCTTCTGTATGTCAATGAATTTTCAAAAGTAACTTAGAAAAAGAAAACATCTGGTCATACTTTATGAACTATTATTGTACACAGAAACATCCCTAAGGGCTGAAACTCCTTACATTTATCAATCACACACTATTTTTTTTTATCATTAATAATTTAGTAAATCATTTTGAGAAATACACTCATACATTTATGAGTTGTGGGTATTGATCCTAACAAAGTAATCCCATAAATATACATTTCCAAGATTTCACAGGTTTTGTCAGAATCAATATATTCACTTCCTGTCAGTGTACAGGTGTACTCCTCAAAAGGTTAAAATGTTCAAAGTCTACATAGTTTCAACACTACTAGTTTTTGGTATAATAGAATATTTTATAAATAGTGACATTTCAGAAATCCCACTTTGTCATCATAGATCATTAGAGAGACCTCTTTTGGAACATGTGGATGCGGATCAAGCACAGAAAGGGCATTTTAAAATGATCAGAGATTATTCACTAGCAAAATTTACAGTTTTAGGCACAAATAAAAATTGAGAAGAGTCTCTGACTATCTAGTTTGTCAAAGTGACATTTTTAGAAGAGGAGGGGTATAATATAAGTATTTAAGATATTTTCTGATAAGGAAAATATAGATTTAAATAGGCTCTTTGATGTTAAAGGAATAAAAAAGAAAAAGATTACAAGAGGCCATAAATAAATACAAGTCAAACAGAAAGAACTCTAGACTAGGTGTGCTTTTTAGGAGGGCAGTATATCGTCTGGCTGAAAAGCATTTTGGTGAGTGAGCCAGCTGAGGCAGAAACAATGAATCATTATAAAAATAAGTTTGATTATCATTTATATATGGGTTTGAAAAGTTTCTTGCTACTCATACTATGTATTTATTTATTATTCAGTTTTACTGCTAAAATTACTTATTATAAATTATCAAATTGTGTTTGGAAGAAATTAACCCTGACTATGAGGTTGAAAACATTCACAGCAGTGAGCTAGAAGAGGAGAAATGGTGCGGCATTGGCCTTAATGATCAAGTGAGTAGTTACCTATGTATGGTTGGGGGCTCTCTTGAGTAGTGATCAAGATATAACCAACAGACCCCCCTTTCCAGCAGGTACCCAGAAAATCCCTACTAGAAATCTTTGTTTTTCAGACAAGGGAAGAAAACCCATATGGGGGCTAGCTAGTGAAGAAGAATGAAAAACCCCATGTTAGAGATAGATGTACACTAAATACTGGTGAAGTTAAGGAGAATACTTCTGTAGTAGTTTCCCTTATTTTGTTCTCCAAAAAACCCAGTGTCACTCAGTTGAAATATAGAAATTGTGGTAATTATTCTCAATAATTGTGAGACACAATCTTAGTTTATTTTTTTTACTTGAAATTTTTTGTCATGCAAAATATTTCATGAATTTCATACAAAAACCACACAAGACGAAATACAAGTTTACATTACATTAATATTTGCAAATCAGTATAAAATTATTTCATACTCGTATACTGTACAGGAATGTTGGAGAAAAAAACATAGTTTTGTTAATTTAAGATAAATATATACAAGTAAACATAATGATAGCCATAAAAGATGATTTACAGTTGATGCCTTGATACAGGATACAATAATTCTTTAACTCCCAGCTGTTGAAGGTAAGATCTGTGCTGATAAGGATCATTTACAGAAAGATATATTGCACAGCAGGTTAAAGCCAGCAAGAGTGTTGGAACTAGGCTTAAGATTCCCTAAAACAGATAATAATGTGCTGGAACCAAAATAACAGCTGAACATTGCTGTGTCCAAAAACCCACTGACAATAAAGGAAAGAGCAACCAACCCTCAAATCCTTCCTATTAAAAGTGAAAAACAAAGACCCACCCTGAGTGTTGGAGAAAGGATTAGTAGAGATAGAAGAGAAAGGAGGTTGCTGGCTAAATACCAAACACAGCTGAATCCCTGCATAGACAATAAAATCATAGCTGATTGAGCATGCTACACATGTACCCACTGCTAGTGTCAACAGTTTAGATCTAAACATTTCACATGTGTGTGTGTGCATTACTTTCCAGATACTAGTACAAAAAGTGATCCATATTCAGATAAGAACAGAAAGAACATCTTATTTAATCATTTGTACCAGATAGTTGACATAAAATCAGTCAATGATCTGGTGGGAGTTCCCAGGGGTGTCATTAATCATAATCAATAGGCTCACCTTCTCAGATAATGAATGACTTTAAATGTAACCCATAAGTTTGCTCTTTTCTTTATCCAAAATTTTTTTATTGGTCTTCAACAACAAACAGTAGCAGCTCATGAATAATGACAATGGTGTTTGATAATTTATCAAAATTAATTTCAAGTGAGAATGTAAATGTTTCAACCTGTTGCTCTTTAAAAAAATATTAAAACATTGTGGAGTAACATCTATGATTTTTCATAATTTGTCTCTCTTGAAAAGAAAAAAAGATAATTAATTTGACTTGTAGCATAAGTGTAATTTAAAAAAAATAATTGCTTAGAGGATATATATGTTGCAAACCTCATCAGTTTCAGAAGTGGGAGGAAACTCATATGGCTGGTTAATAAAGAAAAGCAAGGAAAGACCATAACAAGAAGCTACATTATCACCAAGCTAGTTAGTCCAAACTAGGATTCAAACTCAGGGCTTTAACTTTAACAATCCAATAGCAGAAGTGTGTGTACAAACAAAAAAAGTCAAAATAAACATACAAAGATTATTTATTTAACAAGTTGTTTTTGCAAACAAACAGCAAGCAAAAACTAATGCTTGTTAAAAATGTATCTGTAGACTATGTGTAATTGATAATTAATACTTTATATCACCCTACCTTTAGCTTAAACCAATTTTAACAGTTGCAGCCATACTTTTAACAAGATTTTATTATCCATGAAAAGATTGTACATGATTCATTAGCTAGAAACAACTTGTAATATAATGGTAATGCTGAGTTGATACACTTGTTTGACTATCAGTGGCCATCTCTGAACAATGCAGAAAAACTGGACTAGAGTTATAAGAGTAACAAATACATAATGCGCACAGAGAACTATCTGCAAGAAAGTTTCACATTTATATTACAATAGTACCAGAAAACACTAGTATACCAGGCAATAATAAAACTGGTACTAAATTAGTCCAGCCAGTATTAATTCTTGAGCATGGAGGGCTATCAACCAAAAGACTAAGGATCTACATGGAACTAAATCAAAAAACAATACCCATCTTGATTTGAAGAAATTTGAATCAATAAACATGTGAAAAGATTTTCACAAGTTATGCAGGAATCTTTAGGTAGAGATTAGTGGACTACATGCAGGTTTAAATGCCCATGAGTTATTCCAGTTGCAATGTGAGACTTAAACTGTTGAATACTGTCTCAGTGAATATTCAAAATACACCCAAGATGGGCAGATCTCCAAAAACATTAATCAGCAAAGCAACTTCTAAAGTTAAATTCCCACCATCTCTTGGGAGGACTGGGAAAGCAATACTCTGAGACATCGGGAGACCACTAAGCAAAGAAGCAAAATGGTTCCTAAACATATTTGGATAAAGGCTGTAATTGTATAAAGAAGCTGTTCTTGTGCCACTTTGCTCCAGAATTAAACATAGTACTGCCAAAACTCTAAGAAATGTTAACTAGAAAGAGGAAGAACAATAAAACTGTTGAGAAATGAAGAGCAATGCTGAATGACTTAAAAGACTGTGAAGGAAAGCTGGCAGCCGAGCGGTAGATGCAGGAACTTCAAGGTTGGTTTAAGCAAGACTAAGTGAATGTGGTCCTAAAGGAGGAGTTTTGTTATTTATTGATGAGTCAAAATTTTTGGAAGCAAGCAAATAAAAGACATACTAATCAGTCCATAATACCAAGTCAAATGTGTAAAATTTTGCCCAAGTTTGCTGAGTAAAAAACAATCAGAAATTTACTCAGAATTTACAATGTCTTGACTGCTAATGTAAGCACCTTTCATCTGTGACATCCACAGGCAAAGATTTTGTTTTACAGCAACCTAGTGACCCCCAAACATGCTGCTAATACTGGCTTGTATTATTTACAATGAAAATAGGAGCAGAGAGCTCATAAAAAAACTATAATATTAATATAATATAAAATAACTAGGAGGAAAGATTACTATTACCAGTACAGGTATGTGGTGAATACTACAAAAGATTTGGAATAAAATACCACAAAAATTTTATGAAAGTATGGTGGAGGACAGAGTTAAATCTCTAACTAATGGAGAGGGGAAGGAGAGAGAGAGAGAGGAGAGAGAGAGAGGAGAGAGAGAGAGATCATGTAATATTAAGTATTATTCATGCATGTAGTCTAAAATATGCATTTTTCTGTTTTTAATAAAAAGTTGTTTATTTTAATATTCTGTTCATTTGTCCATACTTATTTTTACTACTGTGTTGTATGTAAACACCTTAAACCCAAGAAAGGGCCACAAAACAAGCTATACTACACCAAGCATATTTCCTGGGCTGCTCACTTCCACAGTAAAAAGAACAGAAAACTTATCAACAGGCGAAAAGAAGTGAATTAATACTGACCTTTAAATGCAGATTAACCTTAGCTAGCCAACATATGGCCATCCTGATAAGACCAGCAAAATAACTGCTATTCACATTGTCTGACAAGGGAAGCGAAAGAACTGTTGGTCTCCTGACTTCAAAGTGAACACAATTCAATAGTCTGGCTAGATCACACAGAACTGAGCTCTGAGATATAAAGGATGAAAATATACATTATTATTTACCAATCAACCATTTTTTTTTTCTGATTCCAGTCACAAAACAAATTACAAGTATTTAAAAAAAAAAATTTTTTTTTTCCCCTTTATATCAATCACAATTCCTTTGAAGTGTTCGTCTGTAAAACTAAAAGTAAAATTGGTTTATTCCACATTTAACTGCCTAGACAAAATTTTGTACAAAGGTTCTCTTGTCCCACATAATTCAAGATGCACATTTTCCACACACAAACTCTTCGGTGTATTGATCCCCTGTGCTAAAGAATGAGAACAAAGATCGTATCGAAGATCTTTCTTACGGCCCGGCCCGCCTTGTTGAGTTAGCAAATTGCTGCACCACATTTCCTTTGGCAAATTGATTCCCCTGGGCTATGACAGAAGTTTCTAAATTTCCATTTTTTCCATAAATTCAGTTTGAGAAACTACAAAAGCAGCTGAAAGCATCCAATATTTTTTTTAAATATATATATTTATGCAACCAATTTATCATATAAAAGAAAAAGTTTTATGTTGTAAAAGTTTAATGAACAAAACAAAACTTTTTTACAAAAAAAATCTGCATGAGACAATCTATCATTTTAACAAAAAATTACATTTTTAACCACTGATGATAAAAAAAAATATTAGTTTAGTGCAATAAAAACAAAAATATGGAGACATTATGGCTTATTCAAGGATCTCCCAAAATTTTTCTAACTATAAATATATTAAGTTCTCACTATTTACATATACTCATCATCATGATTAGCTGAATTATTAGACAAAGGAAAATATGATTTATACTGCTGACTGGTATAGTATGTTTTAAGACCATGGAGTAAATACTCTAAAACCGACCTCATAGAAGGGTCTAACGTTTAACTTTCTACTAATATTATTGATGCAGAAAAGCAGAGAACCACAGAGGCTTATGAGAAAACTATTCATAGGCTTCAAGAAAGCTAAATCATGTCTTAATACAATCCCTCATATTATTGACAATTTAACCATTTATAAATGCCAACAATCTAATGCTGAATAAACAGTGTTCATTAACATTAAGAGCAACTCCAACTAGCAATGGTGACAGATAACCACCAAAAATATTGAGAGGCTTTAATGGTGTTACACAAGTCATTAAGGAATTCATCTACTCATATAACTTATCTAGTAGAGAATAAAAATCATTTTAAAAAACTTTAAAGTTATCAGTGCCAAATTAGTTTTCTTTTGAATTTATAGTCTATTTAATAAGATTTTTATTACAAAAACTGTTAATCACACACTTCATAAAAATGTATACATGCCTGCAGACTGACTGGCTCCCCAAGTTAGATATTAAAAGTAAAAATGGAGAATTCCATAACCTATAGTATGCAAATTTAATCACGTGGCATATATGATACATCAGACCTATAGAGTTGAATGCCAATCAACAACAATTGTGATAAAGCACAAGAATATTAGCAACTTTGAAGAGGCATCATAGTGGATGTTTGTGCAATTTCCTCCTTTCTCAACCCAGTGGTTATACTGGCCAACATCCATCAAAGCAATCTCCCAGGTATTCCTGCCATGTCAGTGTCTTCAGATTAACCACATCCAGAATACATAACTCCGGTCACAAAAAAGGGGTCTTGAGATACAGACTGTAGACATGTGGAACATGTTATGATAGGTAAAAGACATGCTAAAGTAGGCCAAATTACAGAACCTTCACCACTGGACAAGACACATCAATTTCCTATAAAACAATGCACCAGAAGCTATATATTATGGACTTCAGTAGCAAGTCGACTGTACACAAACTCTCATCAGTGCAAAGAACAAAGTCTGCCTGTGGTGCCTAGTATATCAACCAATAATGGTAAAACAGGTTGTGGAATCTAACAAATCACATTTTATCCTATTTGCAACAGAGAGAAAAAAATGCAGTTTTGGCAGAGGTCTTGTAAAGGATAATGCGTCATTCCAGGTTGCTGAAAGTGGTATCTTGATCTAGGCATGCTAATTTTCCTACATAAAAGGATTTGGATAAATCTTGTTCTAATTTCAGATTGAGAATTTTGGAATCTCATAATATCAGAAATCAGATGTAAATGAGTAAAATTTCTTCTGCTCTTATTGATATTTCAGGAGTTTTATCACTATCTTTTTAATAGCAACATCTAGGCTGACTCTTATAAAACTCAAATTTCCTCTTACATATCAATTACACCTGCAATTCCTCTTTCGAGCATCTTTTTATTAGAAAAAATGCAGAACCAAGTTACTTTAACAGTTTTTATTTGATGTAGCATTAAGAAATGCTACTTTTTCTTTGATGTTAAAATTAAAGTTTTGCTCTCTTCTGTTTAATATCAAGATTTTCATCCAATAATCATAAAGTAAGTTAGAGGAAGTTTAAATACTTTAAATAACATGAACTCAGAATTCTGGCTTCAAAAATCTATCTCACATGACTACTGTTTAAATCTTGTCTAAAAAGTTAAGGTCTTACATAACATAATAAATACACACAAAACTACAAATAGTTAATCCCTTTCACATATATCACTCTGCTAAATGAGAGGATCATGGCTAACCAACTAAAATAAAATCTAAGTATAATTCGTCAAAATGAAATAAAGCAAACCAAAATGAAAATTGACAAGCTTCCAAAAATTATCCTAAAAATGCTGCTCCCTTTCATCATTTCCAAGATTATGAAATTTCTGAGAATAAGTAAAAGTTACAGGGTGTCCATCTATAATTTTGAGAAGCTAAACAATAAAACTATGATAGTCTAAACTAAAATGTCAATATTTTCAAACATTTTTTGGGTACATTTTCTTTTCTGATTTAAGAGGTTTTGTACTATGTACAGATGATTTTTAAACTATTTCCAACCAAGATTACAGGACATCAGAGAAGTTCTAGATGATGAATTCTTGAAAAGAGATTTCCTTACTAAAAAGATGGTATTTTCAAAACTTTTCAACTGCTTACATTTAGTTTATTCAAAAGCCATAATACACATAAATATTAGAGTTTACTTAACCCTCTGTACGCCACCTGGAGTGCATTTGCATCCAACTATCCTTAAATCTATATTGCTGAGCATAAGCTGAGCCTTAGTTGTTGTGACATGTAGTATCTTCTTCATTAATATAATCCTTTGTAACAACAACAAATCCATATAGCTCAAACTTTGACTAAATATACAAATCACAAATATTAGTGCTTCTAGTTAGATCGCCCCCCCCCCACCCAGGTAGTATAAGAAATATAAAAACAGATGTGGTATACAGAAAGTTAATAAAGCAGAATTTAATGTAAAAACAAAAGTGGACTGGTTTGTTGGAAATTAACAAAAAAAATTTCATTTAAAAATTCCTTTCTGAAGTTTACTTATGCTTTACTAAACTGTCATTTGCATTCTAATTTAGCATTTTGCATCAAGATTTAATACAAATATCTTTATAAATATTTAGATAATAAAGTTGGGAATTAATGCTAAATAAAAGTTCGAGATAAATTTTATTCCATTATAGTAGTTTTCAGCGGTCCCATAAGACTCATCTTTTAACTCACAAATATGAGCATGCAATTTCTGAAGCTCTGATGATAATGAGCAAACTCATTAAAGCAAAAAAACAAAAACCAACAAACAATAAAGTATTTTATCACTTATAAAATTTGGAAAAAAAAAATCCCAATCTGAACGACCATTACCATCAAGTTAGTTGAGATTTGAATTATTACTTAAGATAATGGAAAGCTGACAGCAGCTTGAGAGAACGGAAAAGATCCCAGCGAGTACCACAAACTACCTGGAAGCTGAGGCAGCTGACGGAGATAATGGAAGGTGAAGGAATTATGCATGAGCCAGAAGAACGCTTGCATACCTTAATTAAGATGAATGGCCAAATGGGGCCCAAGGTATTCAATGATCTGGATCTTTGGCGCATTACTTTCAAGACATAAATAGCATCTTTACACCAAAGAATATATCACTGTTTTAGATGAGGGGCTCAAAACAGATATTTTATTGAAATTGATTGTTAAAAGAAAAGAAAAAAATATGGAAAGAGTTATATGGGTAGGTGGGCGTGGTTTGCTTTCCCCAATCAGTCACAGTGTATACAGTTGACGATTAAAAAAACAAAAACATGTTTTTATTATCATTTAAAAGTTTTCTGTTGTCTTCAATGGCCTAAGTAATTGAGCCATAACACACAGCCTGAAAGCTATCAGGTTTGTGTTTAATATTTATTATAGCTTTTAGTAAAATATCATTTTTTAGAAAGTTTAAATGATGATCAGAAATCTCTCAAATAAATTTAAAAAAAAAGAATTCAAAAACTTTTTATTACTATGTATTGTTACCTTGTATCAAATATTTTTGTAGTAACCAAACTAAGATTCTGCTTGACCATAGTATTACTTATAAGACATGCTGCAATCCAAGGGATTTAACTTTTGCTACTTCCTGCTATCTCATTTCCAAGATATGTGCATAACACAGTGTAACAGATTTTCAAAACATTTTCAGTTATCCTGATTTTTCAATTGGTTATGTATGGTCAGTTTTGGTGAGCTGATTACTAACATAGCACTGGTTTTTCTAAAGTGTCAGTTTTTCACTCAGAATGTAACTTTAAAAATTTTAACATACCATTACAGATAATATGAATCCACAAACATAACAAAATGGGTCTGCAGAGAGAGCTCGCATTTTCAATCTGCAGTTATTATCTAATAACAAGATTTAATATATCACCAGTTATATGCCATTATTTCATACTGGGCTGAGTGTGCACGAGGGTTTATGTACCTTGGTTTATGGATGAAAGTTATAGAAACTTCTAGAAAGTGCTAGAATGTTCTAATGAGTTCTATGATGTTTTGGAAAGTCTAGAATGTTCTAGAAAATTCTAAAAAAATCTAGAAATTTTTAGGGTGTTTCATATTATGCACCCATTCTATTAACTATAATAGTATAATATTATTTCTAATATACTTGAAACTGGTTTCATAGCAGTTTACTAAATTTTATGAAACTAGGAAACAATTTTTAATTATTAAAGTTCCAAAATCTTGGCTGTGTTGGGATGGAGATCAAATAGCACTGACTAAGATGATGTGAAGCAAGTTGCTGGTTTTCTCTCCACTTAGAAAAGGAAGGCAACTTCCAACAAGAGGTAAACATTTTAAATGAGCTGCTGGAAAAAAGAATTTTTACTTTCAACTTATTTATTTTTCTTAAGTTGGGGCAGCAGGCTTATCATTATATGGGTAAAGGGCAATAGTTATTATTGCTTCTGTCTTCCAGACAAGTTATTACTATTTTTGATGGATTTTTCTTGCTCATAATGTGTAAAAAAAAAAAAAATGTTTCTAGAATTTGCCTAGTTTATTTTTGCATAAAACATTTGCTTCAGTTTGGATAAACATTGTAATCATGGTTAAATTTTGATAAGCTTCCATTATTTCTATGCAAATCTCAGTGCCCCCAAAAGAGCAAATGCTAACTGACCAGTCTGCAATAGCATACTAAAATTTCTGCAAGAGATTCCATGCTGAGAGATATGCACGGTTGTTGCATCTTTCTAAATATTTGCAATGACCAATCCATCAAGGAGAAAGCATCCATTTACAGCATTATCATAATATATACATAGCAACAGCCATCAGTATTAAAAGTTGAGTATGCTGACAACTTACATGCAGGGTTTGATTAAAACACAAGATTTAAAAGTTTCTAAGTTTAAAATTTTTTTTATGTTGGTTTACTGTTAATTTACATATCAATAATGACACCAACATTAAGGTAACTCAACTTGCAACTTAACATTAAAGTACGCCCTCCATAAACATTAAAGTATAACATGCATCAACATGAATCCATAGAGAGTTTCAAACCTGTCAGATGCAACCTGACACCCATATATGAAGCTCATTACTGATGCTGCCATAGAGCCATCACCTATCTATACATCTAATAAGGCTGAGAACAGAAGAACAATGTTTAATGCTCATGCAAATCTTGGCTAAGACCTCTGTACTCAACTAGTGATCAGCTTAAATATTTTAGATCTGGATTCTTCATTATTTGCAGCTTTATGTGATTCACAGTTTCCGTTCACAGCCACCAGAAGTTGTAACCATTAGCAGTTTTATGGCCTTGTCAAGAGAGTGTTCATTGTGTGCAACAGAAGAGAAGCCAGACATAAATAAAAAGTCAGTAAAATCAGGCTAGATTATTTTCTAATTTGGTTACCAATCTCCTCTGTGCTGAAAATGTCTACCCTGCAAAATGATGGGCATTTCTCTAATTTCTATTACTTAGTATTCTATTCTAAAAAACTGTTTGTCCACTTTAACACCATTACATTTTGTAAACTTTAGGACAAGCATTATGGAAATGGATGAGTCATCCAAACCACCCTATGAGTGTATTTTCACCATGCTCTGTATCCCACCTTCCATGATTGCATCTTACCATTTTAAGGAGTACTTGTAAGGAATTAAAATTCAACAATAGTTCAAAAGCTATGCAGACAAGATGGGGAGCAGGCCTTTAAGCCATTCAGAAACTGTTTTAGCCAGCAGTAGTGTGATCAGAAAACTTCAGTTAAGGAGATCAAATACTGGAGCAACACACAATTTCAACCAAAAGGCTAGTCCTCTCTACATATGTAGCAGAACTAACCATTTTATTAACTCATCTGCATCTTAAGTATGATTTTCCACAGGCATGGAGTTCTTTAATGAATGATTCTGAAAAAAAAAGGGATTCCTAAATCTTTCTTCTCCTCTACTATCTCTGGTATAATGTACATGAATGGTCCTTTTCATTATGTCCAAAGCCCAGATACTACTGAATTCCACTTGCTACCTTGCTAGATCAAATTGTTAATGATTTATACTGATTCACTCTAGTTTGGCCTGGTATATTTTTTAAGAATATGCAGAACTGAATATTTCAGAGAAAGCTCTATAAAGGTTTTCAAAATAATTAGAGATTCTATACATGTGGATAATGAAAAGTTACTTGAATTCTTTAGGTTATTTATGGTAAAACAACTGGAAATCAAAGCTAGAAATTGTCCAAAGTAGTTTTTATTAGTTGTTGTTATTGTTTTTTATATAAACTCTTGTGAAATTGCAGAGATCATGTGACTAAAGCTACTTTAGGGCAAAAGAAGGTAAAAAAAAGATCTGCCTATTGTCCATGTGATGATAAGTAATAAATTAGTAATATCTAACCATTGGGCAAATTTAGTACTGCATGGGTTGACAGAGAAAGTCCTCTATAAATGTTCTCACTTTTTTCAAGGTAAGAAAATACCAACTTGAAGAAACATTGCTGTCTTAACACCGAATCCAAAACAGCAATGTTCTTGACTCTTCCTGATCTAAAAATCACTGCCAGATTAAATAGGTATGGCATGAAGTGCTCAATGTGGGATTTTTATTCCTTTGTATGGTGAAGTATGTGTCATATGCAATGGTGATAAATGGTAACACATAAACAAACAAGTGTTGGCCTCTATACATGATCTTGAAATTATAAGAATTATTGATATCAGTACAAGTTGTACTCTCTCTAATCAATAACAGAGTTTATGATTTCTGAAAGGAAAAAAAATGCTAAACAAGAAGTAAGAGGAGGAGGTAAAAAAACAAAAAAATAGACAATTAATGTTTAAAACATATGAGCTGCCGTGAGCATTAGCAGTAACCTTGCGAGACCTCACAAGATGGTGAGTCTGAATTTCCAATTAACTTCCACACGTGACATACACTGCCCCCGCTCTTCTCTAATCATTGCCAACTGTAAATTTAAAAGCTTATGACAGCAACTGAGACACTGGTAATCCATCATTTATGTGGGACTGTACCTAATCGGTGGCATGCGAAGAAATAAATCTTAGTTTGGCCTGCTGCAGAGAGACTACCACCTGAAGAGACGGATGATCTACGCAGCTCAGTTATCTCGCAGATAGACTGCAGGTGCACTCCACTGGCGATTCCCAGTGTGAATTATGAGGGAGTGTGGCTGGGGGATATATTGTTCCACTTCTTTTTTTTTTTTTGAGTGAGATCATTAGTTGAATATCCAGCATTCATTAAAGATAAGGGACTTTATTCTCACATTGTACTTATAAAAAAGGTTTATATAAAAAGAAATAGAAATAAAATCATTATTTAGCTTTAAATTATTTTAAAACTGTAAATACCAAAAGTTTTAGTTTATAGTTAAAAAAAAACAAAAAACAAACCCATGTAGGATACCTATCCTAGGAACAATAACACCTCATCCACACATCTTTAATTATATTCTATAAAGTATAATGATTCAAAATTTAAAAATAAAGAGAAAAATCTATAATACCAAATTAGGGGGAACTGATGATGACTGTTACAAGGGTAAGTTGTCATAGCACCAGTAATTCCTAATTAAACATATAAATGAAATTATAATTGATGTTTGTTGTTTTGACCTTCATCAGTTGCAGTCTCATCTATATGCTTAATTAGGAATTACTGATGCTATGACAACAAATTGCAGAACTCTCCCCTACTTAGCATAGTTGCTTGATACCAAATATCTATATTTATTCTGAGCTTCTCTCTCTCAAAAAAAAGTAATTACTCACAATGAAATGTATTCTCTTTTTCAGAAACTAAACCACAAATGTCCATTGTTTTTCTTTAGTCTCCTTTAAGCACTTATATCTCCATACAAATCTGAATAAGCATCTGTATTTGCCTTCAGTCACTGATATGTTGAGCCATCATGTTACTGTATTTCTCCTAGTACTTACTCTCACTTGATCATATCATCACAATGCATCATCACACCTTGTACAACAGTTTCATAAACACAAAGATGCAGAGAATTATTCTGGTTCCTACAAGCTTTCATAAGTAAACTTAGGATTGATTTCTAAATCAAATATAAAATTACTTTAAAAGTGGAGAGCACCAGATTTATTCATACGCATAAAAAACATGCCCACTGAATACAGATAATCATATTATATGGGTTCCAAAAGTTAAGAGCAAAAATATTTCCAAAATAGTTGAAGTTTTATCTACAAAATGTTCAACACAAACCCAATTTAATATTGCTTCAATTAAAGAAATATATATATAAATGCATTCCAGTAAAAGCATGTAAATTAATTTTGGTATAAAGATGTTAAAGGACAATGTTACAAATGCAGACAGCCACAGATCCAGGTTGTGGAATGGCTAAATGTGAACAAAAGGTGATTTCTCTGCAATAGGAAACAATTTCAGGTACATGGAGATATTGTTTAAAGACCAGCTAAAGGACAACTATGAGTCACAATCCCAGAAGATGATCAGTATGTGTCACTTTTGTCTTGGCAAAGCAGAACTTCAACATTGACCTACCCCATCTTACTTCTGATCTCTTTTCGGCCACAAGGAGGTTGGTATCAGCCTCAACCGCATGTGGGAGGCTGCATAAAAAAAGGTTTTATGTGAAATGACCCATAATGCACATCCCCTTGACCTGCCACCATAAGCAGAAATGGTTGAACTGGTGCAATGAACATAATACATAGACATTATATGACCGGAGCCATGTTTTTTTTATTGATGAATCAAGAATTAGCCTTGACTATGACAAATGACACGTACTCATCTGGAGGGAAAATGAAACACACGGCTAGCCCATAAATATCATGAAAGGGGATCACTATTTGGGTGGAGGAATGATGATCTGAGCAGGAATGCCACTGGGTGGATGTAAAGATCTGCATGCATTTCAGAATGATACCCTGACTGTATTGAGTTATAGGGATGAGATTTTGGATTCTATGCCAGACCACATGCAGGTGTAATTGGAAATAATTTTATTTTAATAGATGATAATGCTTGTCCACAAAGGGCGCATGTAATCAACCAAAATCTTCAAGACCAAGCCATTACCTGAATTGCATGACCAGCACATTCTCCTAAGCTAAATGTTATTGAGAATGTTTGGGATGCTTTAGGAAGATGTGTTGGCTCCCTCCAAATCTTTGAAAACCATTCCAAGGACTCAAAACTTCTCTGATAAGACAATAGACTCTACTGCCCACTGCTCTCATTGATAGGATTATAAGCAGGATGCAAAGCAACTATAAGTCATGTATTGCCATCAGAAGGAACCTTATTGGTTACTTCTAATTAATTTTTGTTTACATTCTTTATGTAAGAATTCCTTCTTGTTTCCTGATTTGATTGTGATCGTTTCTCTTTACCTCCCTAAATTTTATTTGTAATTTACATATTTATTTGATAAAAGTTGTTATATAAAGAGGAGTTTGTGATGATAAAACTTTAACCATTTTGGAATTAATTTTGTTGTTGTTTAACTTTTGTAAACTAGTGTATTAAAAGCAAAATTCACTATTTGGCAAACATCAACAAGATCAATCCTAATTCTTTGTTTCATCGCAGTTCAATGTAATCATTCAGTGATTTTAACAAATAAACTAGTTGATGGTACAACTGATTCTCTTCTCAAGTAATGATTTATTGTAAACATCCAACAGTTCAAAGGATTGTCTATCTTGAATATGCCCAGAATTTACCATAAGTTGGTTCCATCCTACCTATAAGTTAAAACCTATGTATGAACATTTTTGCTCTGTTGCTACTCTGCTCTACTTCTTCACCATATTTAGAAAAAAGCAATTATGCTATAATCTACAAAAAAACCATACATTTTGAATAAGGATGATAGCAACTTAGGAAGCTACACACAAATAGTATATAACAATTGGTATTGCTGCTCAATCAGTGTGCACATGTGTGGATCAGCAGTCTATGGGGCTAGGGCACTTCCCAATTATCCAGTGGAATGTGCAGCTATTGGCACTATTAGATAACCAATTGTCCTCACAAAAGGTTATTGCATAGTTTAAAAAAATGTATATATTAATAATTTGTTTGATCTCTTAATTATTAAGAATAGATCAACAATCTAACTCTCCTTGTAGATTTATGTTTAATTTATTTAGTTGTTTCAAGAAGGCAGAAAGTCACTATAGCTTATACAAGGCCACACCACCCCTGCTTTCCAGGAGAAAGAAATGTCTGTTAATTAGATATCTAAAGTGGTTTACACTGTCACCACCAGCACATGTTGATGGTAATTTATTCCATTTATTAACAGCCCTATTGATGATATGTTGAGCTCATTTGTAATTGTGACCCTGAGGATACCTGCAACTGCAGTTAAGCAAAAGAATTTGTCCCTAAGATCTTTATCAGATCTCTTGAATGTCTAATACCCAAAACTAGTTAAATATAATATTTTAAATCCTTAAATGTCCTGTGGTATGCACTCAGTAACCAAAATGCTGGCAAACAAAGCATTTTTCTGTTTCATTTGTCTTGATAGTAGATAGGGATTTTGCTATAAAATTTGATGCTTGAACATCAGTATAGATAATGTAAATGGGAATATTCCCTAAATTTAGAAATGCTCCCAATGCCATCAATGAGGAGCACAGATAGCAAAAAACACTGGTATCTACAAAATAAAAATATGCATGAAATAAATAAATTAATGTGGCAGTGGTGGTGATGGTGGTGGTGTGTGTGTGCATAATTTTATATCATACCCCCATTAAAAAATGTGAAAAATGATGTATATAATAAAAACAGAGAACACTTACATATCACTTGCAGTCGAAAATGTCAGATCAAATATGGCTTCAATGGACATCCATTTAAGAGGTAACTTCCCGCCTTTACGATTCACATAAATCTTATCATCGTATATGTACCTCGCCAGTCCAAAGTCTCCTATTTTTGCTGTCATATTTTCACCAACAAGAATATTCCGAGCTGCAAGATCACGGTGTACAAAGCCTTTCTGTGAAAGAAATTCCTGCAAAAGCAATGTTTAGACAACGTAACTCATGACAGAACTCTTCTTGGGTTGCATTTATTTTCAAAGATACGATTTCTGCACTTCCCTCCTTTTTTAATGTAGTAACATCTCTAATATCTATTATTTACTTACTTTTTTTCTTTTTTTATAGTGGAACATTCTCTGAAAATTGCTTACTATTTACAGACATTCAAGTCTCTGAACACTGGCATCTGGCAAAATGAAAGAAAAAATAGACGACAACAACAAAAAAAGAGTTTAGCTGATAAAGGCTTTTTTTTAATTAACAAACTACGTGGAGGACATCCATTAGATAAAAATAAATACAGACAGTCAGAGGAGCAGAAAGCATTTCAAAGCTTGTTCATAGCCCCATTTGCTGAAAAGTGCTGAATCAGATCTAAAATGATTTACTGTTTCTGCCTGAACAACCTAAACCTGGCAAACCATTCCGGGGGGGCAGATCACCAAAAACCCATTTCGGTACTTCTAGTCAAGAGTACCCTTTGTTGTTTTTCTCATTATGTCCTCTATTCAGAAAATAAAGCAAGCCAGAAAGCGCTTGGTGCATTCCAACCTAGACCCTATCAGAAACCTTCATTTTTAAATGTGGCCAAAAATGCATGTGGCTGGCAGGCTGGGGAAGAAGAAGATAGATAAAACCACACCATAGAGGTTCACCAAACCAAGGCATTTCCAAAGGAAGCAAACTGAGACTTTTGACAGTTGTAGTCCAGAGGCTAACCACTGGACTACCATGCCACTCAGAGTACTATCTGTTTGACTTGTGGCCTAATTTAAATCTATATTTTTCTTACCAAAAAAAAAAAAAAAAGAGTCATAAACATGTCTGTCATATCCCCATGAAAATGTCAATGCTAATAGGCCATCAAAGCCTCCTTAATCTTTCTATGTAACTGAAATTGTGCGTACCCAAAATTCTTTCAGTAAACTTTCTGTGAACTTTTTCCACAATATCTATATCCTTTCTGTAATGAGGATTCAACGCCTGAACCATATATTCCAAAACAAGGTCTCACCAATGATTTATAAAGATGAACTAGAATATCCAAATTATTACTATTTATAGAACACTTCATCATGCTCAAAATCCTGCTCACCTTAAGACACATTTCACAATGTTTCTCACTTTTAAAGGTTTTATCAATTACAATTCCTAAATCTTTCTCCTTTCCCCTACTACGTTATCTTTACCATGTTTAATGTATATGAATTGTTCTTTTCACATGTCCAAGGCTCAGACATTTGCACTTGAAGACAATGAATTCCACTTGTTACCTTGATACACCAAATTATAAATGATTTATATCATTTTTCAAACTCTTCAAATCTTTATTTTAATTAGCCTTAGCATATAACTTGGTATTATCTGCTAATTGCATAATTTTTTATAATCCAACAAGTGCTATTAGATGTCTGGAGCATAACACTGATTGTCAATAATCATAATTGATATATCATAGACTTCTTAACTGATTTGGTCTAGGTATTGTACATATTTTATTTATAAAAGTGCAAATGTGCTGCAGTATCCCAGCAATTTGTAAATGTAAAAGGTGGGTAAATAAACATTTTCTGATAACCTAAACCCAAATAAAGAAAAATTCAAAAAGCATTAAGTAGTTGATGCCTCTCCAGTGAGAGAATTTCTTGCTACAGAACATAGCAGGAAACACTGTGTACACTTTGTTAAAGCTGGATGAGTTTTTAATTTAGAATTTTTTAAATGTTAGTTTTTATCTGGGGACACTCTGTGGATAAATTTGTAAAAAAAAAAGTTTGAGAACAGCTTCACAAGTTATCGGATTTAAAATTCACCTTGTGAAAGTTAATATTAGCTGAACTTTTAAAAAATGTTTGGCATTCTTTTTTTTAAGGTTTTGTTTGATTGTTGATTTCTGAAAAAAGTTGGTCTAAGATTCTTAATCAATGTTCTCTTAGTAAATTTAATTTACTATGTAATAGACTTTTTTGAGATAACTTACCAATCTGTATTTTTTCTTTGTCTACAAGAGAAACAACTCTTGTGAGACAACATAGTGCCGCAGTTATCTACTAAGAAATATTACCTATCCCACATGGAGCCCAACACTTACAACTTTGGCAAAGAAATCCATACCAGAACCCTTCATTTTCTGATATTAAAGGAAAACTGGAGAGTCCAAAAGAAACCCATATGACTGGCTGAGGAAGAACAGCAAGAAGAAACTATACCAGGGAGGTTCACCAAACTGGTCTGATTTTCTAGAAACCAAAGTTGAGACCCTTAACCCTAGCAGGCTGGTGGACTGCCCACTAGACCACCATGCTGCTCTCAAGTGATTAATTTCAAGAAATTTTAAGCTTATTCATGCTTTATCAAATGCATGAGTACCACCATAGCTCTATTGACAAAAAGACCATGTTAGTCAAAGTCATGCAAGATGATGTCATATGGGTTCTGACATCACTATTTTTTTTCTGCTTTCACTTTAAAAAGCACAAAAGAATCAGTATGAGAATTTTAACAACTGTAAATTTCCAGACAATAAAGAAAACGCATATTTAAGATGTAGGCTTTAAAAATACTATTCTATCCTCAGGTCCAAAATAAGATGCATCTGTAACTATGATGATGAAGAAAATTGATGACTGTTTGTAGAAAATTTCTTAACAAAAATAAAATTCCAACTACATACATTTAGTCTTACCTTATTTTTACATTCTGTAATCAGATACAAACTAGAAAAGTATTGCACAATTCTTTCAATCTTACTTAGCATTTTTTATGTCACCAACCATAAAACTTATTGGTAAATCAGTTAAGTAATTAACAATTGGAAACCTATGTTTAGTAATTTCATCAGTAAAATTAAATCATAAATACATTAATAAATATTTGTGGCTCCATAAGTGAAAAAGTTTGCCATTGAGAATTTGTCTAAGAAAGTTTGCTTTCAGACCATTCCACATGGATTGCCTTGAATAGTGTTTTTACCCAATGAGCTCCATCTGTAGGTTTTAGGAATAGCAGGGCTCAGTAACTTCATCCAATGGCATGGGTCTGAGAAGAAATCTTCAAACTAACTGTACCAGCAGTTGTGGATGTCCCCCAGAGTGACTGTCTAGCCAAAGATAGCAGAGCAGAAAAGTATGCAAAACATTTTAATTCCCAAAGATAGATAGCATGGTACTTATGTGTTATGACAAGTCCAGATCCAAGGGTGTCAAAACAGGTACACCATGATGTGGGACCCAGTAACAATACAAAATGCACCCAGGTACACAACTACAACCATTGTTCAGTTGTGAAGCCATCATCCTTCCAAAGTACACATTAGAAGTGATGAGAGTGGCCAAATTGATATGGAAAGGTGCTGTACATTAAGGATATTTTGTACAGAGAGGCCCGACCTACAAAAAATACTGAATGCTCACTGTGTGGGTGATGCAATATATAAATGCATTTTTCTAGTTAAAAATACATTTTCATATTGTAACATATAACAAGTATTCAATATTTTGTTTAAAAACAAGTTTATTCCATTTTATTTTTGTGAAGCGTGCTATAAGCATGTGTAACTCCTGGAGGAGAATGGGTAGACTGAAAACAGCAAGGTTCTATATTTGGAGCATGAGCCCAGAGTGATGCACAGTAGGAGGATAATATGATCCCCAGCTTGAGGTCAAGGATCACCTATTTGAATGTATGTACATTTTCTACACTACTCACCCAAAAATTTTAATTAAAAATATATTTGCAACACCCAGGAACATCCCTGAGTTGAATATACATACACACCTCCCTTTACAACTTTCCGCCTTCAGACAAGGAAAGGACAGTCAAAGGGAGATAACAAAAAATAATAATTTTGTAAATAATGAACATCATCACTTCTTTTTGTAGAAATATAGTAATACAATGGTAAACAAAGGTTTAAAAGTATTTCTTTTTACTTTATTTGTACACTGGTCAGAAACAACCAATCAATCAATCAATGGAGAATTATAGGCAACAAATATAATGTGTCAGACTCTAATCAGTGATTTACAGCCAGTAAAGTAATGTCATCTGAAAATCAACACAAAGTACTTTATAACCTAAATGTTCATTAGAGAAACTGATACCACCTCAGGGATCAGTCAGGGATTCAGTCTTGACAAACACATCATTTTGCAGCTCAGCCACTCCAGCTGATGAATATGCTTGCTTTTCAATTAATAACAGAAAATGCTGGCACATTTTAGCATAATGTCAAAATTTTCTGATAATTGTTTTAACAAAACTGTACCAAATGCTTCCCTATTCATCCATCATTGCCGCATGGGTATTTTGTCATTTAATTTGCTTTTGATATATATCTGAGCAATGTTTTGCACCTGCAGATGAGTTTCTCTTGCCAGATACATCTCACCAGAAATATAGCAAGGGGTGTGTGGGCAGGTAATTGCCCTGGGTCCACTAGGAAGGGGATGGAACACCGAAAGCAGACGACAGTATATAATCATATGAACATATAAAGTTTCACATGCTATGTTAGTGAGTAATATTATCTAAGTTTAGGGGTATTAACAAATAAATATTATTTTATTACTAATTATTAATTAGTAATGAGAATTCTTGGTATGGGGAGCATGTGTGTGCATGAATAGGGTCGTGCCTAAGAGGCCCAAAAGTGCTACTATGATTCTGTGATTGTGATTCACACACACAACACTATATATTCTTCAGGTCTAAGGTCAGAGCCATACTAGAGGATAAATAGGTGAAGTGCCTTCTCATTGGCATCCTCAAGAAATGCAAGGATGCTATGAAAGCCATACCAGAATTCTTCAATTTTAAACACAAGCAGAAAATGAAGTGGCCAGAAGAGATCCATGCAGCTGGCTGATGAAGAAGAGTGAGAAGAAATTGTGCTAGGGAGATTGATGTACATCAAAATAAGCCATTCCCAACTTAGGCCCTCAACTTTAGTAGTCAAGTAGTCTACCACAGTACTATCATGTCACTCTTTATATACATATATATATGTATATAAAGATTTAACTGTATTTTTGTGTCACTGTTTGTATTATGTGAACCAAAAATCTTAATAAAAATAAAAGAAACATTGGCACTGAATCTTATATTCATTCTCCTTATTTGTTAATCCATTACCACAATATAATAATTCATTCCTGGATGTCTAAGAAGTATCATTAAAGACATCAAACCAACAATCTCAGCTCTTCCTTGACAGATATCTTTTATACATCATAACAGACTTTACCAGTAACAAAAGTTCATTATGCTAAAGTTGTTAGCAGAAATAAATCAACCTTTTTTCCCTCTCTCTTTTTAGCTTCAGTTTGATTATCGTCACTAATCTGTTAAGCTGTTTCTTCAAGGTGAAAAAAATTTTAAGTACTCAAAAATGAGGTGCTTCTATTCCCCCCACTCTAAAAAAAATTCCCTTAAGTACAAAAAAAAACAAAAAAAACATATGACAGATGTGTGATCCTTAACCCTACAGAAAGGAGAAAAAGGAAAAGAGGATGGCTCTTTGTCTGCTGGAGATGTCAAGCATTAGTTGCTGTGCCATAAAAGCAACATTGGTAAACAAGCCCCAATGTTAAAACAATACAAATTGATAACAGAATCCATCAGTGAGCTGCTCCTGTAAAAGAAAAATACATTTTCTGATGTAAATGGGGAGCAAAGTGGAGCAGAGCACCAGAGAATAAAAGGATGTGACATACTGGGAGGTTGCTCACCAGGGGTGCTCTCCTGCTGGGAGAGCAATGCTCACAGGAAGGAAGATAAAGATAAATGGCACATGGGATATCAGGGGGTCAGGGCTTTCATGTTGAGTTGGGCATAAATGTCTTTTATTCTCCCCCTCCTCCCTACTAAGGATAAAAATCACAAGGCAGCATTTGGATAACTGACAAACTCCAGAGATAACAGAGGCCCCAGAGGAGGAGTTTTTTCTTTTCCACTTGGCTAAATTAACAGTAAGCCACAACCACTTACCCTTTAAGAGTGGTAAGTCACCTAACATTAAAAAAAAAAAGTGGTAATTTTTTTTTTGTAATCTCCCATCACAACACAAGATATAAATAAACAACAACAAGCTCTATTTTTAGATTTTCCAGGTTTGGACACAGAAAAACTTCTGCTATTATTAACCTGAAACTTTTCTTTGTGTGAATATATATATAAAGAAATTTTTGCTGCAAGAAATACATTTAATTTTCACCTCTCTCTATACACACAGAGATTCATCATTTTCATCTTCAGGCATCAGGCATGAAAAGAGGCTAGTATTGTTTAACCTATTACAAAATTATAAAAATTTTAATTTAGATTTACAAGAATAGTTTTCATTCTGTTTTATCCCTTTTATGTTCTAGTCTTTGTTCAGGTAGCAATTTTCATTTTTTATTTTAATATTTGATTTGTTTTTATTCTCCGAACAATCGTTCAAACTTGTCTGTCCCTATCTTTCCCACTCTTCTCTGCCTCTTTCATTTTCTATCTCCCCCTCTTTCTATCACACTCTCTCAACTTCTGACCACCTGTCTCCCATTCCTTTCTCTTAGCCTCACTTTCTTTTTCTTCTCTCCCTTCCTTCACCTTCTTTATCTCCCCTTTTCTATTTCTTTCCATCTACCTCTCCAGCTTTTAACTTGTTACTCTGCTTTTTCTTTCTTTCTCTCCTCCCATTTTATATCACCTACTTTCTTCTCCTCTATTTCTCTCTACTCAATTTTTCTCTCTCTTATCACTTTCTCACTATTTTCTTTCTCCTCTCACTTTCTGCCCCTTTATCCTATTGCTCTCGCATATCTTTCAGTGTAGCAATCACCCACTTTTCTAACACACTTATGTGCACTAACACCTACTTTGAATTTTGTGAGATGCATGCATGTGAGAGAGGAGAGATAAACCTCCAGAAGATAAACCTTTTCTTTTGTTGCCAGTCATGATTCTCTATTTCTCAATTTCCTATCTGTTGCTGTTAATGTCATGTCCCCAACCGTGGTCCCCTTTACTGCTGATAATTACTCAGATGCTTCAACATGTGGTGAAAACAACATCACCTGTCACACTATAAGAAAAACAACATCAGAATCTAAAACACAAACAATCAGCAGCACAACTCAATCCTCAAGTCCTTAGCAATTTTATTCTGCTCATGCCCCAGTGGAGAAAGTGATTAGCACAAGAGATTTTGTCATTGGAAAACTACACCTTGGAGATAAGATTTAAAAAGAGATTTTTTTGATAGCATCCTCTAAATCTTATTTATAGGTACCAATAAATATGTTTAATGAGATACATGTTTGAAAGATGTCCATGACAAGTTTATTTGCTTGCTTTCACCCAGTGCCTATCAAATACTTGTTCAATCAACAATTTCCAATATGGACAGACTGAGTACACAAACACTACTACAACTAAACTGATGTGATAGGCACAGTAAGACTCTTGGCTACTGTAACTATTTGCTTCTACCTCTGTAATTCCTGTGCTATTCTCTGTCTTCCCTAATGTCCACAAGTCCAAATTTAGCACATGCTTTCATCAAGTTTATAGTCTCCCATTGGGCCTTCTCCTCTGCAGTTCCATCTCATACACTTTCACCATATTTCTCTCACATATATGCCCATGAAAATGGACAGCTCATGTTACTCTTGCTGCTCTGAAGATGTCTCCATTGATATCACCACTGATCTTCATCACATGCTAATCCACATTGTCTTTATATAGGCATTTTCAAATCTTAAGACTTTATTATCCAGCATTACATTCATATACTGTCTCTGCTGCAACTATCAAAACACCTTAAGGTATAAACTCTCCCAGGCTGATTTTAACAAAAAACCTTATCCCGAATGCTCCAAATGCAATAAATAAGTTTAACATATTACTTAAAAACTTTTTTAAAACTCCATAACATAGAGCAATGTTTTGGTAATATTTTACTTATATCATTAATTTAACTTAGAATTTCTTTATAAATAAAAAAAAAAAACAAAACAAAAAGTTATTTTATAACTTTTCAGATTTTTCTTGATGGAACTGTTTTCTTTCCTAGTTTCACTTGAGCTACTCATGAGAGTCAAATGAGATGTGATAGTCGGGAAGTGAAAATAAGCAACTGATTAGCAAGAAGAGGTAAAATAAGCATCTTCTCCAGACTGGCACTGTAGCAACATCAGCAACATAAAAACCCCATTGACCATCTTATTGTCTTCATTAAGAGGGTAGTAACTAGAGAACCAATGAAACATAAAGTGATGAATTACTTCACCAGTGTTCTGTGTTATCAGGCCTAAGTTAACCACTCAGATAATAGAGAATGAACCAGTCAGTTACTTTACCTTAACAGCGACAAGAAAAAAAGGCTTTGAACCATCCTGTTTCCAGTGCACTTGTACCAGATAAATATGACACAATGATATCCTGGCAGATATGATGTAGGCTGTGTGCTCCCTCCAAGAGTGAAAATTGCAGAACAATATCCCACAGACATAACATTACCTTAACTATGAAAATTTATAAGCAATTGTACATTTTTAATTTTGCATTGATTACTTCTCTTCAAGTTTCATCAAATTACACAAATGTTACAAACTGCTACATATTCAATAAAACTAAAAACATTTAACAGAGAGAGAGAGAGAGGAGAGAGAGAGAGAGATGAATGTATGTGAGGGAGAGAGAAAGTATATAGGAGAGGAGAGTGTATGTGGAGAGAGAGAGTGTGTGTGTGTTGGGGGGGGATTTTGGTTATTTAAGGTGAGGGTAGCAATAAAACTAACTTACCATTCCAATAGTAATCTGCCAAGCAAATGACAACAAATCTACCGGGCCAATTAATTCAGTTCCATTATTGATGTAGTGGCCACAATTCTCATCTTCCTGTAAGAACATAACAAAAAAGAGTATTTCAACAAAATAAAAACCCCAATTTCCAATAATTCCTAAAACAACGGTTAAATGATTGAATAGATTTTTAAAAAATATCTAGAAATGAGAGATGAGATTTCTTTGTTTTGTTTTTCTTTTTCCTCGTTTATCTAAATGTTTTTCAAAGGTGCCCAGTGTGCACTACAGAAAGTTGGAAATAAATTCTGAGATTTCTCATCACCTCATTAAATAACTAAACTGTGCAATGGTTTACACTTCGATAACATTTCCAATGTCTCCATCATTAGGGTCATTAATTCTTGTATCCAGGACCTGTTGGCTGCTATTTTTTCTTCTTAAAAATATAGTTTTATTTAAACAGTGTTACAACTTAATGTATCACCAGTCATAAATCTACTGGAAACTGCCCACCCCATCCTGGGGTAAAGTTGGTGATGATAGTGTAATGTTAAATAAAAATGTTTTTCTGTTTCATTATTGTGAGCTTTGATTGGTAGCACAAAGTGCACTAATGTTGGAAAAATAAATTAAATTTTAAAAAATTCTAGCTGAATTAACAAGAAATATTTCCAATTAAAAATTATCAACCAAAATCAAATATCTTTTATATGAAAAATAAACAAATTAGTACCTTTTTGTTTTTTTTTTTTGACTTCAGTGCACTTTCATCGCTAGGAAAATTCCCTACGCTTGATGCTATGTTGTCAATTTACCTCCCCCTACTCTGTAATTTATCCCCTGGTCACCCATGGTAATACAGAGAAAGATCACTAAGATGTAGATTCTTTAGTTACTTCAGTCACCACTGATAAGGTGAGCCACCCCTGAAAATAAACCTTCTAGTCTCTGCAGAAAATACAGTATCCTCTGTTCTTAACACAGATGTTCTAGAGTAAAATACAATTGGAAAATTGACACAAATGAAGTCCTATCCTATGAGAGGTTCATCTGAATAAATACAGTACTGGATTCCTCCACAAACACATGGCATGTTGAGATGTTGTCATGAAAGGGTTTTGTAAATATCAATTCCTGTAAACACAAAGGCAATTAGTTTAAAAAGAAACAGAAAGGAAGAGGTAATGTTGGAAGATTAAGGTTTGAAGAAAACGATTAAAAGTTCAACACATTTTTACTAAAGCGTTATAATTTTCAGTATAATGATATCGTTTCTTTTAAATGAAATTTCAAACTGAACAAATTAAAAATGAGTCAGGTTGTCTCCATATCAAACTATTGGTGATTTGCTAATGTTTGTTATTACAAAACATGCCATACAAACAAACAAAAAAAAAAAAACTTTTTGTTTGCTTTCTTCTTGAAGCCAAATGCTTTATTTTCAAACAATTCCACTTGGTTTTATTATTCATTTTGGAACCATTTGTTTGCTTTCCTACTTCTATTGATTGCCCACAATACAAATACTACCAAACATTTTGAAACAAGTTGACTGCATGCCAAACAAAATCTGACTTGTCAAATAATAGTTTTACATCAATATTAATTTGAATTTTAAATGCATTTCTTAAATAATGACACTGTTTTATCCCAATTAAGAAGTTCATTTCAGAAGAGATACTTACAATATCATACTTTATATAACTTCTAAAAATAAAGAATTCTAGTAAGACTTAGCCTGCCAAAGATGTGGGATAAAACTGAACTGGAGGCGAGATGTAAGTGTGTCCCTTTAAAAAAATGTAAGATGAAAAAAACTAGAAGTATAGGAAGTTTTTATAAGTGAATTTTTATTTGTAGAAAAACAACATTTTACACTATATTTGTTATTTTTAATATTTAAGTATAAGAATGATCAGTAAAAACCTTTAAAAAAAAGAGAAAAAATACAATAAATTAAACTGGATTTACCTTGTACTGTTTTGACAATATAAAGATGTTCAATAATTGGTAGAGGTAGTGGATTAGTTCAGGCATTTCCAAGGACCATTAGTTAGTTCAGTTAATACTAATAAGGGGATGGGTAATCCCTAAACTAATCCCATACTTTCTGTAAAAAAAAAAAAAAAAAAAAAACACAAGTAACTTTCTGCTCTTATTGTGCTCACCTGCTCTAGATGATGGCGGATAGTCTTTAAGTATGACAAAAGATCTCCTTTGGAAACATGTTCCACCACCAAACAAATAGGATCCTCAAGTGTGCAGCAGCCTAACATGCTGACAATGTTGGCATGGTAACCAGTTTCCTTCATTAATTCAATTTCCTTTAAGAAATCTATTTTATGTATGTCTTCAGATGATTCTGAAAATACAACAGGGTTTAGTCTTTAAATTCTTGAATGCAACAATAAAATTGTGTCTACATGTAGTTTCCTTCTATAGTTGCATGTATCTTGCATGAATCTTGACTGATTTGAGAAATTTCATCAGTTTCAAGTGAGCTTCTGAGCAGACAGTAGTGTGTTTACCTGTATGCATGAACATGCCCATTTACAGAGACAAATCAACAATCAGAATAAAAGCAAAAGAAAAAGAGTACAAAACAAATTTGAAAAAAAAATTACTAAAAATTAATTAGTGTATAAACATTAACTTACAAAAGTGTAATGAGGTTTTTCTTTTAAATATAAAAAATAAGAAAATATGCATGCAAACAGTGAAAGGTAGCCATTCAGTGCTAACTATTTCTTTCCCAAATGCTAAAATATATATATATATATTAAATACATTTACAGCAGCTGTTACCACAAAAAACTTCTGTAGTGTAGGCATGTTCCCTGATTACCTCTTTAAGGGTTAGCCCATTATTGGACTCATAATGAAAGCTGAGCAGAGAGATGACTTGCAAGACATCAGAAGCAATGACTGGGGAAAAAAGTGTAATATACAGTCAGAGAACCCTGACTAAACCTACACTAGTGAGCTGTTACAAAAGAGAAAATCCTTACTTAACAAAATCAACTTCACCAAAACAACACCTGTTATGGATATTATAAAATTAGTGATGAACCAATAGCTGGTTCCTTTTACTAAAAGTGGTACATGTTTTTCTAGAAGACAAAAAAACCATCAAAGTGAACATGTTTATTAGAACTGAAGATGGCTGTTCACAAATTACATGCGAACACCTGGGTGTGTAAGTTTGTTTATAGTGTGGGAGCTTCTGCTATCCAGACAACCTATTCCCAGCATTCCGCACTACCAGAACTCTTCATTTTTAGATGTGAAAGAAAATCAGAGTACCAGGAAGAAACCTACATAATTAGCTGGTGAAGAAGAGAAAGAAGAAACCATGCCAAGGAGACACACCAAATCAGGCTGATCCTAAACTTGGGCCCTTCAACATAAGCAGTCCAAGAGCATAATCATTGAACTACTGCAGTGTGTACCTATTTATAAATGTTTAGACAGAACAATTCTGGGATATATCATAAAATCAATAAAAACCCTTTGAAATAAAAGATACAAATAATTTCCAAAAATATCTAAAAACAAATTTTTATGCAAATGATCAAAGGTATAATAACACTGGTCAACAAAATTAAATGTATTATACTCATTATGAATGCAAACCAACTTTTTTAGACTAATTTTTCATGCTGATTTCAAAATTTCACTCCATTTGTATGCAGCACGAATCATTTTTTCAGTAGATACATGCAAATATTTACATATTCGTATATATGAAATCATTAACGTAATAAATAAGGACATATTATTTTTAGAAAGTAAATGAGTTTATTGAGTTAAAAATCATCACTATCATTCTACAAAGAGCGAATACACAAAAAATGGGTCAGACAAAACAGACAAAGTTAGAACAACAGAGTTAGAAACATTGTGATTTGGATTTCCTGCGGTGTTCCTGATCTGGTTGATCACGGTAAAGTGTCCAGCAATAGTCAGCCAGCATACTGTCATTCCAGAAGCCTTGGTACTGTTTCTCCATAGCACTAATGTCCTGGTGAAATCTTTCACCATGTTCATCAGACACTGCTCCAAGGTTATCTGCGAAGAAATCCAGATGGGAGTCCAAGAAGTGAACTTTCAGTGACATGCGACAACCCATTGCTGAGTAACATTTCAGAAGATTCTTGATGCCATCCTTGTAGTCCATTGCCTTCTTGTTGCCCAAGAAATTCTCACAGATCCAAATGAAAGCATTCCAGGCAGGCAGTTCCAGTTCATCCAGTGTTGTCCTGAAGTTGACATCTTTAAGTACTTCTCTAATTTGGGGTCCGACAAAGATACCCTCTTTCAACTTCGCCTGTGTGATTTTGGGAAACTTTTCTACAATATACTCAAACCCTCTGGCATTTCTCTTCCATAGTGTCTTTACAAACTGTTTCATCAGTTCAAGCTTTATGTGCAAAGGAGGCAATAGGACATTACATGGATCTACAAGAGGTGTATTCTTGACGCTAGACAGTCCTGGCTGGTATGATGTTCTTGTCTGCCAGTTTGATTCCGAATAATGTCTGTCAGTTGCCCGACTATCCCACAGACACAAGAAACAACAGTATTTTGTGAAACCTGACTGCATTCCCATTAACATTCCAATGACTTTTAAATCTCCACATATTTTCCATGAGTATCTTTCATAGGCAATGGCATGAAGTAAAAGTTCCATATTCTCATATGATTCATGAAGATGAACGGAGTGTGCAATAGGAATGGAGGGCTTCAAATTACCATTATGGAGAAGTACAGCTTTTTAAAAAAAAAAACATCTATAGCTTATAAATCTTCTTGATCTCAGGTGTTATTGTACGTTTTTGAGCTTTCACAATAAATTGTCCACCGACATAACAAAACACATCAGGAGGATTTCTACAGTCTTGACATTGTTAACACTGTAAAACAAGTAAGGAAATAGATACAAACGGTTATACTTATATTGAATTTGAGATGATGAAATATTTCATCAGACCAATTATGACTGGACAATTGAGATGTTGAAATACCTATTTCATCAGACAAAACTTGATTGGTTAATTTAAGATGATGAAATATGCATCTGAACTATGCAACAATGAATAATGTAGTTTATTTTAAAGGTATGTTTCCATGATGTAAATGAAATACATGCATACACGTCATTAATTGGAATTTCTATATAATGCATGAGCTAAAACCAAAAAACTTTCTCATCTTGAAAACTGTATGTGATGTCAAAAAACTAATTGTATATTTGAAATCAGCGTTAAAAACTACACTAAGTACACCTTGACATATGCTTGATGATAAATACTTGTTGACCAGTGTAATTAGACCAACAAAGAATAGTTTAAACTACCTATTTTGGTGTATCAACATTTCTTGAGGCAACTTAACACACATTTAGTGAGTTTTTTGCCAGAGGAACAAGCAGCCAGCATTTATAAGTTATTTACTTTAGATGACAGGATAGAAATGAGGCCTGTATGTGCCAAGTTTTAAACTCAAGCAAACTGAATATTAAGAGTAGTCAAGCATAACAGCAGTCTAAAGTCCTTATGCTGTGCAGGTACACTATCCTTATTTGAGAAAGAATAGAGTTTGAAATAGATTTACTAGAATGTACAGAATTTGGAATATGCTGAAGATATGTAAATTTTAGTCTAAACTTTAAATGTTTAAGAGAAGACCCACTATAAATTTTCAAAATAATTAGAGCTTGCAGATGGAAACAATCCTTTTTTTTTTTGTTTTTTAGCTGTATACAGTTATTAATATTAGGGTCATAATTACAATCAGCTAATGATTTGTCATAGTTGGATATTGGAACACATTTTTAAGAAATAAAGCTGTTAACAACTGGAATAAATTACCACTGATGGCCATTTCTCTTAACTGGGAGCTCAATAGCCAGTGGCTTCCTTGTAGCAGTTAGACAGACTATACCACATTTAGGAAATAATTTTTCTGGAGATATAAATAAACATCCATTCTTCTCCATTCTTCAACACTAGCTTTGAAGAAGAAGGGAAGCCATTGACAGCAGAAGCAATAAAAATCAGCAATAACCATACCATGCAATAGTTTGACAGCACAAATGAGTGGAGACCCTTGATTGAAGCCAGAGACCCTTAGACTTTTTCCTGTCAGCAAGGTACAGTCTATTTCAGCTTTGACCACCTGACCAAAGGCTCCCCTGCCCAAGATCTCACCAAACTTCAATGCTTCCACTGGTATCTCCCACCCACTGTTGAGTACTGGTGAATTTAGAGAACGGACATTGTGAGATCTACAAACAGGTAGAAAATTGACGAGGAAATAAAAGCCTAAAAATCGTAATAATAATAATAATAATAATATAATAATAATAAAATACAGAGCATTAGAAACATTTCAATGAGCAATGTCATGCAATTATGACAAATCTAATAATAATTCTGATCTGCTTTTGTTTTCCTTTAGCTGGCAAAGATGCTGAAAATTTCACTTTTTCTCTTTCTTTGTAATTCTTTGTCTCAGACATACACAGGCAGTCATAAATGTGGACTCTCCAATAACAACAGAAAAAAGAGGATATTTTGTTAAATAATGTCTCATGCAATCAAAGTTCCAATAAAAATGTATTGTTGTAGTGTGTTTTGTTGTGTATATAATTTTATGACAGTAATATGCGTTAAGATATGTATATATTCTTATTAATAAGTTAATTATGTATGATATATGGGATATATGATGAGTCCACACAAATAATGGCACCACATATGCATATATGCTCTATCTGTGCAGTTTTCCAAAGTGTGTATGTTTGTGTATATATACACACCATGCAAACACACATAAACATAAAATCATACATACACAGACTCATGCACACAAATGTACACATATTCACATACACACAATCTACATTCACACATATACACATACATACTTTAGTAAACAGTTAACCATATGTAATCTCTATAATATACAGCATCTTCAAAAAGCACACCAATCTCTTTACCAAGATAAATGTCATTAAAAATAAATTAAGAAAGAAAAACTTAAGCATTTTATCTTAGTCTTTTTTTATTTATATTTTTTACAGAATTTATGAGAATATTTTACTATCCTAATTAAATCCATTTTTTTTCTCTTACGGAGCTGTTCAAATAAGTTTCTTAGAAAATAGTATCTCTTCAGTCTAAACTAAAAAAATCAAAATTAATTTACACTGCTAATCATTCTCCATTTTAATATAATTTTTAAGCTCCTCAAACATTATCTTATAAGATAATGCATGAGGATCTGTTATATTTAAAATTATCAAAATGAGGATCTCAAGCAAGCTGAGTACTATTTCACATAATTTTCCAAGGCTTGCTTTGAGTTAAGGGTACATTAACTGCCTTTAAAAAAAAATATTTAAAGAAAATCATTTTATTCATTTGCATTAAAATTTGAAACAAAAATTTAGTGAAACCTCATTAAAACTTACTGTATTTTAATAAAAAGAAGAGAGTTTAAAAGGCTCCCTCTTCACTAACAACTTACAAACAACAGGACTTCAGTTGTACACTAGAAATGGTTTGTGCGCTCAGAAATAGAACAACATTACAAGTTTTAAAGGAACTGTGTAGTTGTTTGGGCTTTTTCTCTCTTTTTTTTTTTAGCTTTGCCTATTTACTGTAAGACCCATAACCAACCCATGATTCCATTAATCTCTTTAATTAAAATTAATTTTACAAAAAAATTTTTTTTAAGAAAAAAAAAAAGAAAACTAGAAAACCTTTGGTAATGGTGTTTTAGATGAAAGTACAAAATTTCATGAATGATTAGTTTATCTACCTTTGTTCAGTTGATACAAAACAAACAAAATTGACATCTTAAAGCTGAACTTACAGGAAATAATAAAACTGACAAATTTCAAAAGCTGACTTTTTTGTAAGTTCAATTAGGGGGATAATGTATTCTTAAAGATAAAATAAATGAAGTTCCTTGCTTAATTGCTTAAGATTTTTTTTTTTCCTTATAATGTTTTTAATATAATTTAAAATAGGTAATTACATGGTTAAAGTAATGCAACATGCTGGTTATTTAAAATATTTATGACGAAAAGGCAAATTATATACTGTTTTTTTTTTTAATTACTTATTGATCAAATTTTAATAGATGTTATATGAGAAATTGTATAAAATCGCACAACTAATTTACCTCTGCACTGATTCTGCTGACGTGACAACATCATATACATTATTGGAGTCTTCTGCTTGCCCCTGAACTTCCAAATGTAAAAATTTGGTTTTCTTTTTCATGGTAAAGAAAACAGCCATAATTACAATTGGGATTCCAAATCCAAGTCCCACATACAGGCCTGTGTATTGTAAACTTGAATGACCTACAAGACAACAAAAGTTAAATAAAAAAATTTGTCTTCTCTCTTATTAAATTTTAAATTCAAGTATGTCAAAAGTACAGAGTCCTTCCAGAATAAAATGAACATTCACAAAAATAGTGGCACAAAAAACTGTGCACCCAAGCTATAAATAGCATGTGTCATAGGACAGTAGTAACTGGTAAAATGTTAAAGATACCTTGCACAGTTTACTTTACATGAGTTCGTGTGATTGTATAATCAGACTACTGTCAAAACAAGAACAGATAGAGTGGAATCTTGGACTCACAGATGGGACAGTGCATAAACTATTGTTAGTTTTCATCAGATAAATAAAAGAGCAGCTAACCATTGACCAGGACAGCCATCATTGGTTACAGAATTAACCAGAAGAGCCCCTATTTGCAAGGTGAGATCCAATCCATGCACAAGACTCACAGACATTGCCAATACTATAAATGTGTCATGGTATACAGCTCAACACTGTTTGCATAAAATGGGCTACAATGGGTGCATTGTTCAGTAAAAAATCCCCTCAGAAACCAATCTAAAGTGAAGATTTGTATGGACCCAGGAAATGATGCATAAACCTATGAAATTTTGGATGTCTGCTCTGTTATCTGGAATCTTAGTTTCATCAATTCGTGTCAAATGGATGATTGCAGGTGTGGAGAAAGCTCAGTAAAACATGCAGCCCACAGTTCAACAGGGCGGTTTTAGTGTAATGATGTGGATAGGAATTCCAAATGCCATAAGGACTGACCTGGCATCCATCAAGAGACATCTTAATTCTGTTGCATACACATCCATTCTTGATAGTCATCTTATGCCACTTTTCCAAGATGATGATTTGCAGTTCAAGACACATTTTATGTCAGAAAAATGCCAAAGTCTGTTTTGCATAAACATGTCTGGGTGCACTTTGACTGCCAACTGCAAAAAAAAACAAGACCTCTTCCCTCATCTGTGGCAGATCTGATACAAAATTTGTCTGACTTTTGGCAACATTTAGACAATGCTACCATAAATCTCTCATTGCATCATGCCACAGTCTGTTCTAGCCCTTCATGATGCAAATGGAAATGCTACTGGATATTAATTTTATGTTTTCTGCTGTTTTGTATGGCTCTTAAGTGTACGTGTGCGCCACAATAAAATCTTCAAGAAGCACATTTTCTTCTGTCTAGGACACTGTACAAATTGTTACAAAATAATAAAAATTCTAACATGTAATCTCCCACCACCTATATACAGTCTTGGAAATAATTGTGAAAACAGAAAAAAGACTGGGCATAAAATATGAATAACACATGAGAAAAATGCATCTCATGTAGAAATGAAATGCTCCAATGTACAGTCATGTATAAAATCAGAGTGCGCCACACTCACAAAAGGAGTATAGGCAGTGATATCATTGTAGTGTGGTGAATGCTATGGCTCTTGGGAAGAAAATATCACATGACAAGTAATATAAATCATAGCTAGTGAAGGATACTTCGTGTGGCAGATTACAGCCTGATTTCATGTTTGAGAAGGAGCTGTATGAGAGACTTTGAGGATATGCATAATTTGTACTTTTGACAATAGACGTGATTGAGGAACAAAGTCCAAACTCTCCAAAAGTGATTTCAAGTACTTCAGAATATCTTCTTTATGTGTTAAATGATGATCCAGTAGAAATTGTGCAAATAACCTAACCACAAGTACAGGTGTTAACATTTCATCAAGAACAGTTGGATACACAGTAATGAAAAGTCACCTAAATGGATGTGTAGCTGCCTGAAAATATTTGCTAAAGTTAGACAATCAAATGGCAAGGTTGAAATGGGCAACATAATGAAACAATGAGATGACCAAATGAATGCTCTTTACAGATGAGTCCAAGCATGAACTGTTTGGCAATAATCAACAACAGTTTGTTCGAAGGTGTACCAGGGAGAAGTATAACAGTAAGTGTACAACAGATAAAGTGAAGCATGAAGATAAATCAATACAAGTATAAGCATCATTCACCTAAGAGTGTCAGAGATTTGCACAAAATCATAGGTATACTGACTACTGAGAGGTACATGCAGGTTATCATCCATCATGCTATTCCATCAAAAAGACATTTTAGGTGTGGATTCCTTTCCAACAATACAATGACTCCAAGCATACGACCAATGTGGAGAAAAACTATCTCATACTTACCAACTTTCCAAAATTTTCATGGGGGAGACTTTGGTAATCTGAGTCGCGAAACGCTCAAAATGTAAACAAAGAACAAAGAAAATGTAAACACTCATGATTATCTGTCTAAATTTCCATATGGTCACAATTGTCAAATGCAATCAGTCATGTTCTGAATAATGTCCAAGTGTAAATTCTTTATTATAACACAGGCTGACTTTGCTGTTTTCAAAGTTGTCCTACATGGTTTGTAGGCATGACAGTCCTCTGTTCTATTGCATTTACATGTCAACAACACATCCAGTATTGAAATGTCAAGAAGAGACCTGCAGACAAGCCTGCGGAGTGGTGGGTGGCTATAGGGTTAAATGGCAGATGATGATAGCGTGAGCCATGCACAATGGGGTGATGGGTTTGCTAATTTCTGATTGGTCAAAATATGAAACTTGCGAAATGTCAACTATGGGTGACAAAAAACCAGGGTGTTTTCACATTTTATAGGGTGACAAAAAATCAGGGTGTTTTCACATTTTATAGGGAGGGTTCTTAAAAATCGGGAGAAATGAGTCTTTTTTACGAAAAAAGTGGGAGGGCGGGAGATTGATTAAAAATTGGGAGACTCCTGCTAAAATGCTAAAATCAGGAGAGTTGGTAAATATGCTATCTGGAATGTAAAGAGGCTGATAGAACACTCACAAAGATTCTTTGGCCTGTAAAAAGTCTTGATATGAATGTCACTGAGGCTATATGGGGCTATATGGCTAATGATGGATGAATTGTGGAACATGTTTCAGGATATTTGGGATAGCATTCCAGTTATGCATTGATAACCTGTATGTTAGCATGAAGAAAACCCATAGGTCTCAGATACCAAATATTATTATGTATTTTTTGCAATAATGCATTGTGTATCTATTATATATATCCCTCAGTTGTAATTACTCATTATTTATAACATATCCTATCTGTGTTTCAATAATTATTTTCAATATTGTATAATAAGTTAGTATTTAAAACTAAACTGCAGTATGACAATTATCTTTTTATTACAAATTGAAGTTACAAAAAAAAATCTGCTGTGTTCATTGTAATATTAAACAATTTGCTACTGAATAATGTCTATGGAATATTTCTGTACAGCATATCAGGTAGCTGACAATGTTAAAACACATTTTTACATATAACTTACCATCATTATCATCATCATTGTCACCATGTAAAATGGTCAAACAAGCAAAGCAGTAGTTATTATCAACCACAGTGCATTTTGGTACCTCTTAAAGCCCAAATTTTTTTTCATAATATTCTTATTCATTGAAACAAAAAAGAAAGACTATTTACTGACAATTTAGAGTTATATATACTGTATATAAACAAATTATATAGTAGGAAATCTTTAATGATATTTAAATGAAAAAATGTGCATAATAATTATAAATTAATTCTCTCTAGCCAGCTAACAAACAAGATAGGTGTTTAATCCCTTCCATCATGATGTTATTATCTAAATATAGAATTCAAAATGTGGCCTAGATACATCAACACTTTCTTGCCAAGTAGAATTGCTTTTGAATTAAAATATACAGTATTAGAAATAATCATGGAAAAACACACAATAGGCACAAATAATGAGTAATTACAACTGAAAGACATATATAGTACATACAACAGTGCATTATTATTTGGTATGTGAGACCTTTGTTTTATAGAGAGCTACATCTTTCGGAGAAAATTGTGATAAATTAGAACTTCTGCCTGTACCTTTTGGTAGTCAGTATGCCTTTGCTTTATGCAAATCTCCAACACCCTTGGCTGATATGAAGACCCACACTTGTACTGATCTACCCTCACTGAAGCTGTTGTAAACTGAATGTTATACCACTCTGTGGTCCACTGCTGAACAAAATGTTGTTGATTATTGACAAACAGTTCAAACTTGGATTCATCTGCAAATAGCACCATCTTCCAGGTCTGCTCATCCCATTGTTCCATTTCTGTGGCCCATCTTGCCATTTGATTGTCTTTCCCCAGCAATGGTTTTCAGGCAGCTACACATCCTCTGAGACCACTTTGCGCTAATGTGTATCTTACTGTTTTCGAAGTAACATTAATACCTGTTATTGCAGCTAGGTTTTTTCACAACATCTCTACTGGTTCATCATTTATCACATAGAGAACATCCTGAGGTACATAACATCACTTTTGGAGGGTTTAGGCTTTCTTCCTTGACTATGCCTATTGTCAACAGTACCAATTTCACATATTCTCCTGAGATTATTGCACACAGCTCCTTCTGAAACATTAAATTTGGCTGTAATCTTCTGAATAAGATAGCTGTCATTATACACTTGTCATGCCATATTTTCTTTCCAGGAGCCATAGTAATCTCCACAACATTCACCAAACTACAATGGCATCACTGCCTATACTTATAGTCCTTTGGCAGGTGGCACTTTCTGATTGCTTGCATGACAACCAATCACAGTGAACTATATCAGCATATAACTCTACTATGGAATATTTAACTTTTGTGCAAAAGATGCAATTCTATCAAGTGTTAATTGCATTTTACAGCCACTTTTTTTTCTGTTATTTCCAAATACTATATACAGAGTGATTCGGAAATATGCATATACACACTTTGAACATATTTATTTGTAATACTTATTGCAGTGAATAACAAAACTTTGTTGTGTACACAAGTGAACATGTGAAAGCAACATACAAAATTCATCTTATGTCAAATTTTAGAAATTGCTATGTTGCATACTTCTAGAACAATTACTTACTGTTTATATAACCCCTCAACATGGTGGACAGAAGGCTGAGTTTCAAACAGAGGAAAAACATTTTAAAGTGGTATTTTAAGTATGAAAATGTAAAGGAAGTGTAGCATGTCTGGTCCGAAATGTGAATAAAATCCAGAGCAGGAGAAAAAGGAGAGCACAGTGTTGAAAATAAATGTGGAAACTGTAATAATCATGTACCAGGCTTCTCCAAATAAGTCAACAAGGAGTGTGCATGTGAATTGGAGATCAGTCAACTTACTGTGCATTGTTTTTGAAGAAATCAAAATGAAAACCATACACACCTAGGCTTTTGCATACTCTGAATAAAGATGATCCAGGTAGCGTGGTTTATTAACATACGCAACCAATGTGGTGATTCTGAGGACAGAATAGTTTGAACTGATGGAGGCATCTTTCAAACTGAACGGGCACATACATCATCACAACTGTGTGTTTGGGCAGTGCAAAAACCCTAATTTACCTGGAGAAAGTTGTTAACCTACCAGGAATTATAATGTGGGCTGGGCTCTCTTCTCTTGGCATTGTTGGGCCATCTTTTTAAAATGATACTGCAATGGGTGAAAATTATCTGGAAATGCTATGCAATGGTGCTGTTCCTGCTGTAAGATATCTGCATGGAGGCTCTGAGGTTTACTTTTAGCAAGATGGCGCACCACCACATTATCACAGAGATGTTTGAAACTTTCTTGATATGGAGTTTCCTGGGATATGGTTTTGGTTGTCAGAGAACATCTCATGAACATCCTCCAAGGTCACCTGACCTTATCTATGGACTTCTACCTGTGGAGGGTCCTGAAGGACAAAATGTATGGTGCTAAACCTCAAAAAACTACAAGACTGAGAGGAAAAGATTGAGTGGGAAGTATGCAATGTCTCAGTTCACATGTCCACTACTGTATGCTGGTCTGTCTTAGAATGCTGTGGTGCATGTTTGCATGTAAATGGTGGGCATTTTGAACATTTGTCCTAAATAACCATTATATGCTGTTTTCACAAGTTCATTTGTGTACATAACAGTTTTGTTTATTCAGTGCTATAAGTATTAAATATACATAAATTCAAAGTGTGTATACATATTTCTGAATCATCCTGTATATAGGGTATTTTCATATTTATTGATAATTTTATCAAGTTTTGAATCCAAGTAAAGAAATTTATTACAAACTAAATATTTAGTGACATCCAAATTCAGAATATTTTTTCAAACATATAACATGACAAAGACTTTGGCCAGACGTTAAATATTACTTTAACCATAATAATTAATTTTTTAATACTTGCAAGTTAGAGCCATATAATTAAAAAAATTTTCCTAAAAATTAATTGTAAACTTCTATACTGGAGAAGCTACAGAATTATTTTTCCATTATACATGTGACATCTGACAGTAACTGACAGTCTACAGATGAAGGCAGATGCTGACCCCACAATTGATGACATTCATGGGCTGGGAGCAGCAAGATTTGGACTAAAACCAAACTTAGGTTCACACATTTCCATACCACTGGGATGGTTGTCCACTTCTGTTGTAGTATCTCTGTTACATCAACATTTCAAGATTGGTGCAGGTATGCAGTGGCCTAACTCATTCCTCAGATTCTCCTCATTGGGATTTGAATCAAAGGATTTAGTCAACCAAACCAGTACCTGGATGATATGTCCATAAAAAAAAACCATGTGATCTGGCTACGTGCAGGCATGTGGGAAATAAGCCTTCTTGGTTTCACACAGTTCCTTACTAAGGGAAATAATGCACAAGTTGCAAAATGCTGTCGATGCATTTAATGTCTCCTTTCATGACCACAAGCAGAGATCAGATGTTAGAATAAATGGCAGCAAACCAAATGGATTTTGTTAAAAAGCACAATTACAAAAAAAAAAAACAAACAAACAAAAACATGTCAATCAGCCAACAGTAAATTCTGGTATGTCCATATGCAAACTCATGGCTAGCAAAAGTAAAGATATCAGCAATGAATGCCTTACTAAAAAAAAAAAAAAAACCGACACTGGTTTGTTTCTCTGCCCAGCATCAGCGACACCACTATCAGCGATTCTTGCAAGTCTGTTAGTGGTTGTGAAGATGCTGCAAACAAATGTTATCATTTTCATTTTAATGGCCACACGGGGCAGAGCCAGGTCAGTGCATAGCTGGCTCCTGCTCTTCCACAGTTAATACAGACAGTACAGTGACATTAGGTGAGCCAACACTGGTGACAGGTTCACAGACATTTTTCTCAGAACTTGTTAGCTGAAGCAGCATTGCACATGTGTGATAAAATTATCTGTGCTATCTTTACAGGGCCCAAATGTAGGCAAAGCGTTGAGCATCAGGTATCTTACTAGGAACATACAGATGAATTAAAGTAGACAGTTTTGAAATGAAAATTGGCCCTTAAATTTGGCTGAGCACATTTGTTAAAATAATCTGGTTTGACCACAAAAAATATGTATTTGTTAATATATTTTAAAAAAATCAATTTCATGCTTTAATGTCACCCAGTATGCACATAAACATACCTTGACATATTAAAATTCATATGATCTGCATCACTTACTTTGGCTTGCTTCAGACACAGTAGGAGTTAAAGGTTTTGGGGGCACCACACGCTCACTTTTCTTGTTATAGCGTTTGTTTTTTTCGACTGAATATAAAAAAGAAAAAAAAAAATCAAGTCCCTCCCCAAGCAAAGCAATCTGCTAATGAAGTGCGGCAATCAATAGAAGGGACACAATCCATTTTTTTTGGATTGTGCTTATGTCCCTTGCATCAAAACTTTTAACACCTTTTTTAGTTTATTTAAAAAAAATTTAATATATTAAATCATTAAATTCAATAACAGAAAACGTCTTGCTACACGATTATTTAAGTTAGCAAGCAAGCAATACCACAACTAAAACAATTTATATTACAGTAAAATCCCATCCATTAGCAACTATGGTACAAAATGTAATATATATAATAAAAGTTAATTTCTTAAAAAATGCTTCTGATATTGTCAGTAAATGGTGGTGGGTTTCAGGTGCTTGCATTCTAAATAATTAATCAAAAGCCAATAAAATAAATATTTATCACCGCTAATATCTTAGGCATTATTTTCTTATGAAATTAAAGTGCAATCTAAGTTTAAACCTTGCAATGACAAAAATTTGTTCTGGCGATTAGCTAATACCATTAAACATTCTATGTGAATACTTGGCATGTCTGTGTTTTTGTATACCTGGTTACTTAACACCATTCTTTTGTGACCGTCCTGACAAAATTGTATCATAAGAAAGATAACCTGGTGGGTCTTTAATTTCTGGAACTTTAGTAAAAACAAACTTGGAACTTTTAAGGAAACCAGACAAATTATCATTCTGTTGAGTATCCTTCTGTTAATATTTCAAACCACCTTTCAGTTGGACACTGCATGGCTCTGGACACCTGCCCACCACCAAACTGACCCCACCATAAGTTGGCATAGTAGCCAACAAACAATGTTCAACTGCATTAGTGCAAACTAATAAAAGTCTTCAAGGGACCCCCCCCCACAAATACTTACCAGCAGGTGGTTCTTCTACTACAAATGGAAATGTTGTTAGATTTTCCCAAGCTAGGTTGTTTGGGAAATTTTCTTTTGCTCTCAAGGGTATAAACTAAAATAAAAGAAAATAATCTCAAAGATTTGCTCTTTTAAACTAAAACATTCTATTTACAACAATCTTACCTTTTTGATATATGCAATGTATACTTTCTAAAAAAAACTAACACTTTATTGCTCTTTTCTCAGCTATTTATAGTTTGTGTCAACAGGGTTCTCATACGTGTTTCTTCGTTTGCCTACTTTTTAAAAATTATATTGTTTGCTTGATAACTTTTTTTTTTTTTTTGTTTTAAAAAAAAGCATTTTTGTGTAAAATAGCCAGAGGAATAAAGACCCTGCTGGTGCTCTGTGAAAATAGTTTTAGAAAGAGTCATTAACTAATAACCCTCCTTGCAAACCTACAGCAGCCATTTTTGTACTGATAAAATGGCCAATAAAAAAAATTTTAAAAAAGAAACCCGATCAGAGCTACAGTCAAGCATGAATTTCCCTTTTTATAGATAATAGTCCTCTCTAGAATAGAATGCATTACTGTCTTTATAGATAATAACCCTCTATAGAATGCATTTCTCTCTTTATAGATAATAATCCTCTCTAGAATGCATTAATTTCTTTTAGATAATAATCCTCTCTAGAATGCATTCGCTATATAGATAATAATCCTCCCTAGAATGCATTTTTCTCTTTATAGATAATAATACTACTCTCTAAAAAAGCATTACTTTCTTATAGATAGCAGTCATCTCTAGAAAGGATTTTCCTCTCTTTAGTTAATAGTCTTCTGAAAATGTTTCCCCTTTATAGTTAGTAGAACTCCATTGGGTTGCTTGTTAATATTTACATTTCTGTTACCAATTGTGGCTTCTTTTCACTGCAGCTTTGCTACATTTTAACTGGTACTTCAAATCAACTAACAGATATAAGCTGTTTTATCTCACCACTTCTAGCTTCTAGTAATATTATACTACAAAACTACAGCAAAGCAGTAGCTTGTACAACAAACTTAGAATAACTATACCCAAGTTTTAAGAATGTCCCAGCACAGCTTTACCTTTGTTACAATTCAATAACTTTACACACTACTAAAAAAGTATGTTGCTTGCTGTTGTTGTTGTTGTTGTTGTTGTTGTTGAGCGAGTTGGACTTCCGAACGAGGTTCTTTCAATGGCATCGCATCCCGTAAAGATAAGTGGCCTGTTCTCTGTCGAGTCCTCTTTGTTACTGAGAGATGTTCGTCGAGCCGACAAATGGCCCGGTCCCCCGACACCGTGGGCCCCAAGGACCCGGGAGGTCTCTCTCACGTCGGACACCAAGGAGATGTCGTACAGCTGTTTCACGCTATGGCGATCATCAGCGACAACTCTCCTCCGACCCCAGCCTGGGATCGAACCCGGTACAGGAGCAACGGTTTCCTTACGGAGCTAACCCGCTACCACCTGCCCCACCGGGCCGGTTGTTGCTGCTGTAGAGGACCACTGCATAGATACTTACCTCTCGGTGAACTCTGTCCTGACTTTCAAAGTCTAAAGATAAAAACCATCTGACAGCAGTGAGCTAGAAGGAAGCTGAAGGATATTATAGCCTTGTTGACCAAACAAGTTACCTTGGTATGGTTGAGGGTTTCAAGTGGTGCAAGCCAATCAAGAGTAACTCACAGACCCTCTAACACAGATATCCAATGAGAGGAAACTTATGCAGCCAGCTGGTGAAGAAGAAGAGCGAGAAATCTTGCCAGGAAGATGTGCCCTGAGCTGCTCCCAACCAGAATTCAAGCTTGAGGTCTCAACCATGGTAATAGCAGTACAATACTCTAACCACACACACACTTTACATTTGCTACAGAACTATTGCAGTTTTAAAATGTAAAATTTTAAATTATTTTGAGCAATCTTTCATGGACCATCAATATGTTGATTTAAGTAATTTTCCATGCTTACACAAATGCAGATTCTTTCCAAACAGAATTTTAAATTTAAAAAAGAAGGAACATAGGGTAAGGCACAAGTCAGGATGTTCAGACTGCACTAAATAAACCAATCAAAGCAGCAGTAGAAGGGGATGAGCACACTTAGCCACCAGCCTCCATTTTACTTTCCAGTAAACATCCAATGTATGCAAATGCAGCAAACCTACAATCCAAAGTCTTTCTTTATCTTACCTGCTGCTAGTAGACTGCTGTCTCACTAGTTGTATACCCAGTGCAGTGAAGGGCTATAACATTTGCCAGCAGAATATCTGATCAAACCTCTTGGACAATGGGTAGAAACAAGCTCACCCTCCCACCCCAATACCAAGAAGCTATATGTAACCAGATTTGTCATTTTGACAACTGCTACTCTACTGTACACTAGTGCTGTGAGAAAATAGACTTGCACAAAGCAAAATTGTCAGGGTTATAAATTCAATCATGGAAAGCATACCACATAACATTGTAAGTGGTATGTAAGACCAAGCAGCTTGGGATGATCAGGGTTACTAAATTAAAGTGGGCTGTTGCTCTTAGATGTCTGTCCTTGTGCAAGTGTATGCAGTATAAGCCAGGGGCTGCTCAATATGGGGACTGAATTGAAACATTTACAGCCTATTGTGAATCACCAGTGTTATGAAAAACACATGGGTCTCATCTCACCCCACCTGCTTTATCAGTGAGTCTTTTACCTCTCCATCAAAGAATACAGCTGTGTGATGTTTACCAGCTTTAGTTCAGATCGATCCTTTATGTGACAGTACTGCTTGACTTCATCCGACACATAGTTGTCACTAAGGGCTTTGGAGAATGGATTTGTGATGGTACTGAGCTTAGTTTCAACCAGCAGACAGATTTTGTCATGCTTTTTGGCTTTCTTCTGGAGGTAAAAATAGTTTGGATCACTATAACTAAGAGAAAACATTTGCTAGTGCCCTCCTGCCTGATTCCATGCCCTGTTTTTTTTTTTCATTATATTATTTGATGTGCAAACTGCCCATGGCCACAACTGTGCTTTGGGTTAGTGTGCCTAGTGGAATTTGCAAGCAAGGACCCATTTACCAGATAGCTTTCATGGCCGCATCTTGAAGGTCAGTAGGGTTTGCCATTGATTGCTTCCAAAATTGGGATGTTGTTAAAAGGTTATCTGGGCCGGCAGATTAGCCTCTTGCTACAATGTGTTTTTTTTCCAACCTGCTCTCACATTGTGGAGGATGCCAGATGTAGGCTACTTCCTATTGTCACCAGGATGGACTTGATGGCATCATATAAAGCACCATCAGTACCCTGGGGGCAAAGAAAAGTAGGTGCATATTTCCAGGGGTGCAGCAATACACAGCATAATCAGAAGTAGGGGCAGAAAGCAGTCTTTCTTTTTCTTGAACAGTGGATGTGAGGTGACTGTTTTGTTTTTGAGTAAACAGTAGGAGTATGTTTCCGGTATTTTTTGTGTGTAGCTGACAGGCAAAGGTCAATGCCCTTGCTCTTTTGATAACTTCACAGAGAGACAAAATCCACCCGTCTGAAAGGCCTACCTTATGTTTGGTATGCATACTAGTATATGTATTTAAACTATCTGTTTAATTTCCCATGATCATATTCATCTTGAACTTATCACTCTGGATGCTTAGAATGCAGTTGCTCATCATGATAGCATAGGCTATTTTGAAGCCAGCAGCCTGTTGTGATATGTGAGCTTGAACATATGTTGGTGATGATATCCTTGAGATTTTCAGCCTGCTTTGTGAGGTCAAAATGAAAAATTGTGTGAAGGGATTTGTAGTCTATGCCCAAAAATTGTAACCAAACATTTATATCCTGGTCAGAGCCCATGAAATCTAGCAACACTTTATACATCTGGCTGTAGTGACTTTGAGCAAAGACTAGGCTAAGGTTACTGAGTGAGTGCCACTAGAAGTTAATGAAGCTATGGATGCTGACCATGCTAAGACTGTCTAAGATCATTAGGTTGGCCTCCTGACTGTTGCATTTGTTTTCCAGCCTTCAGAAGAGGTTGGTAACATTCTGCTGCTTATCTGGTAGATGGTAAACCTGGATCTGCTGATAGTATGCTGTTAGGGCCAAGTAGAAGGCCATCTAACTCTCCAGTTTTGCCCTCCATTCCAGTGATGGCATCACAATAGGCATCCAGAGAGCTTACTCAGTGCAACCTCACCAGTATCAACAGTTATCATGAGAGCTGGCCATGTGTTTAATGTCATAAGCACTCATGACATCACAGCAGAAGCAAAGCAGATGGAAATCAGAGAGATAGTGACAACAAAACCTGTGTCTCTGCTGCTGCCAGAAAGCAGCTTTTTATGCTGATGCAGAGCTACAATTATAGTTGGGGATGTCAATGGCAACATCATTAATAGTGCCATTGATGATGATTGTACCAGCGCTGAGTTCTCATATGTATGTCTTGCTGTAAGAGTTAAGGTTGGCATCAGCTGAGGGGTCCTTGGACTACAGCGTATTGGTGGAAGCTGTGCAGGCATAGTAATCACTGTAAGTCATAAGGCAAAAAATTCCCATGGTGACATCAAGGCTGTTTATTGCCTCAAAGGCCAAACCAAGGAAAGCCACTCCACTATTGTTGGCATAGTAGGCTTATCAACAACCAGTAAACTGCAAATAATCCTTATAGGATACTGATCAGTATTGCTGGCGTGGATTTTAATGTTCTAGTGAGTGTTAGTATCCTGGAGCTAGTATTCCTACCACTGAATACCCTCAATGCTGCTGCTGGAGTCCTACATGGGCAGAGATTCTAAATCTAGTATGCAGTTATGCACATCAGTAAACCTCGGTATCTTTAGTTATCCACAACCCATGTGGCTTCTTTAATATTGACAGACAGATCCTCACTCCATATTGGATCGCTGGCACTTGCTTCCACTGGGATGGGTGTACTCTGCACAATAACCTAAGCAGTTTTTTTTAGTGAACCATTTCAGTGAGGCTCTTCTGCTTTGCTTTTGAGAGCCCTAAAACCTGCACCCCTTTTGCTGTAGGTTGCAACCAACTGCTTGGTGTGGCTTGGGCCTTGATGGCAGCATTAGTGGGCTATCCACATTTTCAAGGGCCAATTTAAGCCAACTGCAAGGCAATGCAAGCAACTGTATTGTGAACAAGGGTGGGAATTGTCATTTGGCCAACCGTGTATGATGCTTGAATGTGTGTAGAACAGGGCTCACTGGTGCTTTACTACCTGGCCAGTGTGTGAAGAGCTGCTGGTGGTTCCTCAAGATTCTCAGCTACCAGCAGATGGCTTGCTCTCGAGTATCATGTGTTGAGGAAGTTGTTGAGATCAAAGGCACTTGTAGATCTTGTGCTTGCACTGCAGGTTGCTATCTGTCACATTGCTTCAGACAAACATCAACAAAACCAGGAAAGTGTTCAGAGTGCTTAGGAACTTCTACTCTTTTATCATAATAAAGAACATCTTCAGAAACACTTCTGCATGACTCTGTAAATCTTGGGCATGCAATATGTGAACTGGAGTGGTCACAGAAAGAGACTTTCAGAAATCCACAAACATTAATGAAAGCAACTTATTTTTTCTTCTTAAATAAAAACTTTTATAATCCTTGCTCTGGACTACATAACAAGATATATAATTTCATCTTACCTTTAGTCCATACTGTATGTCAGTTTCTGTGACATTAATGATAAGTGTTGCATTCTGAAAAGAAACACAATACAAACAAATATAGTCCCCCCAAGAATTCTAACAAATATTTAAATGACAATGTAATGAAATATTAAACATACTGCTTTAGAACTTATGATTAAATCTTTGCTCCTTAAAATGACTGCTTCTTTGTTTCTTGGATCTTAATAATTAGATTATGCCTTTTAATGAGAGATAATGAGCCAAGTTTTGATATTTTTACTTGTTTGTTTTTTTATTTGAAAACAAAATCTACTGGTTATTAAAGGAAACACTGTTAAAAATTATCTAGGGTATGAGAATCAAGAGAGAGACAGACAAAATTAAGGATGCACCTAAAGGAATAATTAACTGTTAAAGTTAATTATAATTAATTTATATCGATAGCCAGCAACTATTAGTTGCTATTTTCACAAATGAACATCAGTAAATGGAACATCTGTTACAATAGCTCCCACTTAAGTATTTAAATAAAATAAATACGCTTTTTCCTGACATTAACTATACTACTACAACTACATACATGCACACACAGTAATAGCAGGTTAGAATTGTTTCTTCTTATATCCATAATTTAAAACATCAATCCAACTAATGTTGATTGTAGCCTATTCTACACGTTTAATTATGAATTACTAGAGCTGTAACAATGGGTGCCAGTAGTTCCCTCTAACACTTAAATTAACTGGCTTTAGCACCTCCCTTTTTCATTTTATTTCAGTACCAATAAAAGATAACTACATCTATTCTTTCTTTTCCCTGCCATTTAAATTAAATGGGTCTAACACCATTATCTTCCACTTAATTTTGATATCTGTAAAAAACAAATAACACCACCTGTTGTGTTTTGTTTTTTTGTTACTTAAATCAACTGTTTTCTTCAAGTATTTCTAGATAAAACTGCTCAGCCAGGACTATCTAGAATTAGTTTCAGAAGTAGCTCAGCCATATTACCTTCTACTTTGATACCCCCCCCCCATGTTGGTTATCTATTCAATCATGCAGTTAAACTTAAAGGCTTAGAGGGAGTGTGTACAAAGGCACTGACATAGATAAAGCACATGCATCTTCCTAGCATTGCATTTATTTTTCCTTGATTACCTAATGCTGGCAGAGGCAGAAAAGGATATAGGAAGAGTTATAATAGAAAACACTTCAAAAGTTGTGTGTGTAATGCATATTGTCTCAAAGCCAGATAAGAGTATTAAAATGTACTATAAATATAAAACTTTAGCAGTTATAGATTCCATGTGTAAATCACAGGATTTTCATAAATAATGAGTAATTACAACTAAGAGATGTATACAAGAAATACATAATGCATTATTACAGAAAGTATACGAAACAAAATCAATGTTAAACAGTGCATTAATATTTGGTATGTGAGACCTTTGCTTTATATAGAGTATGATACCTTCTTTTCATGCTCCCATACAGGTTATCAATATTTAACAGTAGAATGTTGTTCCACATATTGTGCAGTACTCTCCATAATTTATCCATATTTGGCTGCCTTTGACTCTCTCAGTAGCCACATAGCCCCACAGAGCTTCAGTGGTGTTCATATCAAGACTGTGCAGATCAGGGCATCTTTGTCAGTGTCTATTAGCCTCTTTATATTCCAGATAGTTTTTCTCCACAATGGTCATATGCTTGGAGTCACTGTATTGTTGGAAATGAATCCTTGCTTAAAATGTTTTTCTGATGGAATGGCATGGATGAGAACCTGCCTGTCTGTCAGTAGTCAGTATACCTATGATTTTGTGCAAATCTCTGACACCCTCGGGTGATATGATACTTTGATACTTCAAACCTATATTGATTCATCTCCATGCTTCACTGTAACTGTTGTACACTGACTGTTATACTGTTCCCTAGTCTGCCTTTGAAAAAATTGACAGTGATTATTGCCAAACAGTTCAAAATTGTTCTCATCTGTTAATAGCAACTTCTTCAAGGTTTGGTCATCCCACTGCTTCATCTCTGCTGCCAATTTCAGTCCTGCTGTTTGGTTGCCTCTCCTCAAATTTTTTTCATGCAGCTATGCAACCACTGAGAGTACTTCATGCTAATGAGTATCTTACTGCTCTTGAAGAAAGGTTAACACATACTTGCAGCTAGGTCATTTGCAAGATCTCTACTGACTTATCAACTATTATTTAGAGAACAGCATGAAGTACTTAACATCAGTTGTGGAGAGTTTGGGGTTTCTTCGTTGACCACATCTATTTTCAACAGTACAAATTTTATGTATCCTTCTCAGTGTCTTGTGTAAAGTTCCTTCTGAAATATGAATTTAGGCTGCAATCTGCTGCATGTAGTAGTAGCCATTACTAGCTAAGACTTTGATTTCTATAATTGTCATGTGATATTTCATTTCCCCAGCAACCATAGTATAGTATTCACCACAGTACACTGATATCACTGCCTACACTTTTGTAGTCCTTCTACAGGTGTAGCATTTTCTGATTTCTAGCATGACAATTACAATGTACTATATCAGCACGTGATATTATAAAGCATTTCATTTTTACACAAGATGTAATCCTGTCAAGTGTCATTTGCATTTTCTACCCAATTTTTCCCCTGTTTCCATAATCATTTTCAATACTGTTGTAAGCTCAACAAGAAAGAAAGATTAATAAGACTTTGCTTGGCTACAAGGAAAGAATAAAAATAGATAAATTCTTAGATACATAAAGCACATTACATTACTAGTGGTCATACATTTTTTTTATTAAGCATTAAGAAATGTTTATTTTAAAGTAATTGTGTAGGTCTAAAATGCCTTCCTGAAATGCCAGTAGTGTATATATATAATTTAAAAAAATATATAAATAAAGTAAATATGCATTTCTCTTGGTATAAAGGAATTTATAAAAGTGTTTAAAACCTTTCAGTTTTTTTGTTTATCTATCTTATATTTCTCACTTAGCTTACATGGATGCATCATGCCATATTATATGCAGCAACTACAGAATACCATATATGGTAAGATTTTTACCACACATTTTCTAATTTTGTGATCAACCAGTGTATCAGTTTAGCAATAAATTTAGCTGATCAGTTTTGCCTATACATCATCATATAACACATCCGTAGCAAAATGTGAAACTCTGATAATAATGAAAAAATTTATAGTGCTTCAATTTTCAAACAATGCAGTACTACCATGGACCACTTTTGAGATCTATTCATAGCCTCAGAACATCTTGCCATTGTCCAAGCAACCTTCTTGCAACAAACTTCTATTCTTCTTGTGTCATGGATCCAAAGCATAAAGCCTGGAAGACTTGTGGTGAGGGAAGGGAAGAAAAGACAGCTGTCAATTGTGAAATTATGGTGGAGACAAAAGTTCTTATTGGTCTACCTACCAGTGGAAACTCTATGAAAGAAATGGAAAGGAAATCTGCACCATCGACTAACAGAAAAACTTCTGAATCCCTGGCCAACAGCCTTGTTTTTCTTTCTGCTAATTTCACTGCAAAGGCATTCTACATGCAACTCAGAATCCCACACTGTAATCTTCATTCTCAAGTAAAACCACCTCTTTTTTCACTGAAGAAACTGCCGTTCATAAATGTACTCTATAAACCATCTTGTTTTCACTAAACTTTTCAGTTCTAAGTGACACCATGCCTATCCTATGACCACCTGTTTTTACCAAAGAAACCTTTAATTATAAGCCCATCCCCACCTAAGACAATGCCTATTGTTTTCATTAACTTCTAGCACAGACATTATAAATCAGCAAGTAAAACGACACCAGCCTTATTTATTTACAAGCTTGTTCTATAAGCCATTCAGATTTTTCAAAAATGTTATCCACAAAAATGTAGATAAAATATGCAATTAAAAGGCATAAAATATATCTAACAACTTTCTCTGTATCAGGATCAATATCCACTTTCCCTAGATATATGGGCATACTCATCAAAGAGTTAATCATTTCTCAATTTGCTTGTATATAAACATTCAACTTGTAATTGATGTCAGTAGACTGATTAACACCAAGAAAAATTACAGCTTCAAAAAAGAAAAGATTCACTATGCCACTGCCCTTTTATTTTGTCCACAAACTTACTATAAACTAATTTGCCATCCTTATATCTTACAATTTGTTGCTGCTTTTGCATTGTAATCTTTCTCTCTTGTTTATTCTGTTTTTAAATCTAAATATATTGTTAAGCAAGTCTGTGACTTATTATTTTTCAACATTTAATTATCTTTTTTAGTACTTTGATTTTTATGATTTAATAAATAGCAGAATGCTTGTTATCAATGGGAATAGATGCTAATATGAAAAGCAGCAGATGATGTTCAAATGTATTTTAATACTTTTATCTGCAGGATCAATGTATTATGTGAAAGAAATTTTATTTCTTTAATCTATTCTAAGTTTTGTCTTTTTTTTGTTCTCTCCTTAACAGTTTTTCTTTCCACCATTTCTGTCTGTCTGTCTCTCTTTCTCCCCCTCCTCAAAAACACATTGTTTCAACTTTTCTTTTCTTTAGACAAAAAGCCAAAAATTGGAAACAGATACTGCATCCTTTAAACTATTCAGGTCAAGCAAGTACAATCAAAGAAATTAAAATAACCATTCTTGCTTTTTCTTTTTTGAAAGTAAAATAAATTATATAAATATAAGAAAAACCATGTGTTTTAACTTCACACAAAAAGAAATCAGCATGATATTTCAATAAATTCAGAGATGTCACAACACAAAGAGCTCAAACAGATGCTGCTAGAATTTTGGGAATGTCACAAACCACAGCTTGCATTTCCAAATGAAAGGGAGCCATCCAACACTGTTATGATAAATTATTTTTGATTTTTCCTTACTTTGCTCTAAAGGGTTAAAAACAAAAACAACAAACAACCTCACAAAATTCTTATCCTCAGGTCCTACAAGCTGTTTGGCCATGGCACCAAAATTTGTGTGTTGAGAGTTGTTTTTTTTTTCCCCCTACTTCAAGCAAAAAAGCTGCCTTGGGGTGAGGAAAGGAGTGTATGACAATGATTCTGTGTACCACAGCAAACAGCCTGTAGAAGAAGTTGGAACTTTAAAGCAGATCATAAGCATTAAAAAAAAATTATTTTTTAAAATAGGACTGTACAGGAAAATTTCAAGCCAAGTTAAATTCAAATAGGTTTATTTTGTTTTTATAAAAAGAAAGTTCAACACTGGAGAGCATACAAAGATTTGAGGTTTATGGTATTGGTCCATTTTTTTTTGCTGTGGCACACAGTTATCTTCTTCTCATGAGCTTCATCCATCATGTTTGCTGAAAGAGTTAACAAACATAATTATAATATTATGAACAGCACAAAAAAGGTAGTCTACTGTGTTGAACATCGGCAATGGCTGCAGCAATTCATTAAACTAAATTTTAGGAAGATGCCCCATGGTAGTAAAATAAGTGACATTTCTACACACATGCTTTTTAAAACCCTGGAGAATATGTACAATGATTGTGTAAACATACAGGATATGTGAATATGTCTAACATGGTTTGTCTATCTGCAATGTTTTTTTTGAGGAAACTGGATTAGGACAAATTTTCAACTTTTATATGAATAGGGAATCACTTTCTTTTAATCAGGAAATAAAATGTTCCAATGCTTTTATTTATTTATTTTTCATGTGCAGTTAAAGTGCAAACATGACTATATTTACTACTGAAGCAAACAAAAAATGTATTTATAATGAGAGAATAATAATGTATGGCAAATTATTGTCATACCCACAAAACAAAAACAATATGTTCAAAGGTTTTAAAAGTCTCACTGCACAGTGAGTGTATGGAACACACTTATTTACTATAAATTTTAAATTTACATTGGGAAAAAATAAAAGAAAAAGATATTTAGTATTTCAGTGAGAGAAATAATGAAACTGCAAAAAGTCTCCAAATTATTTTTTTTTACTTGGCTAATAGCAAATGAAAACAGAAGCAGCCAGCAGATGGCCTTCAACCTGCATGCCACATTTCCACACTGTAGTAGTACTGACTACCTTAAAGTATGCTAAATTGACAAATAAGCTGGATAGGATTCATGATTGAGCATCACCCATCAACAGAAGTGAGGCAGACTGAAACAATGGGTCCACTGGATAGGCCGATAAACTACTAAAATAAGATAGAGGACCTGAGTTCACTTTCCATGGGTAAATTTTAGTTTGGCAAACCTCCCCTGCAGGATTTCTTCTCACTCTTCTTCTCTAGCTGGCCACAAGTTTCCTCCCACATGTAAAAATAAAGAACCATGGTTGGAATTTTCCTGTCAAAGTCAGATGTGCTGAGCCCCACATGGTGCATGATTGGCAACAACAATGTGATGGTAGAACTTTAGTCTGGAAAAATGGCTGTTGTTAGAATTTATGGCACTCAGTGTGACCTTCTGTCAAGCTGACCAAAATTAAGAAAGAATGTTTCTCCGCAAATGCAACAAAAAGAAACAAAAAATAATACAAGGTGTTTGTCAGTGCCAGTGAATTTCTTTTTTCCAATGTTGCTCAACATCTAGTTGGTTCAGCAATGCCATACAGAAAACAATCACAGAACACAGGGATGCTGCCATACACAAGTTCTGTAATCTACAAATGAGTAGTGTGACTATGTTTATTAGTGAAGTTTAATTCTTCTTCAGCTTGCTTCTGCTAATATTAGTGAACTTAATCACAAATGTGGCAAACTTCCAATTAATTACTTTTAATACATCTATAGGACCATGAGCTTTACAGAAATGTTTCAGACAATGAAGAAGAATAGACAAACATATTCACCATCAACCAAACCGAACAGAAGTTTTTTTCACCTGTTTTATTGGCTCCCATTGTCTATGAAGAGGTAGAGGAGACTAGGGATTGTTGTTACAGGAGTAAGTTGTTCAACAGAAATTCCTAGTATGACATTGATCATAAATCATCTATGTCTAATTAGGAATTACTGGTGCTGCAATTCCCCTATACAAAATTGTATTAAAAAAACATTGAGCACTTACCCAGGGAACAATTGTCGAGCCCTCTTCTGTCAAAAGAGTGCTAGTGTTGCTATCATTTAATTTCTTTAGCGGTCCCCATTGAACAGCAAACCTGTTGTATATGATTTCTGATTGATCATCGTTGTCATCTATTGATGTCAAAAACACCTTCACTGACTTAGTATAAGGAATCTGTGTAACCATGGGCATATGGCCTTTGTTCTTGCTACTTCCTAGAATGAAAAAAAGGGTAAACCAGAACCTATAGTCTCTGAAGTATTTACTCAAAGTTCCTGTAGGCCACTCAGAAACTAATGCCTATTTATAATAAAAATTTACTGTTTCATTAAACCAACACTAAAAGACTCAAAGATTCATATTTAATCACAGAGATACAGCTCCCATAAGAGCTCAGTTTTATTTTTTGATGGGGGGGGGGGGGGGGGAGACTGCACACAAAATTATAAAAACACTGACAGATTTTGTAAATGGTTCTCTGACAATGTTCATTTTATTTTGGTAATATGCATTCCTGTAATGAAAAAAAAATGTAGTAAAACTAATGGATAAATAAGAAATGTTCAACAATAAATCTAAAACATTCATGTGACACAAAGTACTGTATATTGATTGATTTGATATTATTTTAAATCTCCATGAGTATGCACAATTCACCTCATTCCACAGAGCATTTTCTTAGAGATTTTGCCTAACTGGAGAGACAAACTATGATTTTGTTGTCTAAAAAAGTAGCAAAGACTTTATAAAAAGGCCACTGTATTAATTAATGAAGTTTTCGTGTATAAATGCAACCCAATTGCTAAACCACCCCTTTTTTCTTTTTTTTTTTACAAATCATATATATTAAAGATAAACCTGCCTGCAGATACATCTAAAGAGAAATAGGTTAGACATCAAATGTGACTGATAAACTGTATGGAAGCAGGAAAACACAAAGCTGCTTGCCAGAATTTTGATATCTTGTCATGTGGCATGCATCACAGAATATCATAGTAAATATGAAGACATCTCGAATGACTTGTCCTAGCAATGCTTCTCAGCAGTCTCTCAGTGCAAATCTGCATCTTAACAGTGATGCAGTTCTTTCTCCCTCTCTTTTCCCATCTATTAAGTTTGGTTCCCTCTAAGGGAATACTAGTTTCATCCTCTCAAACCACACTTTCTGCAAGTCTCACTGGGCAAATCTAGCAAGTGGATTATTGTTACCACCATTAACATCCTAGATAGGGTCCCACAAGAAAACTGTACTTTTAACCTTTTTCCAAAATAAAAGCAGTAGTTCTTCTTTACAATCCCCAGTTCATGAGGTCTTAAGGAGATCTTACAGCAGTAGACTAGTAGGGTCAAGATATGTTGTATCAGCCTTGAAAACTAAGCAAGTTATTGGAGTGAAAAATAGGGAAAATGAATGAGTGATGGCCAAGGTTAAAGCCAATCAAGAATTGTTTGCATTACCTCCACCAGAAGTACCCAGGAAGTCCCTGGAAGGAAAATCTCCTTTGCTAAGCTGTGGGAGGAAAACCATGCATCAGGTGGTCATTAAACCAAGTAGGATTCCAATGTAAATTGAACTTCTCAGTGTGCTACACATACATCTACCTTCCACCCACAAAAATGTTTTTTTTAAAACTTGTAATTAAATATATTTTTTATTCAATGTAGATAGTTACATATAAAGCACATATGGAACATTTTTTAAAAACATTTTTTTTTTTCCACTTTCTAATATCTGGCTGCAGCAAAAAAGATAATGGTTAATATCAAAGTGTTATCCTTTTGCCAAATAAATAGAAAGGTAATCTAGATTCTTAAGATTTACAACAACAGGTAAAACAAACTAGGGATCACTCAAACACGTGCAAAAATTTGTGGCAACATCAAATGACACCAATAAACTTCATAGTTCTCTGCTACTGGTGATGCCTCTTGCAACAATGTCTGAGAAATAAGAACTGCATTTACCACCCATAAAAAAGAAAAACAAAAATGGATGGGCTTAGTTTATTCCAAATTAAATGCAAAAGTAAAAACATATATAATAGTAAAAATAATTAAAAGTATTTTTTATTTTGAAAAAAGATATTAACATAAAATTACCAGATATACCTACCTTTGTGTTCAAAAATGTAGACAGGAAACAGTCCCCACTGATTATCCTGAATTATCTGGCCTGGTGCCAAAGGAATAATCTAGAAAAAAAGTTAAAAAATAAAAGGAATAAGATTTTCAAAGTTAAGAAAATTTCAAAAAAGAAATTTGTCAGAAGTGAAATTTAAAATTCCCATATGAAAGACATGAATATAAACAACATCTGATGGATTGACTTATGCCTAACTTCTGAAATAATCTTTGTTTCAGAGTGATGCAGTATTTACTTCCATTGACAAATTTTCTTTAACTGACAAAGATCAAATTGGTCCATCATTTTGTTATGGAAAAATAGCTAACAAAAGACAAACTCTCTTAAGATCATTTTAGGTCAACATCAAGCATCCTCAGTCTCCATGCAAACAAAGTTTCTGAAGTATTTATTTTGAAAAACTAACCTGTAGCCCATATTTTTCCAAATTTGGGTGAGCATCTGGTTTCAGTAAAATGCAAGTCTGTGAAAATGGCAAATGCAAAGACAATACATACAAGTCTATTAGGACATAAGCAAGAGAAATAACAGAAATAATATATATTATTCACAGATAAATAAGCAGCAAGTGGTTACTTCCAAGCCTTCAGTGCTTCTATAATGCATTCATGTGTGTTCATATTCTGGTTGAAGAGGACCTACATAGCAAGAAAACAAACCCAAACAAGACACTGCACATACAACAGATAATGTTACAATCATCTCCAGAACTGAGCAACCTTGGAAACTCATGTGCATATCACTTCTGCCACTTAATCTGTGTACATCTTTGCACATAACACTACCATTTACCAAATAAACTGGCTTCTTGTGCGATGTAAGTCATTTTAGGAATCCCTAGACACAATTTAACACCAAATAAGGTGACTCAGATCACTGAGATGGTTCAAAGGGGCATGATGCAGACCACCACTGCTTCCCAATACAATGTTTATCATGGCATCATTTCTAGGGCACTAACAAGGTACTGTCAGACTGGTCTGTTCATGGAAAGATCCCATGCAGGTCACCCAAGAGTTATACACTGCCTTAAGGATCATTATCTTGTCTCCTTTGCCAATAAAATGTTTTTATAGTAGCACAATTTCTCCAAAATTACCCTCAAAGAGCAACCAACCATAGAATTTCAACACAGATAATTAGCAACAGGTTTCAAACTAGTGATATGTAGTCTAGAATACCACCACTGTGTACGTTTAACACAGCAACATTGATAGCTACACATGCAATTGGTGACAACCAACTGCAACTGAAGGTTAAACGACTATAGATTCTGTCTAGATAGACATCAATGCTGAACAGTCTAGAGTCTGAAGACAAGCTGGAGAATGATTTGCTAACTGTGCCTTTACCCAATACAATCAATTTGGTGAGAGAAGCCAGATGATATCCGCCGGTGTTTTGACTGAAGAATTGATCTTGTCATCATTAGGAGAGGTACCATGACTGAGGTCAGATACAGGAATGAGATCATTATGCCTGTTGTCTTGCCTCTGGTTGAAGGTCCACAATAACACTAGCATGATGTGGCTTGCACAATTTCCAAAATTAAATCTAATAGAATGTTTGGAAGATTTTAGAGAGGTGTGTCTATAGTTTCCAAGTCTTCCCACACTCTCTTGATCAGCTGGAAATGGTTCTGGTTGAAGAATGATGAAACATCCTACTGGATAATCTGATTTGGTCAATACCAAAATGAGTACAAGCCTATACTGGGGTCACTGATGGACACACATTATTAAAGTCTATTCCATCAATGTCAATTTGTCTGTGATCAATTTTAGACTGGCAGTGATCACTCATTTCAAACAGCCATTTTGTTTTGTCCAAAAATTTCTTTTCTATTGACATCAGGGCTTTTTTATGGAAAGTGAAAGATCAAAATTCAGGTCCCCTTCAACAAGAATATGAACACAGATGAACATAATATACAAGTGTTACCTACAAGCTTTAAATCTTTTTACAAGAATCATATATATATATATAGATCCAACATACATTTAAAAAAAAAAAACTGTTGATGTCTTTAGTTATACAGATACATGTTCTGTGCAATCTAGGAATTCTAGAAATGAATATGCAATTTTGGGTATCACTGCACTATTCTTTTTATGGGGGATACACCAAATAATCCTCATATTCTTCAAGAAAATAACTGAAAGCATCCATGAATCTAGCAGACATGTTAGAGAATATGCCTTTACTGTCTTGTCTTTCCAAAGATGCCATCTACAACTGGAATATAGTCATATGAGTTACTCAAATATCCATGTCTATTTTCTCTCTCCTTTTAAATCACATGTTCTGTAGCTCATGATGTACATACAAGACCTAAGCTCATGCTTTGAGAATGACCGTCTTGCTGCTTCCAGCTCTGGTAATGAATTAATTAATTCAGAGTTTGCTCATGAAGAAACCAAAGAAATTCAGAATGAGTTGTGATTACAAAACCATGTAGAATCACCATTAGAAAAAAAATTTTATTTGGGGAAAGAAGGTTAAGCCATTGGGCATTTCATTACAGTACAGAAAGGAAAAGCCATAAAACCAAAATGCAAATCCAGTAAAAAAATTGGTTTGATGATTCAAAATCAGATAGTACATTTCACCAGCAATCACCTTAACAAAAAACTACTATTGGGCTGTGAGAACATTAAGGATGGCTGAAAATGTTTGAGAATCTGTGACTGAATGCAAACTAGTAGGCTGATGCATTGTAAGCATTTTGATATTGAGAATATTCTAGTACCAAAATTGATGACTAAAAAAAAACAACAAAAATAATTATTCATGCTCAGTCATAAAGAAAAATATAAATGGCAGAAGTACCAACATTAGATTCTCAGTACTTCCTGTGCATGACCACTATACTTCCTGAAAGTGGTGTACATCTCAGTAGCCTCTTGTTAGAAGTAACTGATGCAACAGTACAAATCTAATTTTAATCAAATACTGGAATTTTAACTTACAGAAAAGGAAAAAAAACTATTTAAAAGTATAGTGATTTCATATATGCATATTGCTACCACATGCAATCTGGCAATACCAGTAACAAATATTTTAAGTTACAGATTATTTTGTTCTTGAAAAATAAGCACACTGTGTGTGTGTGCCTGGTATATAAAAAAAAACAAATGTAACCTTATTTTATTATTTGAAGACTGAATGAGCCATATCTACTCCAATGTTATCTTGAGCTCTATGCAATCTAGAAAGGTTAGCAAAGCAAGTTCAAAATCACATGAGAAATTAAATAACATCCAACCTAAAAATATATTACATTACATAACCCTTGTCCAAATGAATTATATTTTTTTAAAAGTGAAAAAGCAACCCCTCTCAACTAATACTCCAACAAGTTTACCTTAGGCACTGTCACAACTTTGGGGTTTACAATGCTAGGCATCCCTATAAACTTCACAATAATGACATTCCCCCACCGGACAGCATATTCATTTATAATTCCTGCACTGCCCAGATTCTTAGGTTGTAGCCAGGAAACAAACACAGTCCTGTCAGGTTTGTTGATGATCGTAACATTCCAAACATTATCAGGTGGTTCAACTGTTTAAAAAAATACATAAATAAATATTAAGGGTACTTCTGACTTTAAATTTATTTATTTATTCATTCATTTTTTAAGTGTAATTTAAAAAAAGCAATGGGCCAATAAAATCTTCTTAACTTCCTTAGACTCAAATGTTCCATTATATTGGAGCAGCAAAAGATGGCAATTTTGCAGGTTTGTATTTATTCAATTTAAAGATTAATTGTCCCAAAGGAAAAAAAAAGAAAAATCTAAAGCAAAATTTTCTTTCCTACAAAGTTAAAATCTAAACAATAAAGCTGTACTTTTGTTGAATATATGCAGCATTTGACCATTTCACAATCTCTTTTTAACCATAAAAGTTCTTCTAGTCTTAATGCATTAACCGAAAATCATTAATTTTTAACTTTTTCTTTTTTCTTTGTACTTAAACAGGCCCATTAAACAAACAAAATTTTGAAAGTAAATTTTTAAACTAAAGGATAATGTTGTAACTTTAATAATACTATAATTTCTCTGTTCTTTCACATATAAGCATGTTTCAGAATGAAAATCTGTAGGTAGCTGGTTGGCATAACATGGAAAACTTGCTTATGGTGGTGGATGCAGAAGGTTTGAGTCCAAGAAGGATCTGGGATGTGTTTGGTGTTTTCTGGCTTCTCACTCTTCTGTACTGGCCAGTTCTGGGCCCTCCAGTTACCCTCCACTACTGATCAGAAGAGTTCTAAAAACTTTTTTACCTATTAAAGGCATCAGTACTTAGCCTGCTCACATGCAGGAGTGACAGTAGGGGGTATCTTGACTGGGATACTGCCCAGTGCTTGCACACTAACACAGAAAAAAATAACCAACCACACTTCTAGTCAGTTGTATGTGCATGTAAGATGGCAATGACTGACAATCTGAATAGGTTTCTGGAAGTCTGCATTCTAATAAGCAGTTTAACAATAAAGTTTAATACAAGTCCAGGTTCTGAAATTCAAAAAATAGAGAGAAAAAAAAAATCAACAGAAACTCTACTCACATGGGGGAGTTGGGCACAGATAGTTTCTGAATGATTTACAGTCTAGAAAAGAAAGAACAAAAAAAAGCTTGTTTAATTTTAAAAACCATATTTAATTTTACAAGAATATTTAACAGAACAACCTGACTTTTTAAACATAAAAGGGATATCATTGAACTATAATTTAAAAATTGAAAATTAATGCAAAACAAGATCAAAATCTCTGCATGGCTATTTATTTAGTCCTTTTAATGTCACAACACAGAAACCTGAAGAACCCAATCTTTATCCCTCAGTTGCTGAAATTTTCACAAGACTTAAATTATACATGCATTTCTCTCTGTAACCATAAGCCTAAAGATGACCAACTCCTTCCTTTGCCTAAATTTTTATTTTTCAAAAAGATTTACTTACCTTTGTCAATGAAAGGGTCAATATTTGTTCTTCAAATTTTACCTTTTTAATAGCAACAACAAAGTTGCACAAAAATGAATAGACTATCAAAATGAGACCAATTCCAATAGTAAATTTCCTAATGATGTTACACTTGATGCACAAAAATGAACACAATACCAAAATCTAGAGAACAACAGTAAAAGGGGAAAAAAATAAGACAAGCATACTAATTGAGTTATCTAATCTTAACACTCTCAAAAAAACTGGGATATTTAAAATCATTGGTCATAAAACTCCGTGGTTCTGACATGCAGGTGCTTCAGATCATCTTTTAACTCAGTTATCTTTATTTTTTCAAATTTACCAAATCATTGCTGAAATATACATGGGCTGTATTCGACTCAAACAACAGTTTTCTGCTCCTTCAATTTTTTAACTGCATATATATATATATATATAAATTCAATGTCCTAAAACCAAAAATTATGTATCATAAAAGTCCAGTTTAATATGTATATTTCAACAGAATATGACATCTATATACTGTACCAAATGCAAATTAAAAAACTTGAAACCTTTTCAACATATAATTTTTCTTGGCTTGGTGAACCCTGTCCTGACTTTTGAAATATAAGGATATCTCAGAGCTAGAAGGGGGAAGGTATGGAGTATTAGTCTTGGTTACCAAGCAAGTAGTACCTACTAGACATGGTTGAGGTCCTTGGGTAGTGATCAAGGTGAAAGCCAAACAAAAGAGGCTAACAGAGGAATCCCCACCACATGTACCAAGAATACCCTACCAGAATAACTCTTCATTTTTAGATCAAAGTTCTTAAAGGAAACTGATGTGACCAGCTAATGATGAAGCATGAGGCTAAAGAGGTTTTCCAAACAGACATGGTCCTGACTGAGATTTGAGCTCAAGCCCTCAACCATGGCAGTCCAATAGTCTAACCTTGAGCCACCAGCTGCCCAGTATATAATTGAAGCACATTAGTTCTAACCATAACTTACTAGCCAGATATGAGTATGTAATGAATGAAACTGTTGAGAAATTCACCTGACTACAATTTGGTTTTGCAAAATGGTTATGGTCAAAGATATTATTAATGCCACCAAAACATCAAAATATGATTCTGCAAGAATTGAAGTGGAAACCAGTCAAAACAGTTGTCTTCTCTTTAAAGTAGCTCCACTGTTAGTAGAACTGAATGCTGTCCAGTAACAGTGACAAGCATGAAATGTGACGGTGACATCACACGTAGTAGTTGGCTACATAAAATGATTGCTGTTAAAGGACTCAGCAAATCAGCTGGGAAAAACAACTTTACCAGGTAGCCAAAAATGTTAATGAAGTATTTCATGCTTTTCTCTTTCATCAGCTTCTGTTTAAAAATGCACCAAGTCAATGTATTAGGTTGCTACAAAATTTTTGTCAGTTTTTTTTACCGCAACAATGAGACTTCATATAGTTGCTGAACGTGAAGTTTATTAATCAGTTCCAATACAATCAATACACTTTTTCCAAAGAGGTACAAGTGCATTTATACCATTTTGAAAAAAATCTGGATTTTTGGAGTCAATAAACTGTTGGAAGACATTTTCAATTGATGCTTGGTTGGAGAAGGATTTCATATGGAGGAAATCAAGGTGTTTGAAAAGGTAGTAGTTTGTGGGAGAAAGGTCTGGTGAATAGGCTGGGTGAGGGAAAATTTCGTACCTCAATGTGTTCAGTTTCTGAAAAGTCACTTTTGCAACATGACGACAAGAATTGTCATGGAGCAGGATTGGGCCTCTTTGATTCACCAATGCTGGCTGTTGTTGGGAGGGTTTCTGATGAACAATGTTTAATTCATGACAGTACCTTTCAGCTGTGATGGTTTTGACAGGTTGCAAGAAGTTATAGTGGATGACACCAGTTACAGTCCACCAGACAGTGACCATGACCTTCTTTGGGTGGAGACTGGGTTTTGGAATGTGGTTAGCTTCCTTGTCTCTGTCAAGCCACTGTACTGATCGTTTGTGATTTTTGTGAAGGATCCATTTTTCATCAAACATAATGATTCGGTCAAGAAATGGGTCGTTTTTGCTTCTTATGAAAAGCGAAGAGCAGATCTCCAATCGACGATTTTGTTGTCGTTCATTCAACTTGTGAGGCACCCACTTGTCATGCTTTTTCACCTTGCCAATTGTATCAAGATGCTGGGAAACAGTTGCAGTGATTACATCAAGCTCTCCAGTAATTCCTCACACTGTTTTTCTTGGATCGGCTTCAATTAAGCTTTCAGACAGTCGTCATCACAGCTGGAAGGATGTCTGCTACGTTCCTAATCTTCAAGGCTCACATCTCCTAATCAAAACTTTGCAAACCATTGTTGTATTGTGTGCTCATTTGCTGTGTCCTCCACCATGCTTGCTTAATGTTACAACTTGCCTCACTCGCTTTGTGGCCTAGTTTGAACTCGTGAAGAAAAATGACACGAAAAACTTTTCTATCTATTCTTCAATCAGAACCCTGAAACAAATATCCATTTTATGGTTTTGAAAAGGTAGGTTTTGTATGTGTGCGAAAACACATGCTATAAGAAGATATATATAACTTATCTACATACACCTTCACAAGCATGCAAAAAATGAACCCAAAATTAACATAATATAAAAACCAGGCAAAACTTTTGTATGGTCTAATAATAAAAAAAAAAAGACAACATTCTGGTTGTTGGTTCATCTCCCTTTAAGGGAGGTTTCTCTGAAAAACAAGTTTTCTCTGTACAGTAAAACCAGGTCTGATGGTTCCTAAGCCACACACTATAGAAGTTAAGGAGTAAATGTTGGACAGATTTATAGATGTTTTTAAAAGGCATCTTGGGTGATGGAACCTGAAATTTTTGTTTCCACTATTCCAACAATGAAAAGAAAAGCATGCAATTAGCTGAAAGATCACTAATGAAAATCCTGGGCTAGAGTTGATAGTACTCATCCTGCATCTAGTTCACAGGTGTCAACTTTCATAGTATTGCAATCATGGGAATATTTCTTTAATTAATAGCAGAGTAAAATTTGCTTCAGATTTTATATCTGACTGTTTTAAAAATATAGACAGTACTTGTACTAGTTGCCTGTAACAAACCACCTGATATGGTGTTTCAGCTCTTCTGATCAGTTTTGATAGAGTTTATAAATGTTAACAAAATAGAATGTTGTTCCAAACATCTTGTAGGATGTTCCATAGTTCATAGTGTGTTATGGAGATGTTTTGATAACTTTATATATGCAACATACAAAAACAATGGCAATCATAATTGGACTCACTTATGATATAATTCATTAAGCATGGAAAACAATATTTCTATGAAAAATAGTCACTTAAGAGAAAAACTAAGATTTTTTAAAAAGTCATATAGTAATACAAAAGAACCTTTTTTATCCATAAATCAAAATAATTAAAACATACATTATAGATTTTAAATCTTGGCCTTTCACCCATGATTGATTATCCAGAAAACCATTCATCATTTGGAATCTCTGCTGTATTTCCAGTATCAGATTAAAGACGCCACCAATCAATGAAATGTTGCCAACACATGTTCATCTTGCTTTGGCTTCCCATGCCAAACTCCTTTAGTCATTTGCCAACTGTGTCATTCACATGGCAAATGTAGAAAAAAATATGGTGGGAAAATGAAGCAAAATAAGCATGTGTAAGTGACATTTCATAGATTGGGGAAGTTTTTACTAGATCATAGATTTTAATCTGACACCAGTAGCCACTGCTCCATCATGCAGTGATGCATTTGGCACTAGGCATGTCCTGTATGCTTACAAGCAAAATTGAGACAAGTGGCACATTTTTTTAAAAATTAATTTTGCAGTAATGACCAATTCAATGCTTTATTATACATAGAGTATATTGATTTGATTTGTTTGTTTTTGTATATAGTACATGTGTATAAAGTGTATAATAACTGTGTTTATTAATAATTATTGGAAATACAAAATTATGCTTCATAACACAGCCTATGTGATATCCATTAACTGGAAATGTTTATTTTTAAAACCCTTGGTTCTGACAGTTCTGGATAAAAAAAGGTTCTGCTGTACATGTACTGGCCTGAGTTCAAATACTGGTTAAGACTGACTTAGTTTGGCATATCTCTTTGGTATGATTTCTTCTTGATTTTTTTTCACCAGCTGGCTACATACATGTGTTTCCTCCAAACTTTACATTTTCTTTCTACATCTCAAAAATGATCTAGTAGGGACTTTCTGTGGTAGGCAGTGGCTAGCCTTTGTACCCTGTTCTCCCCCAATTTGGTTTTGGAAACTGAAATCAGGGGGTTACTCTGATGGATGATGTTGGCATGCTGCATGTTCAAAAAAGTGTGTGCACTAATATGAGATATTTCATTGGCACCTCTACAATTATGTGTGCCAATAACTACATGAGAGTTGTCCATTTAGTTAGTTCTAAGACTAAAGCAGTAGCTCGAGCATAACGCTATTGTTTCTAGATAACTGCAGCTGTTTCTGGCTTCTCCAGTTGAACACATTTCCTCAAACAATGTACCCAATGCATCATGTATTGCCTGCTTACCATCTTTGAAAATGATATAGAGCTGCATCAAAATGGTTGTCTGTAATTTTGAGTTTAGATGATGATGATGCAGCCAGATCTCAGCAGTCACTGGAGGAAGTTTCGACTATCTTTAAATATGAGATCATATTCTTAAAAATTATCACAGGAAAGCAAGTAGCCTGGAAAATCATGAAACTTCCAATGTAATGAACAACTGAAGCAGTATCTCATGTGAAATTCTCCTATGTAAGAATGCACACATTGGTGCTACCTCACATGGAAATTCCAGGATCATACTGCATTACCTTGAGCAATAGCAGCACCATCCAGTTGTCAGATTAGCACTTTGACCTTACAAATAAATAAATAGCCATTTTTATTATTATTATTATTATTATTATTATTATTATTATTATTATTATTATTATTAGAGTTAATCAACAACAAACCTAGCAACATTTCAAGCAAAGCTTTATTTTTCTTTCAAGAAATGAAATTTGCAGTTTATATATTTCATATTAATACTTAACCTGTTATTCCTTGATTTAATTTTTTGTCTTTGTTAAATTTTTGAATTAATTTTGTCAAAATTATGTCCAGATTTGTATCTTAGTCTTCTCAATAATGATGACAAAAAAAAGGAGTTCCAGAGATTCAGAAAGACAAATCAGATAGTTACCATGACCTACAAGGTCCCAAAGAGGAATGGTGAGCAATACTATTCTTAATTAAATACTTTTGATATTGACTACACTGGCACTTTTGGTGACCAAATTCCTGAGAACAGGACCTGTTTTACATTAGAAAAATTATTACTTCAGGCAACAGTAAAATGACTGTTGAAATAGTTACTGGTAAATGGTAATAAGGATTTTTCACCACATGCCTATTTGAACAAATTTTAAGCATTCTTTATCTTTTTGTTTTTTTCTTATTACTACCATCAGGTATGTCCCATAGAAAAATCATTCCAATGCTAAAATACTGATGTCATTTCTCTTCTTTCCATTTGCAATAAATGTTGCTATTTTTCAGGTGATTAACTGCCTTCTACTAGACCTGCTGTCTTGCTACTGGGAAAAATCATCAGCAGAGCAGCTAACAATACCAGCTCATGTCAGTGAAAAGCATGTGTGTAGCATATGTCAGGTTGTTAAAAAATATGTTTCCATGACTGCATTATACACTGTAGGTTGTGTGGTGAGAATCATTTACAGTTCCCTGAGATTTTTAACTACAAGTGCTAATTTACAGCTTGAAACAACTGAAGCCTAGCATTCGGAAGTGGATCAGGCCTGCCACTGTCCACTTGACAGACAAATGATAAGACAACATATTTACCTGTAAGGTTTATAGAAAAATAGGATACAAGGCCATCAATTCCACATCTAGATTTTGCTTTTATCTAAAAATAAAAAAACAAAACAAAAATCAGCTTAGTTGATCTGAAATCAAGCTATGGTAACAATATATCAATTGTTAGTAAAATCTTCCTATTATGTCACTTCTACCTGTTTATGCACAAACATGACTCACCAGGCATGAGAGTGGTACATTGGTCCATTGATAGGACAGCTAAATCCAAGACGCTGAGTTTGATCCCCAGTCAAAGTCAACTTGGTTTGGCATACCTCACTGGCAAGGTTTCTTTTTGCTCTTCTTCACCAGTGAGACACATGGGTTTCCTCTGGTTTCCTGTTACATCTATATAGAGAAGAGAGTTCTAGTAGGGATTTCCCTACTGAAATCAGAAGTGCCAAGCCCTATGTAACACAAAATTGATAGGGCTTCCTATTGAACAACTGCAGTACTTTGCTCCCTTACCAAGATTGTTTCCAAGCATCAGCGTGCTTACAGTATATGAGTTTTGAATCTCTATTTCAAGAATGTGACTACTGTCTGTGCAATCTAGTGACAGTGAATTCTTAGAGTAATTAAGGACAAGAGAAATGACAGCATTCAAAAAAGAGAAGTTAAAATTAATTTATTTTATATATGTAGCATTTGTGTGCCTGTATAATCACAGAGACTGTCCATGGTTTGAACTCATAACTATAGCACCTGCTGGACTTCACAGTGGGTGGATAATCAAGAATAGCAATCACTAGGTGATGGGTGCTGTAGTCATGAGTTCAGATCTGTATGATTACATGAATTCTATATAAGAATCTTAAATTTTCATCTCTCTACTCATGAAAAATTAATCTTTATCCCATGGAGACCCATGAAGCCCTGCAACATTTTATCTATGTATAGTTAAGTATTCAGCTTAAGTCTGTTTATTGATTATATAAACATACTTAAAGGAAAAACATTTTGTAGTCTTTATTCAATAGCGTTGTGCACCTCTCAGCCACCAAAAATTAATAGGCAAAATTTTAGTCAGTGCAGTGTAGGAAATGAGTTTTTATGATAGAGCTGTAGTGTATGCTAATAAAATAAATCACATAATAAAGAAAAATGTGCATGTATATCCAGGACACAGAAGATTGTGTGGTCCAATGTTTTCAGCAAATGTTCACTCATTATAATATATTAGCCTTAATGGTCACCATATTACAGGATCCATTATTAATATTATACAAGAAAGTGATCACTGCAGAGCTATCTGATTCACAAATGAACTGCTGGAAGAGCTTGTCATGAAAAGGTGACTCAGGTGTTTTTCAATGACCTCTTGAGCAATCACAAAAAATTATAAATTACCTGCAAAATATACACACATCCAAAGGCATCATCATGAATTCGAAACTTCACTGTTGTACTCTGCATATTCTATATAAAAAAAACAAACTATGTCTCTCTCATGTTGAAACAGTCAATTTCTTAAACATTTTTCTCCATTTAAAAGACCACTAAAGTCCAGTCTTAGGCAATAACATCTTAGCCAGGTTATTTAAATATCCATATTACTATTATCAGTTAACATTTAGTTTCAATGCTAAATTACTAATATTAAAAAAGCATATAAGAGAATAATTGACTACTCGCATATCCACAACATAGGCCATCATGTATTATTTTTTTAGCTCTTCTGGAAAAAAAGTTGAAAAACCAGTGACATCAGAGCCTATACATTAAGTGCTATCACATCTATATCACACATGAAGTTGTTTATGGTCTTCTTGGCAGGTGAGCTATGAAATCATCAATAGATGTCTAGAAAGTATTAAAAACATGTTTGTTTTTATTTTGCTTATGAAGAAAATCAAACCTGTTAATAAAGGACCTGAATATTCACACACACACACACATATGTACATAAGGAACACCAACCTTTGAGTGTGACAACTAGGCACCAATAATAAAGTACATGATCAAATGGTGCAGCAACAATAGGGTGCATGGAAAAAATAGCACAGCAAAGTGTTAAATGTTCCATAATCTTTATCAGCAGCTAACTAAAGAATCCATCACACACCTTCAATTGTTCACAAAGTTAGAATTTAAAGTCAGTCAAGAGTACCCACTGTGCCAACAGCAAGTGTAAAGGCATGTTCATATTTTGAATGAATGTCATTGAGCAGCAGAATAAACAAAGCCACATTCAAGATCCTTCAAAAGTACTTATCAAACAGTTGGTAGAAAACTTGTAACTGTGTAGTACAGAGATTTTACATGCCAGCTCGTGTTATATAACCTAAGAAATGCAAACAACACTACCAGAAAAGGCTATAGACAGCACCACTGCCAAAAGTCTTTGCAAAAGACTATAGAAAGGAAATGCTGCTGAGAATTTGAAATAATAGTCATCAACAGAAACAAACATACCCAATACCTCAAACTCTATCCCTCATGGTGAAAACTTCTTGCTGTATGGCTCTGGTGAAGCTGATTCTGAATGTCTTGTACATCCATGACATTCTATCAACTAATAACAATTCACATTACATATAGAGGTATGGTCCCTTATCAGGTCTACATCTTCTTGGTAAATAAAACTAAATGTTTATACTACTGAATGCTCCATATGCTGATAGAGTATGATACCGAACTAAGACCCAATATAATTGTATGATTGCAAAAAGTCATTCCACAATGCTCCCAAAAATGTATCCTCTGAAGCTTATATTAATGGTTGTAGTTTCACCTGGTGTGAAATTCAAGAACTCAGCTTAGCCAAAATATTCAAGGAGCATGAGCAGCATTCAAAAACACTGCATGCATGCACTTTTGTATCTATTGACAATGTAGTAAGAGCTCTTTAAACTCCATGAATCCATGCCAGAACCGGAGCCGTTACTTGATATTTTGAAAATAGCTTCATTGGTCACCCATATCTCTGTAGCATGTGCCAATCTATACTTTGCTCATGATGCATGGAATGTTTAAGACTATGATGGAAGCCATCTACCTTGATCAAACAATACTATCAAAGGAAGGTACCACACCTTTCAGAGGACAATCAGCTACTTGCACATTGAATTCATTCATCTGGAGCAGAGCAGGACAGAAAACAAAAATTGTTAAGCTGGATGCATGTTATCAATAAGACATGCCAAAACACAAAATATACAAGTGCTGATGCAGCATTACAAGTTGTACTGTCTGACTAGGCAAATCAGCAACTACTTGATTAATATCATATGATACTGCATAAAGATAAACTCAACATATATCATAATGTAATTGTTTTCGAACTATAAATTAATTTATCTAAACCTCTCTGTTTCTTAAATAAATTGTGAATCCAAGTATGTACAGTCGACCCCCGCGTAATCACGGTTCGGCATTCGCAGCCCGTTATTCGCGGAATTTTCCTTAGAACCTAACTAATAATTGTTCGTGGAAACCCCAACATATTCGCGGAATCGCAGATATCTTCCACAATTTTTTTATGGCTTTTTTCGTGGCAATATATATTTTTTCACACTTTTTAAAGCTAAATTATTAATAACAATACAATTTACTAATTTTGTAATATAAATACTAACATAAATTCAGCAAAATATCAATATAAAATAAACGCTATTGGCTGGAGGTTTGAAAGTAGCCAATCCGAGAGCGTTATTCATTTCCCCTTGCTGCTGATTTGCTGCTTGCCACAAGGCGGTGTCTCAGGCAGATGCAGCCCAGCATCATCCCAGTTTACTGCGTGAAGCTATCTCAAGTGTTTCACTGAGTGTTGTGTTTTTCACAGCGTGTTTCTTAAAGTCCTAAGATGCCGCCCAAATGCGCTGCACCTTCTAAGGCTTCTGGCAATGAACCTAAGTGCCAGAAAAAGGTTATGACACTCCAGCAGCTTTAAATCTTCTGCTTTGCTGTGCAGTCATTATCTTCATCGTACTGCACAGCTTATTCATCATTATCATCTTCAATCAATATCATTCATTATTGGTGAGTACCTGTACATTTTACTGTATTTTTTATTAAATTATATATTTACTTATATTTTTTTATTATATGTTACGTTATATTTTGACGTTTATAGGCATTTTATGGACCACGTCCAATATTCGCGGTTTTTCACTCTTCATGGGTGCACTAGGAACATAACCCCCATGAATACCGGGGGACAACTGTACCATCTTATTTCTGTGGTTTTTCGTCATCTTCCCTATTGTCAGTGCACTGGTTGGTCACATGGTTTATTATTTCATCATAACACATACAAACAAAGATCATGCTGCAAGCAATGAGCCATAATTACAGAAATACCACTATTCAATCAAACTTGTGATTTTATTCACACAAAATATAACATCTCATGAAAATAACAGAACCAACCAAAAATAGAGTTACTTTTCCACATAATTTTCATTTCTGGTGACACTTTTTCCAACTGGCGTTTCCATTTGGCAGACCCAATTGTTAAAAATTGTCCATCACATTCAGACACATTGCCTCACTGTAGCCTAACTGATACCAGACTTGCCAGACACATTCAATAATCACATGCCAATGTTTTTAGGGCTTACACTCTTTTGCAAGAAATTCTATCACAGCTCTTTGTTTAAAAAATTATTCATGGGAGAATGATTACCTTGCTGCCACTTGTGGGAGTAACAGTGACACTATTGTAGTAGTAGCAATGTTGTGTGCAAATAAAATCATAGGTATGTCCAAATGGCTTATTGCTTTCAATATGACTCTCTCACATTTTTTTTCTTCTGGTTCGTTTTTAGTTTCATGTGTAGATATATTAATTTTAAAAACTTTAAAAAAATTCAAAGTAACATTTATTGACTGTTCTACTGCTGTTGATCAAATACTGTCAATATATAGATGAAACAAGATATTTGTTGATGAAAAAGAACTGTTTGCCATAAATGGCCAATAAAAAAAATACATTTATTTCAGTACTTTATTCATGTGCTAAGACTGGCAGACTCAACTGGTCAACAATGTTTCACTATTGACATGTACAAATTAGATAAATGTTACACCAGTGACAAGTTTGCACTAGAAAAATTAAAAATGCAAAAATCAATTTTGAAAAAAGTTGGCTAGCAATATCAAAAAATGATTGTAAATCTTTTTACCAATAGGTTAATTCATTGACAAAAAGATAGGGTAAAATGAGTCAATTAAAATCCAAAACAGAAACTAAAAATTCACAAAAGCAATAAAGCTGAAATTTTGAATCATCATCATTCTGGTTGTAGAGGAAACCTGTACAGAACAGATTGATACAATAGTTATCACAAAGAATAAGGTTACAGATAAGTTAAAGTCACTAAAACTTGATAAAGTGCCAAAGTCTGGTGTTATTTTCCAAAGAATATTAAAGTAAACTTCACAGTCTAAACTTTGGTTCCATTTAATGGAAAATATTTTCAAACTCGGCTCTGATGAGTTTCATTTTAGCTTCCATATGATGGAATTCGAATACTGCTAAGATCCTAAGTGCTTTTTACTAAGAAGAAAATCCAGATATTTCTTGTATGCAGATTTTGTTAATTTGTTGAATGAATGAAAAGTAGCAAATGCTACACTTATTTTTTTAAAAAGGGCAATAAAAGCAAAGTGTGTGTACACTTGAAGTTAAACTAACTGGCTTATAGTTACTAGGATCACTTTGATAGTGGCAATTTGTTGTCTGGTAAATAATTAGTCAGCAATGAGTGTCACATTTCTTCATGTTTTGATGAGAAAGAATATAGGCCAATTCTTGATTTACATGCCTTTCCACAACTGGAGCAAGTGAAGATCTATCCATCAGCTGAGACTTGACATGTATTATCCCTTCCCATTCAATTCCTTTATGAGGCAGACATTGCATATATATCCTCCAGTAAGAATTTGGTGCCATGTGTTCCTATTTCTAGCATTTTCTTCCCAACTATTAACTTCAATGCTTAACAACTTAAGTTCACATTTAACTACATTTAATCACATCTTTAAAACAAAGTTTTGGATGCCCAGTTTATCTCAACACATCTGTTAGTTTTCTGTAATACAGACCATTATTGAAAATAGATTGTCCTTCTAATATTCTTTGGAGAACAGGTTTGTAAAGAGTTGGCCAACCAAAATTAAAGAACTTTACAAGGATAAATTTTAATTTTTCAAGTATCACAAAATTAGGAAACATGTCAAAAACATTAATCCAAAATCCTAATCTATTTTTTAGATCCATATTGGATCATAAATGTAATTAAAGTGCACTATAATTAAAACATGTTTTGAGGATTTAATTATCCCAATTTATCTAAATATTATAACTTGCACTAAAGCCCAGTTCCTTCCATTACACAAGAAAGAAATTAGCAGGGAGTTTCTTAAATGCACAGCTGTTAAATTTTTTTCCACATGCCCTGTGTCTTGTATCAATTTGCACATTGTTTCACTAGACTATTTAATAATTATATTGTAAAAATATTTTTAGTTTCATTATTATTATAATATTATTTTATATCGGGGAGACTGCAGTCATCAAGTCTGACCAATGAATTAATGATTTGCTGTATTTCTGCCTCTAAAATTCTCTGATCCAGTAAAACTCAGGTTGGCTCAGCCACTTTTAACTGAAGACATTTACCTGGCATTACAAAGTCTAATTTCCTTTAAATGATCTAAAAATGCAGATTTCTAGTAGGGACTTCCAATCGGTTCTTTGGTTGGTTAAGGTTGGAGAGCACTGGGCACTTTCATGTTGGCCACATTTTCTGGTATCACAAACATTTTCTTAACTCAGATAGAGTTTCAAATCCCAACTTACAGAAGTTAAAGTACAAGAGGGAACACAACAAAATCTGTGTTTATCCTGATAGCCTTGTTAGCATAGACAGAATAACTGTCACACAACTGTGAGTGAGTGAAAGATAATTAACCTTGAAAAAGTTGCCTGTGGAGGACCTCCCCACATAATTACCTGGTATGGAAGCAAGGCCAAAGGTACGCACTAAATTTATATTTGTTTTGCAACTGTTTTATTTCATTTGACTGTTTTAACAAACAGTTTCAATAACTTTTCAAGCAATTTTGTCAGAATTTAAAGACTTTCTAGTCTGCTAACCCTGGAAAATATTATACAAAATTAGTTTATGCTAAAAGGAAAGAGTTGTCTAAGAAATGTTGGATCAATGCTGATGCAATATTTGAAAAATTCTTCATAATGCAAAAATTTTGGTATGGAACATCTAGCGTTAATCAACTAATGCTAGTTTTAATTCATCACAACTGTTTTTAACTGATTATATGAATTAAGTAGAAAGAAACTGATGCAGGTACTGAAATGGGTTTATGTCACGTCAAGAAAGCAAAGAGCAAACAGATAGATCTGTACAATGTTGTGGAAGCAGAAGTCAATTAAAAGTCTACAAAATGCAAAAGGTCAGTATGCATTTAGGATTTCCTTTCAAACACTCATTAACAAGTGCACAATTTAAAAAAAGAAACTGATAAAAGAAGTTTCATACCAGGTCATCAAAAAAAGGCGTTAAATCTAATTTAGAAGAAGAGCGAGAATGGTCACATGTTTGGATGATCTTTCTCCATGTATAAGTGGTAATATCTGATTTACTCCAACCTGGAAGAGTTGAAAACATCAAACATCAGATCTATATACCATCTTTAAGTACTGGTTACAGACTTCTCAGACAAATAAATAAATAGCAAATCTGAAAAGTTACAAAATATATGCAGATGAAACAGAATGTAGAGAATTTCAAAACATGCACAATGGCTAATACAAGATTATAAAAGCAAGCACAAGGCATAAGAAGTTCTGGAGTTATTTTAGGGTTAATTTCAAATTGTAATTGTATAATAAACAACAAAAATGTTAAATGATTATTTTCTTAATGATTTTACTTCAGATGACATCTACGATCTATCAGCTATAGAAATGATACAACCAAAGGAAAAATTCATATGGTTATTACAGAAAATATGAACAAAAATAAATTAGGGTAACAGGGCCAAATAACATTTTTCAATGAATTTTTAAATAGATTTCACAGTTTATAATGAAAGAAATTCATCATTACAATAAAAAATAAAAATTTTAAAAGCTTATCATATTAGCCATATGAGTCAATTAGTTAAGCCCCAGTAGTTTTCAGAATTACAGAGACTTTTATCAAAGATATCTGCAACAGTAAACTAAATAGTCACTATAGTGATGCTGTATCAATGTTAGTTTGGCATAGTTACTTTCCAAACACAAAATTAATTTTAAAAATTACAACAAACATACTTGTTTTATTTGCCTATAATATTTTGAATTCTGTAATGTTATTTAATCATGATTTCAATGACATTATTATATACTAGTCTTACTATTGTAATTGAAATAAAATATTTGCCATGATCTCGTTGTGACAAAATAAACTGGTAAATAAATAACCAATTAGTTTACAACAAAACCATGAGATTTAGCTGAGTGGATGTATAGTAAACAAAATATCAGTAACTCAAATGGGTCACTCTAGTCACAAGGTACATACATGATTGCAAGTTAAAAGAACAGGTATGATCAAAATAAGGTCCCAGGAGGTGTATGGTTGGACAGTAGAAAACTGATGAAATCCAGCAGAAAATCTCCAAGGCATTGCATATTCAAATGTCCACTTTGTTAATGCAGTGATTGTCAAGTTTGAGAGAAACCATAAGACAATCATTAATGCATGTCCTGGATGGCCACAACCAACTGAACAGATGCTTCTTGTTGAGAAGAATGTGAAATCTAAACTCCAACAATCAGTTGCCAATGTGGTAGAAAGTATGCAAGTGTCTATGAGAACCATTGGACATTATCTCCATAGTATGGTGTACAGAAGGCAGTGGTGAGATATAAACCACTCCTCATCCCCATGACATATCAATCATCAACTACATTAGGGATTGCAGATGTTACATATTGTATTATTTTTTAGAACAGTCATATTTTTTTTATGAGTCTAACTTTTTGGATGGCGATTGTGGAAAGATATGGTGTTATCCAGTATATGAATTTTCACTAAGTCATCTGCAAGCTATGACAAAATATGATGATTTGTCTGTTAGGGTACGAGATGTGATTTGAGTCACTAAAAGGTCACAGCTGTTGGTCTCTGAAGAAACTGCAATTTCTGCCTTATACATCAATATTTGCTGAGAGTAACTTTTTCTGCCTATCTGTGAAAATGGTTATCTGTTCAAAGAGAACCAGTATTTTAATGAAAGACAATGCCACAGCTCAAATCACACAATGTAAAGATGGAAAGACACCAGGGCATCACAAGTCTGACATGGTATGACCAATTTTTGGTCATTAACAATCATTGAGCACATCCATGAAAAAGTGTTCCTTAAACTCACTTCCCAGAACTCAATAATACAGATTATATGCCAGAATTGGGTTATAATTCTATAGACCTGGATTTATGATCTTGAACACAATGTGCACTATGTAATTTCAAAGAAAAAAAATTTCTGAAAAATTATGTAGAAAAAAATATTCATTTTTTAAATCACAGATGATTTAGACAAAATTAATTAAATTTTTGCTTAGGGACAGCTCTTTTTTGTTTGATAAATCAGTATTTTTTAGTTAACATTTCAATCTTAGTACAGATCTTGTTAAAATGAAATAGCAACAGTGTTTTAAAAATGCTGTGATTTTCATACTAAGACATTTTTTTTTTTTTGTGTATAATAAAATTTATTCATGTCATAATATTTAGATTTATCAAAAATATAGCCTTGGCCAAAATTTTCACATCATCCTAATATTTTCTAATGTTGTTTGATAAAGTTAAATTAAACATTTTAAATTTGCATGATAATGTTATGTTAATGTGTTGAGGTGTGTACAGCTTTGTACTGTTCCACATAATAAAGAAACAAAATGGAAAAATGTGACAATCTGAAATCTAACAAGCAAACACATAATTTCCGAAAATAAATTATAATTAAATCATGACGACAAATGGGACTAGGTAATTAGAAGAATTCAAAAAGTTTTTTAAGTAGTCATGGGGGCAATGTCTAGTTGTATGAGCATAGACCTGAAGGTAGATTCTGTTAAATTTTTGGAGTAATGCAAAACTTTTCACAGCAATGTATAAATGAAACCTGGATGAATGCCATTACAACTTTGCTGTATCTAATGAGTTTTATTTGAATATCTCTGGTATATACAGATGGAGAGAGATAGAGATCAAAGTGAAAAGTATATAATTCAAATTTTGAATTAATAGTAAAAAACAATTAGTATTTATTAACAAATAAACAGTACCTTTTGGCTGATCCCATTTCAAAATAACTTCAAATTCAGCTGTATCATTTTTGTGATGCCAGCTGCTGGCAACATGGATATTGCTTAGCATCCCAGGCACCTCGGGGCCTGGAAGAAGTAAATAGCATTTCCTAATTTACAGCAATAGGCAGTTACAAATGAAAAAAAATATATATTTATGTAACAATTAGCAACCTAATGACTGAAATATCCATTGGATAAAATTAAAGCTGGTGAATCTGGGAAAATATACCAAATTTATCAGCACTTTCTGTAAAGCACATCATATACTGTCGCCATTGCCAATTCAAAGATTAACCAATGAAGTGCACACAGGTTAAAATGTAACACCACTAGTCATAATATAGTTTCACCATTAAAATTACTAATTGTTAATTATGAAATACACATAAGAAATAATTTAATTTCTTAGTAATAGTTCAGAGATCCCTATTTCATGTCTTGAAGATCTTTTGAAAAAAAAAAAGAAATGAAAAATGTAATAATGTTAAAGTCCCCATGAATGCATTACAGCAAAGTATCTTGCACAATTATGGCAAACTAAATGCTATAAAGTAACATGCACAACTATGACACACATGCAGTAGTTTGTTGTCTTCTAACAAAAGAGCTATGATATTGCAAATTACATTTTAAAGAATGTCAAAAGTTTACATAACTAAAATAATTCCCTTAGAGTTAACAATTTAGGGAGAAAGTTATTCTCAAACTTTTTTTTTGTATTGGGTAATTCTACACAAACATCAATCATCTTTGGAAATAACAAGTAACTTAACTAATTCACAGACATCTTTTAAAGGCTAGAATGTAAATTTTCATATTTTCCTTCTTTTTAACAAACAGGAAATGAGCAGAACATGTTTTAGATGTATCCATACCCCATTAAATAACATCCAACTTCTTGTTATTTAGTCCCATAGGAAAAAATTGGGCCTAAAAATGTATTTAGAAGATAAACTTCTACTTCAGATATAACACAATTATTCACTTATAAAAAAAAAACACAATTATTTAATTCTAAAAGTTTTCATAAAGTTTTACTGACTTGATTTCACCAACCCCCAACAAATGTCACTCTACTGTCAAATTTGAAAAAAAATTAAAAAGGGAGTTTTTCTTCAGACATAGTTTGACTAAAAAAAAACAAATTATTTTTTATTTTTTGCATAGGGGATGTAAAGTTTTGATTTATGAAACTAATTGTTCATAGCAAGCTTCTCTACCTTTTAAAATTTCATTATTTGAAAAAAGTAAGGAAAGATGTGAACATGAAAGTATTATTGATTGTCACATGGTGGCTTCCTTTTCACAAAATGCACTGTGGGTAATAACAAGCAACAATGTAAGGTAGTAAACCATAAAGGTCTTTCAAAATCCAGTTTTCTCTCTTTTCTTGTTTGTAATTCTGAAATATTATATCAACAGCAAATTTTCAAAAATTCATATTCATTATACTTTCATTTTTATATTTGAAAAATTACAAATTTTTCAGTATTTATGTATTAGTTTTTCAGAATGGGAGTGTGCAAACTGATACTGTATGTGTGCAGTTGTTAAAGTTAGGAAATCTTGGACAGAAAGCAGCAAATAAACTAAGAAAAGACAAGAAAATATGAGAAACAGAAAACAGTGAACAAGAAACAGATATAAGATAGGAAATGGTAATTATGAGTAACATAGCTGGACCATCATCATTATCCAATGCCCCTTCAATATAAACATCCTCTAAAGCACTTTCAGAAAGACAGTCATTTAGCAAAGTTAAAAAAAGGACAAAAAAATCAAAAACAGAGAAAAATAAGAAAAAATTTGATAACTCTTGGAGTGTTGAAATTGGTGTAAATACACCCAAATCAACAAAACATACTGCCTACCAGAAGAGACTATTAAACTAATTTATAAATCTTCAATGCATACACTCAGGCCTAAACCTTCACAGTTTACCACTGACTATCATGCCACCCAGTGTTGTGTTTAACTAAAGCTTGCATGTACCAAACAGTTTCCTGAATCTGATGTTATCATCAATAGTGAAGAAGTCACATTTCTGAGATCATAGTACGGTATCAATGCCAATCGAATGAAGAAACTATGAAAGCTGAAGTCAAAGGTACCATTGGGAATGCATTTTATGCTTCCAAGAAAAACTGCCATCATTTTCAAAATATACATTTATTAAACACAACACCATAAAGTATTTGGAGAACCATTGGAAGCAGTCACTAAAAATAAATTGATTGTCAAGTAGATTTTGATGAAAATTTTACTAGCAATGAGCAAGATAACATCTGATGATAAAAATGATGGTGATGATAATATGTGCCTGCCCAGTTGATGAGAGAATCACAGGAGAGAAGCAAGCAACTATGTAATTAACCATAAGATTACAGAAGGAATGGAAATATGGGTATGGTGCCAGGCTGCAAGCTTCAGAAAAGCAATTGACATGTCTTCATCAGCATCAACAGAGAATGATTTCCAGAGGTAGCCTGGAGTTGCTTGAAAAAGGGGAGACTAGAGGATCTGCAAGAACTATATTCCTATATTGTCACAAACTGATGTTTAGCAAGATTAAATTCAGTCAATCTATTGAATTAACTAGCAAATATCAGTATTTACAGAATTTGCTTGGTATACAGACAAATCTGAAGCATTAACAAAGTCATATTCCTTTGTGTCAGACTATCCTGCTCATGTAAAGTTCACACACAGTAGAGCAAAATTATTGAGCTACTTAAAGATCTGAAAATATCTTCAACAATTCATTTCTTTGATTGAGTTTTGCCATTTCAAGTAGAAACATAATTTCTGTAACCTCCCTAGCACGGGCCATGGTTTCTTCTCCCTCTTATTCACCAAGTGACCATGTGATTTTCTTCCCACATCTAAAAATGAAGAGTTCACTTTTTCCCATGGCTTCCCATGCTGTAAGCACATGATCCCTAATCTCATAACCAGGTTAGGATATGACAGGCAACTTAACAATCTTAAAAATATTGACATACACTGACATTTTGTGACCACTGCATGGCAAAGGCTGTGATGATGTGGATGGCAGTTCTATCAGGAAAACCAATTCACTCAGCAGATAATTTTGTGAGAACTATAGCTGAATGGTGCAAAAAAATTTCTTTAATATTACTAAGTGCCAGAAGTGACCTCAGAGGCTCCAAACTCAAGAAATGGTGGAAGAATGTTGGTTTAGTCATAGAGACGTAAAAATTGTACAAAATTACTATTCTGAATTAAAATTTCATCAAGTATGTCAAACATTCAAAATCTCCAACCTGGGAAAAATATTTTAGCGACAATGAGTCTCATCAGTCCCAGCTTGCTGCTCAGCAACATTATGTTATCCATTATGATAACAGACTTTACATTACAAGAATATTAACTAAAAACGACAACCAGCTTAAAAATAAGTTACCAAAAAAATTTTAAAATAACAAGTTCCCCTCAACAACAACACCTGATATACATATCAAAGATTCATTTTTTTTCCTTTGAGGAGCCTCTGTCTCTTACTGGGAATGGACCTTTCTGAATTAAAATTGCAAGAAAAGAATGCAAGGTTTTCAAACGAGATCTGGTTAAAAAGCCTACAGAGTGAAATCTGTTGTTTGAATTGTATTTAGATATGTAGTTGCACTTCACTGTCAATGATGCTAGAATAATTACCCCACTACAACTGTAGCTACACAATGTAGATCTAAGACTTTGTGACAAACATATTTACATATCAGAGATTTCAAATGTTTGTAATTAATTTTAACTAAACTCATGCAATTTTTTGTTAGACATTTAATAGATTCTCAATAGATTCATATTCAGATTGAATTAATAATATTGTGTTGTGTTTTGGGCTGTTTTTGACTTATCAATTTATTGCCAAGAATACATTTCTAATTTCTACTCAGGTGCTGGTGAAAGACATTTCACAAGTGGTCTTGTGGTAGGTTAATGGAGTGTCATAATTGAGGCCCTGAGTTTGAGTGGCATGGTTTCTTCTCTTCTTTAACAACTGGCTGCTGGGTTTTCACTAGCCATTCTAGTTTCCTCCCGTAGATAAAAAAACAAAGAGTTCTAGTGTGGTTTTCTTAATACCTGTGATGGAAGTTAATAACTATTGATGGCTTGCACCTTGACCACTGCTCAAGAGATACCAACCTTACCAAGGTAACTTGCTTCATCACCAAGGCCACAATGCCAAACACCTTCCCAATGGTGATTGCTTGATACTTCCCCAAATAAGACATGGATTCCACTAGATCTTTCACTGATCACTTAATCCACAAAACACCACATTCTATCTCCTACCCACAATTCCTTATGCTTTCATATACAATCAAAATGGCAGAAACTAAATGCCTGCAGTCAAGCACCTTAATATTTATGTTCAAACACTCACAGACTCATATTTACACCTGTTACATGTAAAGATTTTGGTGAGGTTTTACTTGCAGTGTTTGTATCTAAAATGTCATTGGATTTCTGAGCTTTCAACTGTGGATCTTCAGGAGCATGATAAGGTTTTATAAATAATTTGTTTCACTTGTATGGGCAATACTGTCAACTTTCCTTGGTTTGAACACATATGGCACATTTTCATTGTTGGTTGCTAGTTTCCCAGGTGACTTGGTGCTTTTTTAGAACCTGATCTCCGGGAACCACTCAGTGTTGTTTATGTACAGTTTTTTGCTAATTTGTTACTCCAATCACAATCAATAACTTTTTCATCAGTGATAATTTTATCACAACATCCTGTCAAACATGAGAAATGATGGAGTTTCTCTTGTACTAGCCAGTGGTGTGGTCATGTGTGCCCGAAAGAATTTGTGAACCTCATCTTGCTACTGCTCTTTCTCCTTCCACATGATCCATTTTAAGAAAATTTCTCTTTGTCTTTCCACTTTATTGACTTGTGGCTGAAGAGGCATAAATATTTAGTATTAAATCCCATGGTCAAACAAAAGCTCTCAAAACTCTCTAGACCCAAAATGAGGTGCATTTTCAGTCTTGACTTTAAATGGATACCCATATTTGATGGAGACTCGAATCAACATATCTGTCACCTTTTTCTTGGCGTAAATCATTGCATGATTTCTGCTTCAAAATACCAGCTGTAATAATCCAAAATCACAAGGTAATTTTCTCCTGTTGGTGATGATCCAATTACATCCAGAGCTAAATACTGCCAGGGTACATGGAAAGGTTAGATAGACTCTCAGCAATGGTTCGGGGACACAATTCTCTTACCACTTGATATCCATGGCATGATTTACAGATCCTTTCATCATTAACATCCATTTTTGGTCACCAGACCTATTTCCTAGTGACTTCATCCTAACAATTTTCTGGTGTCCTCTCCTCATGCACTAGAAATAAGACTTTACCCCTGAGGCTCTATGGAATGACGATCTTTGTTCCACAACTCACAAGTTGATCTAGTATACACAGTTCATTTTCCACATCCAAATATCATGGAATTTTATACTCGGATAAATCTCCAGTCTGGATATAGTGCTCAATGGTAAGTTCTGGATCCATCTATGATGTCAGTTCCGCTTGTTTTGCCATCAGAGTCACTGGCTTACTTTCTTGTGCTAAACTCCCTCATTGTCTATCTCTTCTCTGCTTGTGTCCTTTAGGTTGGTCAAGCCTTAAAAGTGAATTGACAATCCTTTCCCAGCTAAAACACTATAATCATATCCCTGCAAACAGATCCTCCATTGCTCAATTTTAACAGATGACTAGGATGAATTGCTATAAATACATTTGAGCAGCTTGTGGATGGCTTCCAACTTGAATTCCTAGCCATACATACAAATTAAACCTTTTTACAAGCCCACATTATTAGAACTAGTGCTTCTTTTTCAGTTTGAGAATAACGCCTCTCCAAATCAGAGAATTTTTTGGATGCATAAGAAATCACTCTCCAATGTCATGAAGTTGGATAAAACTGGCTCAATTACAGTGGAAAGTGTCTGCTATAATGAGTTTTATACTCATCTTTTAAATAAACAGGTGTTTCTGACCCAGTTATGAGATCTTCCAAATTTTGGAATGACCTCTGTTGAGCTTCTTCCCAAACACACTGTTAATTTTTCAGGTAAAGCTCCCACCACAGGTGCATCAAGTAAAAATTTGGAAAGATAATGCACTAGACCTAAGAATGATCTCTGACTTCTGCATTTTCTGTAAGGGGTTTTGTGTTATGGATTGCTGCTACCCTTTCTTTACTAGGTTAAATCTCACATTTACTAGAACCATGTCAAAATAATGTTAGTTTGGGAAGCCTAAACTTACAATTGTTCCTTTTAAAAGTCAAGCCACATCCTCTGAGACATTCAAGCAGTGAAAACAGATTTTTGCCATGTTTCCCAGTTCTACTGCCACAAACAGTTAAATCATCAGCTATATTAGCCATCCACAACAATCTACCCATAACAGTTTTTAGGTTTTTTTCTGAAGCTAGGGTAATTCCAAACATTAGCCTCTAGTACTGTACAGGCCCTTGTAGGACATGGATGGTGTTATTTCATGAGATTTTTCATCAATTCATCTGATGGAAAAAGCTCCATTTGAGATCTAACTTGCTGAAGACAGTTAATCCAGTCAACTCATGTAAAAACTTTCCTATAGTGGGAATAAGATGCTCTTCTCTCATGATCACCTCATTTTCCTTCCTTGTACAAATGCAGATATTACCATTTCATTTTGAGGTTACATCATGTGGCAATATCTGTTCTGCAGGGGATATTAAATACCTCCTCAATATCTTCAGCTAGGAGCTCATCCAATTTCCTATGCATTCTGTTTCTGAGGACAAATGGTAGCCAACTTAGTGGCTGTGCAACAGGCTTCACAGTTTTATCCACCCGTAATTTGAGCTGAAAGTTCTTAAGTTTTCTCACTTCAGAGGAAACATCTGTGAAGTCTGTGTTGCCAAAATCAGCTGTAACAAAATATACATGTGAAAGGCTCTGAGGTCCAACTCTAGATAATTAATTTCTCTGCTTTTTTTTTTCTCCGTTTTTCCTGATTCTCCAATGACTGTAAACTCATTCACATAAATCTTACCAATGCTATCACAAACAGTTTCAGACACAAAAGTAAAAAGAGTTTATAGTGGTTTTGTTTGACCATCAGCAAATAGCTTTTTTTCCCCCTCAGATTTTTGTGACTTACACTGTATACCTTATTGCTCCACTATATTTAACATTACACTATCCATAAGGTTACCAGAAGCACTTGAATCAATTAAAACTGAGTGAAGTCCCATACTTCAGAGATTAATTTCATCCACATTCATACTGTAAGCAGCTTTCATTGTGAAAACATTACCTCTGTGAGCTATTATCTACTTGGCTTGCCCTTCCTTTCTGTGGATATCCTTGCTGATTGCACTGATACTGAGGTTGCCTGGGCACCTTGGCTTTGCAACACCCTGGGTATTCTACTTTACTGCACTCCCTACAAACATTACCAAATGCTGGGCAACTTCTATCATGTGCATGCTAAGTGACCTATCTTGTTACACCTGAAACACCTTTTGGCTGTTTTTCTCCTAGTCGTGTCATTATTACCCTTGTCTCTTTTAAAACATTAGCTGTACCTCTGTCCTCCCCTTTTATTCTGAGAATTTTCCTTTGTGGTAATTACATTCACTTATGCAGATTTTTCCATGTACTTGATCTGCAAGTCAATCCTGTGTATGGGCAATATCCTGCAAATCCTTCAAAATTACAAGGTTTTCTCAAGATTTTCTGATGCATATATGGATTGCAGCATTTATATATCAAATGATCCAGAATTTCCACACAAGCAGCAGCAAAATCACACAAAATGGCTTTCTGTGACAGATAACACACAAATTGGTTGACCATTTCACTTGATGGTTGTTCCAGTTGACTAAACAAGCATCACTCAAAAGGCATATCTGACAGAAGCACAAAATAATTATCCAACACAGTCAAGCATTCTTAGAAAATCTTTACCATCTACTCAGGTACCAAGGTGTAGTATAATTCCTGTAACTCAAGACCACTAGTGTGAAGTAAATGCACCACTTTATGCTCATTTGTTACTCCACAAGAGTAAATGAAGATTGCTGAAAGCAAACATCCATCACTTCCAGTGGGCCAACAAAGTGTTAAAATTACCCTTGAGGTCAAAGCAAAAATGTTTTCAAACATCAAGTGTCTTTAAAACTGGTAGTGTAGTAGCAATTACATCCTTTCCTGTTCTGCCATTATTGATAGGATAGGGAATATTTATTTAAAAATATCAATATATTCTTAATTTGACATTTAAAATGTGACATCCAATGTTGTCTGAATTTAATCCTCATTGACAGTAGAGTAACTCCCTGACAATTCCTTCAATAACCCATCAATTTCACTGCATCTTTTGTCATCCATTTAGCCCACAAGATTTTGCACTACATGTTATCCTATCTACCCACAATTCTCTATGTTCATATACACAATCAAAAAATGGTGAGATGTCCTTAGACATTAAAAGTCAGAACAGTTTTTTTAAGAAAAAGAAAAAGGTTGTCTTTTTTTTGCATTGTGTGATTTATCCCTGGTTCTTGGAGCTCCTGACATTTTCCATGATTCCATGCACTAAATTAATTTCCATCAGCATAAATAAATGTCTGGGCAGCATTATTTGTTGTTAACAAAAACAGTGAATGAAAGTGCCATGTTTTCCACTGATACTAGGAATGCTAAAATGAAACTCAGCTAAAAAACATTTCCATAATGGTATCAGGCCAATTTTCATTTGAACATCCCTGGTAGAATGAAAACTGGTTTGTGTGTGTGCTCATGTGCCACCAAACGAACAGTAAATTAAATTCTCTCCAGATGATTCTTTATACTTCACTCTTACCTTTGAAAAATGGTTTTGAAAATCCCAAAGATCCAAACTGATTCACTGCTGCAACCTTAAAAGTGTAGTTTTTACAATGATCAAGATCCGAGACTGCTGTGTAATTATCCCATGTCTGTATGAACAAAGAATTTTTAAAAAATCATAAAAAAATAATAATGCTATCTGCTATGCTCCAAAAGTAAATAAAAATAGTTAATTTAATTAATTAATTAATTAATTAGAAATATACACAAGCCTACCAGATCATATATTTCCCATGACCCTCCATTCACCTGGAACAAGATGACAAACATGGGAACGTAGGAAGTAAAACTCTTATTCCATTCCAGTAGCACCTTTGAATTCTCTGTCTGCCCCAGCTTAATATTTGGAATGTCTGGGAGAAAGCTTATTGCTAGATTTAAAAACAAAGTAAAGATTATTGTTTACAACTAAGTATAGTGTTAGCCAGCAAACAAATAAAAAAAACAAACAACAGTCTAGAATATATCTTTAAGCCCTAACAGATCTACCTAAAGTACTAGGGATGTTCAAGTAAACTTGAGAAGGGGATGTGAAGACATGATTATGAGGATGCTATTTCAGACAAGTTTCATTTAACATCCCTTATATTAATGAGCCAACCCATTTAAACCACCATTTATTCTACTCTTTTCAGTGTAATCAGGAACTAGATGGGTGGGGAAAATAGATTCTTACTTCTGTTGATTTAGTTTAGTAGTTACAAGGAGACAGGAAGTAGCCATGGCTTGTACAAAGACCCCTGCTCTGTCAGGGAAGACAAGTGGTTATCAATAGGATTCTTTAACTGATTGACTTTGCCACTATTAACTGTACTTGCTTTTATTTTATTTCACTTGTTAGCTGCCATGCTATTACTGAAAGAATATTTTCTGATACCTAAGTGTATTGAAATCTTAGCTAATTTGTAACTATGAACCTTAATAGTAAATAGTTAAAAAAAAAAAACATTCGTCAAATTTAAAGCATTTTGGTAGAATGCATTTGGGTAACTTTTGGTGCCTTTATCTTGCTGCTAAAATTGTAGAAAATTTGCAAAAGTGTTTTTATTAGAATGATTTGGTTAGGGGGAACAAAAGATCTTTGATAAAGAACAATAAGAACAAATTATATTTGTTTTTCATGTCAAGGATTACATGGAAATCTAATTGAGACATTAAATAAGAGATAAGCAAGGTAGTCTCAGTTTTTTCTTTTATCTGTTATTTAGGGATCTCCAATTACAAGGGGTCATAACTTTTGTTGTTGTTTTTCTTTTTTAATAATGTAGTGGTGAATGTACTGAGCAGTTTACCTTATCCAGTGTGACACTGATACTTCACAAAATAAATCAAACTGACAATTTGAAAAGACTGATGTTTCATATAACTCAAAGATGTCTGATTCTCTAAATAACTTTAAAGATTGTGGAAACTGCCAATGTCATATTCCCTGGTGTACATTTTCTTTGTGTTGAGAGTGTTTCCAGCAGTTGCTTGCCTCTACCTTCATTTTTGTGGCATACACCTTAAATGGGTGACCCCTATAGGACCAACTGTAACTCATCAGCAAAGGTGTTTGTGTTGTACAAGTTATGAGCATATGAAAGTTCCAGAAACAATTCTAATCACATATGTCCCATTAATACTACATGATATTTTTTCAAAAAGAAAATAAAAAAGCAAGATTTGCTGGATTTTCATTATTTTTGTTGTTATTATTTTAGAGGGTTGGGATGATTTTGTGGCATCTGTAGATGTTTTCTTTTGAACCTTTCATTTCAAATACTTTTAACAGAAATGTAAAACCTATGTTTATAAATTTCAGGAAGATTGGCAGAGTTAGTGAAATGAAAAAAAAAAGTTAAAAAGAGAAAGAAAAATTAAAAGAAAGCACCAGAAAGTGGAAAGGAAAAATCAAGACAGAAGGGCAGAAGAATGTAGACAGATACGCACACACACACAAAGACAGAGAGAGGGAAAGCAAGAGACAGATAGACAGAGATATGATATTAGAGCATACAGAAAAGTAAAATTCTATAAAAGTTTTTGATATATGTACAAATTATTCAAATGAATCTTATCTCAAAAGATAGATAAAATGAAAAAATCAAAATGTTAGAGTATTTGGCAGCTGAACATTCAGGTTTCAGCAATGAAAACCTACTATTTCAGATTCCATAGGCCCACAATATTGACAGATAAGATTTAAAAAATGACAACATTATTATACACTTGAGAAAATAATTCAATACAAAAAACAGAGGAAGCCCAAATTGTTATTTTTAAATTTTAAATATATTAATTTTAAAAATCCACAAAACAATTTATTTAAGTTTTCAATATCTTAACCATTGCTGGAAGATCTTATTACTGCTTTTAATTCAAAGAGATTCTAGAAATTTGCTTAGTTCTTTCATGGATATTAGTATTATTGTTTGTTTTACTTATAATCAAACAATTAATACAAGTTTTTCAATTAAAAAACCAAAAAAGGTTTAAAATCAGAAATTAAGATAACATCAGCAATTTAATAAAAAAAAACAAAAAACAAACAGATGACTTTAAAATAAGTAAAATCATTTAAACTTTAAATTCAGCACACAGTGATGTGCCTAACTCACCTTCTACTGAGCCAAGTGTACTACAACTTCCAGAACACTCAGTTAAATCCTGCAGAAAAATATAAATTAGCAGAATAACCAAAGACATGATACACCCAACTTTAAAATTTCATGTCAAACAAAAATATCCTTGAACGTGTCAGTAAATATCATGAAAGAGCAGTGATGAATTCCATGTAGAAATAAGCTTTACTTTTGTCTTTGACAAGATGGTAAATTTGAGTATTCCTCCCACCTCAGTTTCTGTTTTATAATAATAATAATTATTACTGTATTTTCAAATTCATAAATAATCACATCTCTTGACATAAAAAATTTTAGACAGAAAATTATCTGTCCCAGCCTCATTACAGAATTCCTTTAAAATTTTATTCTTTTTTGATGATAACAGCCAGAACTCATCCTATTTAATGTATGCCATTTTATACAGTTTATATATATATGAAAAGAAAAATTGCAGTAGCAATAAATAAAAAAAGAGACCTAATGATCCAGGAAAGCTATTTATCATACACCATCACCTACCTTTTCAAGGTATTCAAAATCTCTGGCTTAAAAAATAACAATAAATTAAATGTAATTTATTCTGTCAAATTTCAATGAAGGTCTTTGATTGGGAGATTACTTTTCCCATTTAAGAATAGATTCCCCACACCAGATAAATCTTGTGACTTACTGTAGAAAATACCATGATTGTTGTCACAAATACATTGAGAAATTCTGTCCAATGTAAAGGTTTTCCTATCCTCTGTCAATGCGAAAACTCCTTTACTCAGCCATATGGCATTAATCAAGCATCAATTTAGTGGATGACATCTAGATTTTGGGCATATCCTGTACTGATTTTAAGGTAAAAATTATGGGATCTCTCTTTATTAAAAATATCAAAACAGTAACTTGATGATCAGATTTTCTCCACTTTTTCAACCCCCATTAGTCTCTTTCACACACACACACATGGGACTAGCTACACAGCTCTTTATCTTTCTTCTTTCGTTGAATATCTTGTATATTAAATTGATGGATGGTGTACCATCAGAAAGTCTCACATTTATTTAAGGTATGTTTTTGGTTGTTTGTTTTGTATAAATTTAAGTTTAAACTTCCTACATTTGATATTAACACACACACACACCCTGGCGACCATAAATGTGCACCCAGTGCCACCCACCAATGTGAAGTGTCCTGTATTTCAAATATAACCAGTTTATCAGGGCAAATAGTCACGTGTACAGCGAAGAAGACTGTTAGAAAATTTATAATTTAAAGAAAGCAAGTTTAATCAAGGCCCCCCACCCCACCCTTTCTTTAAACTGAAGGTACACTTGGCGAATTATCTCACCAGTCACCTGTGTACACTGCAAACACCTCCCATGCTTTTTAAAAAACATTTTTTTTTTTTTCTTTTTTAAACGAAGCCAAGGTCTGCAATAACTTACTGAACAGTTCTTGGTGTCGTATATCCAGTATCTATTTTTCTCTAGGTTGTCTTCACATAAACAAGTTATCTGGAAATTCGAAGGAAAAAAGAAAATTCACCAGTCTGCATTCATCTTTTCCCTCTCCACCCCCCCCCCACACACACACACACAAAGTTCTGGTCGGTGTTAAAGGGGCCAAAACACAGCAATAGCAGCAGCTGAAGAGGAGAAATGGCCATCATCGCCTGTTTAAACTCTTCTTCGTCGACAGCATTTCATCCCATCCGTTTATGGTTTACCTCACCCCCCCCCCCCACACACACACACAGTACCAGCCGAAAGAACTCGACGGCCTTCAAAGGGTGAATACTAAGGTGGGGGTGGGGGTGGGGTGTTTCGTCTTAAGTAAGTTAGCAGCTCGCCTTTCGGTTTTAAAGAATTACACAAAGGGACCACCAAATCGTAATAATCACTTTACATTATTGATGGGTACACGGAAATGTGTTCTTCGACTGGTCGTTGTTCCGTCGTCCACAGGAGCGGGGGTCAAAGATGGCTAAATCGACAGTCCCGACCAACCGTACTCGACGCGGTTTTCGAGGATAGAAAGTAAAAGGAAAAAAATAAAAAAAAAAGGTGGTGGTTGGGGGGGGTGGGGAAGAAGAGGACAAGGAGGGTGGGAGAACCAGAACTTACCTCCACATAGTGACAAGCGAGACACTGGGCCTTGCAGAGAATCTGCTCGATGACGGAACTCCGCATAAACCCCGGCGTCGGGCTCCACCGGACGCAGAGGAGAATAAGTATTAAAAGCATCCGTTTCATGTTTCCGATCACTGCTTCATAATCCCAGGAGAGCCGATATCACCGAGCATATCTCTCTCTCTCTCTCCCTCCGCGCTACGCTACACCCGGCTGTCCGAGTCCCACGGCGGCGACGATGGACCTGCGCCATTAGCCGGCACACTGCGGGGGAAGAGAGTATCGAGCTCCCTTCGCTCTGCCGCCAGACCCGCTGTTAGATTCGCTCGCATATTCACCTCTTAAGGGTCCCTCCCCTTTACTTTGTTTTCAAATGTCCTCCCCCACCCCTCTCCAACTCCCTGGGTTTTTGAAGCTGCAATAAAGCCAGGTGCACTATTACTGGCACCCCCCCCAACCGAACGCCAGACGAGTCTTCTCACTCCTCCTCCTACTAGTATCAGTTTTTCCACGGGGACATTTCCAGCTCCGGGTGGGTGTCCCCTTCTGGGATTCGACCGCGCATTCTGATTTCAGGGAACTCGCTCGACACGAAAAACGGCCGTCCACCGCAGGAAGATAATTTACTCAACTCTTCTTCGCCCTGGTATTTCGCGCGAAGGTTAGCAGACGGCAAGATCCGCTAAGGGAGCTAACTCGCGTTCATTTATTTAGGGTAAGGAAGACCGCCATTTACCATGTCCTAAGAGACATTTACAATATTAAAACATTTATTCACTGAGATCATCTTTCCAACAAAAAAAAAAAAAAACCAAACCAAAAAACTATTTTAAAAAATAGCCTTTAAATTTAAACTTTATTATCCTAGCTGTTTTTCTACACTGCTTTAATCTCCCACAGAATAGCTCTTATACCATATGCTTTATTTCCGAAACTTATCTGGATTGCACGAATTATTTGCTATACACATTTGTTTGTACCATGTCTTTCATAACTGATAGCCTATTTCAAGTTTCAAGGGCATTTGTGTTTCCCTACAGTGGGATTGTCAGCCAGTGATACATGAATCATATCTTGTGTACACCAGGTGCTCATGTATATAAATTCAATTTTTGTTTTAAAAGCGATCCATCCTACTATATATTTAAGAGAACACACGTCTAACCATTCTTATATATTTATTCCTTGCCTAACATCCCACTAATATACTTGTTCCTAATCTAACATGCAATTTTCTTTTCTGATGTTAATCAATCCCATTAAAATTAAAATTTTCAAATGCACAAAAATTTTTAAATTATAATTTATTAAAATCCACATATTTATTTTTGAAAAATAATATTAATTAAAAATATTTCCCCTCAAACTGGTAGGAGAGAGATGGCAAGAATCAGTCATCATTGCCACCTATGCAAAGACTTGTTTATTAATGTAACAATTTTAAATCAATAGCTAGAAAGGAAAGATTCTGTAAATAATGCTTTTTTTTTTTTCAGTTTCAGAAACTATCAAGTACCTGCAGATGTCAGTCCACCTTAGAAACCATCTTCAACCCGACATGGTAACTGTTGAGTACTGTGCTATACAAAGGGATTCCTGTGTCTACAAGATGCAATCAATTGTGATATCGACTGTTTCAGCAGATGACATTGAGAAAACACTTGAATTTCTACAATTTATGTCAATCAGAGTGAAAGGGGAAATCTCAAGATAGGAAAAATACAGGAAGAAAAAGGTGGATTTTGTTTTATTTCACTGTTTAATTACTACAAAAGGATCTCATGCTAGACAAACTAAAAAGGATACCTACATTCCAACAATATGGTAAAAACTAACTGCCAGAAGCTTTTTTTTTTTTGTTTAAAATGTCTCCCCGCCAAAGAAATCATTTAGGAAAATCTTTTGGAGCAAGCTTAAATGGTAAACTCTTGTCATTTACTTATATTTAACACAAAATATAACCGTTGAAATTTATGAAAGAGCAGAAAAGCAACTGCAAATTAAAATTTTCTAAAATACTTATATGCTATGAATGCAGAAAATATTTCATCATGGGAAATTAAACCCTGATTAGATGAGGGCATTTGAAAATATAGAAATGGCAATATAAGCTTGTCAGAGGTTGACTACTTGTAATGCATGCACACGTGTACATCACCAAAGACAAAAATATCAAAGTAACCAATTTAAAGTTACTTCACACTTTACACCATAACTATCTCTGATTTTGAATATTTTCAGTATATTGCAGATGTAGCACAGTAGACATATCATTGGTTCCCACAAGTTTTTCTGTAGAGTACTAAGTTACTACAAAAAAAATTTGTTGCCGCTTTTGTGATGGTTTCAGAAAACATAAATTAAAGGTGGAATTCTGTTGGTTGCAGCAGGATGTAACTACAGCACTGGTATGCAGAATTGAAGTAAAGTCAAGTGGCATTTTACTGCTGAATGCATGAAGGGACTATTCAGTAAAGATACAGTACTGCTACTGAGTGAAGTGGCCACTGCATTTAGTAAAGACGCAAATAATGAGTAGCATAAAGGATTAGAGGAAAATGCTTCCTAGGTTAGGTTAGAGAACTGTGATAGGGTAGTACCTTTTTTATTGTGTAGATTTGAAGATAGGGTGGTTATTACGGTGTTGATTTCACAAAAATCCAAGGTTCATTACTACTGACCTGAAGAATGCCTTCTCGAAGCACTTTGACCCTCAATGCCAAGATGGGTTGGTCAACTATTTATTGCGCCAGCAGATGTATCAATCTCGCATTGATGATATCCACACTCTCTATCGTTAAATATTTTTTCATACAAAATCTTGGACATATTTATGCACCGATGGTTGTCATCTTTGGAGCTGAAAAAAGTTGACACTACATCTTCCAAGTAATTATCCACTAAGGAGTAATTGCATTTTCAGAGGGTTTTATTTTAGTTTAGAATTGAGGTTAATCATGTAAGAAGAAAACTACATAATTGCTTGCTCTTTATTTTTTTTTAAAAACTGTCAGTTAGTATTTCTGGTAATAAGAGAACAGTAAATATAGCATAGGCTATACAGGCATGTAAAATAAAAATCTTTGAGAATTTGAAATGTTCCCTTATCTTAAAGGTACCTTAAGTGCTAGAAACAGAAACATCTTAGAAATGAATAGCTTAGTTTAATGATTTCATGCCACAGCTGAACTCATCTATAATATTAATGGAAAAAATTATTTCAAACTACTGATCGCTCTCAGCCAACACAACCAGCACATTTCATATAAACTAATTCCAAATTCAGTTCATAGCATTCTGAGGCAAATTATTTTTAAATACAAAATTGAATTTCATAAACCAGAAATTGTAAAGCATCGCTGAATTTATTACTATTTTCAGTTGAGGTAAAAGCTCTTTACCAAATGATAAGGCTAATAAACTCTCAAACCATTATTTCTATTGGGCTCAGCCATTTAAATTTCATCATTACACTGTATAACTCTAGCTGCAATGTTCGTTTTTTTTTGGTCTTGTTATCTCCTACTTAACGTGTCCATCCTGATCATGCCAAAACCATAGTTTTGCAAATAATTTTAAAAATTTTGTAAAGTTTAGATTTTAAAACATTTTGTTAAAACTATATATGTACCATGTACTTGTAACTTTTTTTCTATATTATTGCTGTACTTAAATGAAAAAAAAAACACTGATTTTATAAATCTCTACATCAGATAGGAAAAGCAAACGTATGATGGGCCAAAATCTGTTGCCTGCCTGCCTGCAATATTCCAAGACTAATACCTATAAATGGGATCAGATAAGCAAAAAGATATTTAATGCAAAAAAGCAAGCAAAATGAACATTTGTGTCACTGCTTATCAAAGTTTTTAGAAAATTACCATGCATATGTTATGACGGTTTGTCAAAAGTTTGACAACCAACCGTGCCTGTAATACACTTGGAATCATCATCACTTACCATGTAATTTCCAATGTTGCTCAACATCACTCCGTAATTGGAGAGGAGCTGATACTACTTTTATAAAAACCAGAGACATACAAAATGCTAACCAAAAAATAACTAGCCTTACATGACATTTGATCATGTGACGGGGCTTCAAATGTGATTTTTATTGTATACCAGAATAAAATTTATTAAAATATTCAGACACCAATGCTATCATTAAATAAATAAAACCAAATTTTAAAAATGTTTGTGAAATTAAAAGAAAATTTTACAAAACAACATTTGAATCAGAATGAACTTCTTTCCCAACAAACTTAGAACGTAGTTACATAAGTCAACATGATTCATTAAGATTAAATTTTAAATCCTCAGTCAAGTAGTTTGAAGAAACTTCACTAAATACAATCCAATCATCTAGTTTTTTGTTTTTTTTTTTTTACAAACAATTAAAAAAAACGTAATCAATGATAATTATACACGTGAATAATAAAGTCTACATTTGAATCGTTGAACAGCTTCAAGTTTTTCAACATATTGGTTGATAGCGATGCGAAATCTAAATACAAATTAGACGAATAAAAGAAACGAAATTTGGAAGTATACGATTATTTAAAAAAAAAAAATTAAATCACAATAGCGATGTAATAGACAATACTTAAAAATGTGTTTAAAAAAACAAACAAAAACGTAATATTACATTACTGCCCGAATAACAGTCTCTGTCTGTCTCTCTGTCTGTCTCTCAGGTATATTGTTAAATAAACGTAATATTACATTACTGCCCGAATAACAGTGTCTGTCTGTCTCTCAGGTATATTGTTAAATAAACGTAATATTACATTACTGCCCGAATAACAGTCTGTCTGTCTCTCTCTTTGTCTCTCTCTCAGGTATATTGTTAAATAAACGTAATATTACATTACTGCCCGAATAACAGTCTGTCTGTCTCTCTCTCAGGTATATTGTTAAATAAACGTAATATTACATTACTGCCCGAATAACAGTGTCTGTCTCTCTCTCAGATATATTGCTAAATAAACGTAATATTACATTACTGCCCTGCCCAATAACAGTCTGTCTGTCTATCTCTCTGTCTGTCTCTCAGGGTATATTGTTAAATAAACGTATTACATTACTGCCCGAATAACAGTCTGTCTGCTCTCTCTTTGTCTCTCTCTCAGGTATATTGTTAAATAAACGTAATATTACATTACTGCCTGCCCGAATAACAAGTCTGTCTGTCCTCTCTCTCAGGTATATTGTTAAATAAACGTAATATTACATTACTACTGCCCGAATAACAGTGTCTGTCTCTCTCTCAGATATATTGTTAAATAAACGTAATATTACATTACTGCCCGAATAACAGTCTGTCTGTCTCTCTCTCTGTGTCTGTCTCAGGTGTATTGTTAAATAAACGTAATATTACATTACTGCCCGAATAACAGAGTGTGTCTCTCTGCCTGTCTACGGTATATTGTTAAATAAACGTAATATTACATTACTGCCCGAATAACAGAGTCTCTCTGTCTGTCTCAGGTATATTGTTAACCACCAGGGATAAGCCAAGTAAAAATTAGGTTTAATATGAAACTGTTTAGTGGACACCGAGCAGTGGGAGTCTGTCTTGTTTTACACCCCTCGACTGTAAATTCTAGAATGTATCGCAAATCCGTTTTACTTATTCCCTTTTAAGTTTAAATCACATCATTCCTTAAAGAACAACGAACCCCAAGCCCCACCTAGTTCAGGGGGCCGGCGCTTACACAAACCGTGCTGCAACCTTAAAGTTCTACCAAACAGCAGCATCTTTTACGCGTGTTTACCGTCAGTAGCTCGTCCTTTTTTTTTTTAACGTTTCATCTCATTAAACTATTTCCGGATGACCCGCCTAACTGACAGCAATGATTCGGAGGCTGACAACTTAACTGACACTCAATGACGAATACCCAGAGAAAGTTTTCTCTTTTTTTTTTTCTTTTTTCAACTAACGCTGTCACCATTACGACCAGAAAGCTGGGTAACGTCACCGCCGACGCCATCTTGTATTCACCCGGAACAGAGAATGATGGGATAATTTACTGTCTTGTATATATATACATATTATTATTATTATTATTTTTATTTTCTAAAATGCGCATTCGTTTAGGCTTAAATATGCTGATTTTTGGGACGACACCCCGACGCGGTGCGGCATCTCCGGCAATGTCGTTGTTTTGTTTGTTGTTGTTGTTGTTGTTGTTGCGGTCTCTCTCCCCCCCCCTTTCCCCATGGCAAAGCAGGTAAACAAGCGGGGAGATCAGCCAATCAGGATCGGGCAGCGGGAGAATTGAAAGCGTGATTGGAAACGGGAGACCAGCAGCAGCAGCAGCAGCGGCGGCAGCGGATCATCGTCTCTCGTCTATGATGGTTGTGAGGACCGTAAGTCGACCGATCTCTCTTCTCTCTCTCTCTCTCCCCGCCGTCGCCCTTCTCTCTCTCTCTCTTCTCCCCCCCCTCCCGAGATGACAGCTCTCCTTCTTTATTTCCCCAGGAGCTGGAGAGTGTCGGCATGGCAGACTTCGATTCATCGGACGAGGATAACGAGGAGTTCGATCTGTCACCTTTCCCGATCAGCTGGTGAGGTCAGGGGTGGTGAGGGGGTGGGGAGGGGATGAGGTGTCTTTCTGCCACCCCTCTGTAACAGGCGGCACCTCCCCCTCCCCCTCCCCCTCCTCCTCCTCGCCGTTCCTAATTTGTTCTCTCTTACTTTTGCTTTTTTATCTTGTTAAATTATTATTATTATTATTGTTATTGTTATTGTTATTATTATTGTTGTTATTGTTATTGTTGTTGTTATCATTGTTGTTGTTATTAAACTTCAGTGTAACCCAAACAAGTCAGGTCTTGTCCGACATCACTGACCGGCACCTGCCCGGCACCTGCCCTTACCGTCTGTCTACCTGTTCTCAGTTCTATTTTTTGTCATTTGTTGAATTTTTAAATGAGTCAGGGTGTTATACATACTATACATATATATATATATATATTAACTAAGTATAGAGGGCTCTTGTACACTGTAGCCCTATCAACCCCTACATTTATTTTGTAACAGTAGCATTAAGTCATTCATAACAACTACACAACACCCCCCACCCCCTATCACATCGATACATTGCCCCGAACTGCCATATATGGAACGATTGCTACCCCCCCATCACCACCACCAAACACGAACCTACGCCTACGTCTTGCTAACTTGACTGCATCTGTCCATATCTGATGATGGGATAGCTATTTGCTTCACTTCACAGAGACTCTAAGAGAGTAATCTCGAATTGCTGGAAAGAATCTTTTAAAGAACTAATTAAAGAATATGCTACAGCACACTAAATTATACTTTGTTTGTAAGCAGCAGATGCATTTTTAAAGCTGTATTTCTCAGTCAGTACAGTTGGAAATTTCTTTAAAAATCAATAACAGTCTGAGAGTCGTAGGCTTTAATGTTGACTGCATGCGTACATTATAGTTAGGGGCCTGACATTTTTGCTGGGTGCAATCAAATCCAAATTTTTGTATACCGAAGTCACCTTTTTTTTTTGTGTAAGTTATATTAGCATAAGAGACAAATCAGTGTCTTAGTTGGAGGAATTAATCATGAGACCTAGTTAGAAAAGGAAAAATAATATTTTCTTCTTTTTTATTGAAATAAATGCCCATACTATATATATATATATATATATAATATACAAATAAAGATTCTCAGGTGATTTTGAACATGTATGCAGTTAATTTTCTATTGTGTCTGACATAAAAAATACATATTGATGAAACAAAGAGGCCACTGCAAAAGAAGCTGGGCTTGGCCATCTTGAAAGGTTGGCATGATCGCATAATCACCGAGTCAGTTGGACGAAATGCTCTGTAAACAGGAGGACTATTAAAGGAGAGAAGGGAGCAGTCCACAAGATCTGGGTACCCCTGTTAACTGAGAAGGTTTACATTATCCCTCCCAAATAAATCAACAGGTTCCAGACCAGTTCAAGTTATTTTTACACTCCAAAAGTAGAGTCCAAGAAGGTAGGAACATTGCTCGCTTAAACCCAGATGGAAAGGTTACTGAAATGTCATTAGTTATATTGCTGAAAATGAGGCGAAGGGAAAAGTCCTAAATTTTGTAAATAATGCATCATCTTTCTGTTCTTAATGTGTTTATCCTTTCATTGTTTAACATAACCAAACAGGTGGTTGAGATTAGCTTGAATAAAAAATGAGAATTCCAACATCATTCCTTATAGATAGACTAATAAATATACTGTTAAAAGTGTGATCAAAAAGTTCTTGGACTGAACTTAGTGGGTCGATACCAATAGCTGAAATTTGAATCTGAATTACATATGTCACCATGTCTGGTGTCATAGCCAAATCAGTGCAGTGATTGACACATTTAAAGATGGCAGACATACGTAAGCAGAAAGTTTGTATCAAATTTTGTTGTAAATTTGGGAGGCAGCCTCTGAAACACACCAAGTGTTTGGTGCTATGACACTCCTGTGCTACAACATTTGAATTTTTTTGTATTTTTTTATATTTAAAGTTACTAGAACATCTGTTGAAGATGATCCACAGTCTGGACAGGCATAAACTTTGTGTACAGACGATTCAGCCAATCTTGTTCATGACTTGGTTCATGCAAACAGGTGAATGGCTGTCAGAGAAGTTGCTAAAGAAGCTAACATTTTCTATGGCTTGTGTCATTCACTTATTACAGGAGACTTGGAGGTGCGACGCGTTTCTGGTGAGAGAGAGAGTGTCCCTATGAGCCAGAATCTTAAAGAACAAAGCAGCAAACAATGAAAGAATTCTTCAAAACATCATTCCAGGTGATGCAACTTTGGTTTTATGGTTATGATCTGAAAACCAAGCATCAATTCTCACAGTAGAAGATCCCATCACCTAGACTAACAAAATCACGACCAGTGATATTGAAAGTAAAGGCAATGTTGATGGACTTCTTTGACCATGAAAAGTTAGTGCATCATGAATTTTCTCTTCCCAAAAATGAACCATCCCCTGAAAGGAAGATCTGATCATGTGTCCACTATTATTACAAACACAGAAGAGACATCACACTGGATTCTGAAAGAAGAATGCAGGAGAATCTTTCAGGATTTTCAGAACCACGTTGCATATGCACGAAAGGTGCCTACTTTGAAGGGAAAACCTGTGAATAGTTAGCAAGTGCTGTGGTATTATGGCAATAAATTCAGTCTGGGAACTCTTTTGATCACACCTTGCATATTATATCTTTTCATATCCAATGTATAATGTTTCTATTTGATTATAAAACCACTATTATTATGTCTTTTAATATTCAAAACCTATTAGTTAATATAGTATTAAAAAAAATTTCAGGGTTGATATGAGTTCCCTTGGTCTTGATGAAAAACTCGGAATATCAGGATTGCCAGGTACGAGTGAATGTTTTATACTTATTATTACTCAAAATGTAGATTTAAAAAATTGCTGTTACAATAAAATATGTAATACTTTCTAAGGCTGTAAGGGTACATTAAATGCCTAGCCAGGTTTTTTTTTTAAATAAAAGATATAATACAATTTTTTAAGTTACAGGTAAAAAAAACACCATAAGGAAACAAGCAGGTAATATTTTTATGGGATGCACTCTTCATGATGAGCTGAATGAAATGAAAAACATCAGTTTTGTCATCATTGTTGTATCATTATATACTGTGTATTAAATTTTATAGGCTGCAAATTTAAGGAAACCTGGAGAAGTCTTCAAAATGACTTAGGTAAGTATTGGATGCGTTTTATATAATTTCTCTCTTTATCTTTTAAAGAACAAGTTTTTGATGTTATGATCGTGTAAAATGCAAAAAATATATACCTTTGCAAAGAAAAAAACAACAACAACAAAGAATCAATGAGCAGAATTTTCAGAAAATAATTATTTTGGTTTTACTTATTTCTCTCCAATAAATAATTCTGAAGTCTGTTTATTTACCTGTAATGATTTCATCATTGCTACAAATATAAAAGAAAAAAAAAAGGGTAGGGCAAACTTGAAGGAAAATAAATCAGAAATTTTTCAACTAAAGGAATTTGACTGCTGACCAATGATGAAATTCAAGCTAAAAGAACCCTGACTCTAAGGGAAACTGTACTGTCTCCCTGTACAGCAAATCAACTTTGTTCACCGTGTACCTGAGTATTTTGCTGCCATTATCAAAAAAAGAAAGAAAATCATTAACAATTTTCTAGTGCTCAAGTCTCCCATTTGGTTATTTTTCTCAATAAATGGCATAATTTTCTCTTGTTTGTTTTTGTAGGAATCTTGATAAAAAAAAGACATTAAAGGCATCCTTGATTTTTATTTCAGAAGTTCAAGCAAAAAATATTGAGAATAAAAAAATTATATAACTTTTAACATTGCAACACTGTTTACAAGTGTTTCTTTGATATATCATTGATGTTTTTCTTTAGAAGGAAGAGACAGTATCCTGTCATTAATACCAGAATGTATCAAAAAAGTTATGATGGCATAGTAATGGAATTGCCCTTAGCTCCTGTTCTCCTGACATTTTCTGTATACAGCCACCATTTACCAGGTATTTTTGTCACATTAATAATATGTTTGCTGTATTTTCATCAGACAATGATGCTGGAGAATGATTTTTGGGCTGGTTAAACAAACAAATGCGCTAGTCTCAGTTTTACTATGGAGACATTTTATGCAGCAAGGATGAAACAGGCTCTATAAAAACTAATTTATATTGAAAACCTACTTTGACTAGTCTACTAATGAAACCCAAACTTTTCACTTTAATTAAAACATTTTTTACCATTAGTAGATAGTAGTAAAACACCCAGGTACACAGCATACAATTTTTTTTGTTTTGTTTTTAAAAAAAATTTCTGTTTTGAATCTGGATATTTCCAGAATTGTATGTTCTAGCATCATTGCCCTTTGCTAACGCTTTCTTTGAGAAACAGCTTTAGTAGACCACTGTTCTTGTAGAATGCCTGAAAAGCTACGGGATCAAGGAAGTGTTCAGTTTGTGCACAAGAGGTGAATTCTCCAAATACCGTGTCCCAGATATCCTCCAAGAATTCACAACTGCTGGCCTTATAGTCCACCATTTTCCATTCCCTGATGGCCACATTGCAGGCATGAATGTTCTTTTGAAAATAGTGGACTGTATTAAAGTCAACCTGATGAATGGCAAAAGGACTTTAGTTCAGTAAGTGTACTTTAAATCTGTCTGATTTAAAATAATAATAATAATAATAATAAAGAGAAGTAACTCTTAGCTTAAAAAAATGCAGAATTATTTCCCTTTGTTGGTTTCGTTGTATCTATTAATAAAATCATGTAAGAAATAATATACTTTATATTAAAATGAAATTCTAAACTTCAATTTTGTGATAATTAATAGTTTATCTGTGTCAGTTAGTTACAGGGATAGCTAGCATGGACGAACTCAGGATTTCTTTAAAGAGTTTAGGTTCAAGCAACAAAAGAAAAAAAGATTACAAATATTTGTGATGTAACTCAATTCTGCATTTTTTAGGAATGACTTACCTTGATGACCGGTTAATTGCTGCATGTCTCTTACTACTGATGTCCTCTTATATTTACAATCTTGAATGAACCATCAGCAAGGTCTTTAGCAATGGAGAGTTTTCCTAACATTAGCAGAATCATACATCTCTCTTCCTGATTTTCTTGTTCTGTAATCTCCGTGTAAAGAGTACATGAACTGTGATAAGTTAATGGGGATTATTTGTAAATTGGAATGAAACCAGGGAAAGAAAAAAAGAAATAAAAATTCCCAGAGTTGTAATTTAAGTCTGCTTTTGTGTACGCAGGCTGGACGGGCACAAGTCGTGCCTCTTAGCAGCTTCAAAACACCATTTAAAGTGGATTTAGAGATTTTTTAAAACCTCAGTATTAATGTTAACAGGGTTCCCCAAAAATGAATGGGTCACTTTTCTCTGGATGTTTTTTTAGTAGGCATAGAGCTGACTTGTTATATTTTTTTTAGAAGAGTTGCCTTGTTTGTATCTTTGAATGTCTTCCAGAAATGTAATGATATTAAATAAATATGTGCACTGGCAGCCATTAAATAGTGGACTTAATGAAATATTCCACATGCAATTATTAGTGCATGTAGTTACACGGCCAAAGATAGTAAAACTGCGTTGGAGCTGTTGTCATATTAAACTGTGTCAAATTGTTGCTTAGTTCGCAATAATGGTTGCTAATGTATATTATTAATGCAGGTTAATTTCTAACAATTTAATTCCATTTATTGTTGGTAAAGAGGTTGCTGCTAAAACTGTCCATGGCGTGCATACTTAAGCTCTCCCACAGACCGTCGCTCTGTTACTGCACAAAGAACAACAGATTTTTCTTCTTTCTCTTTTACAAACGAATAACTTCGGAATTTTTAAAATTCTTTATTTGTCCCTGTATAACAAGGTGTGTAAATCAGCAGGCCCACTTGCTATTGTTGCATGCATTAGTATCTAACCAGCCCCTGTCCACCCACCTTGGATATGCTTTTTTTTTTTGTGGTGTTCACACCTTAGGCCAGATGCCGACTGCGCAGGTTAACCCACCTGGCCAGGGTGGCTTTTAGTCTATTTAAAAGAAATAAAGTAACCAAATATTTACTACATAATATTTTAAGCAGAAATTTAAAAAAAAAAAACAAAAAAAGGGAAAGAAAGAGAGGAAAAAAGTGACCCCATTGAGCCTTTGCTGACTCTCTGTTTGTCTTTATCGACCGTATGTTTTCTTTTCTCTTTCAAACAGCTGCTTTGGAGGCCTGGGGAGGTCGTGTCTTGGTGAGCGAATTTTTTCTTCTTTCTTTTGGCAGTGGAGTTTCTATATTTTGCATGTGTCACTGAGGGAAAAAAGCCATGCGTTATGCTGGCAATTCTCAGTGGTTTATATTCTTTACCGTTTGCTGGGCGAACGTTTAACAAAAAACCAGATGTTTTAGTAGAGCAATTTTGGTCAGAAGCAAAAACGTAACCCTGACGGCGTACACGCGTGTTCGAAAGCGCTTCATTAATTTTATCGGTTCGAGTAACGTACACACACAGCAGCCACTATAACTGTCAACTCATCAGTGAGGTAATTCATCAAACAGGTGTGGGGAAAAATCTTGCCTGACAGAAGACTGAACTTTTCTTTTTTCACACGTGGCTAAAGAGCACCTACGGCAGGTTTGAAAAAGACCAGGAAGTGATCTAATAAAAAAAACACACACACAAGTCAAAGACAGGTCACTATCACTGTTCAGGGGAATTAATTCATCGATCGCAGCACGAATGCAGCTGACCGTTATTAGTGTCAGACTCGCAAAAAGAAAATCTGTCAGATCTCGAAAAAGATGTAGTGGGGGTGTTGCTGGAATCAAATGTTTCGTACACCAATAAGTCATTGGCACGGATCTGCTCTCATGGCTGTGCACTTAAACCTGTTCTATTAGGTATGGTAAGTGATGTTAACCAAACTTAATTTCTAAATCTCTGGTGTGGTTTCAGTGGCTATTTGCTTGATGATGATGATTGACAATGATCTCACACCAGACAGTGCCATAGAGAAGATGAGACAGCTGAGAGGTCCTGGAGCGGTGCAGTCTGTTAAGGTAAATGAGATTGACTGACTGTTTTTCGTCTTATGTTTTTTTTCTTCAATCCCAAGTCATTTGAAATTGTTCAGATTCTCCGAGCAACAATGGTGGTCTATAGTGATGGCCAAAATGATCAAACTGCCTCGTGCTTTTTTGGGGAAAGATTAGGAAAGGTAATCACTTCAGAACCGTAAGAATTTTTTTTACACCTTCCCCATTTTGAGCGTGATGGTCATTCCAGCGTGGATAACATTGGATTGGAACAGCTGTGCTTGACTTCTGCATCGATGATCCCATAGATGGCTTAGAAGCCTAATCCCAGAACTGCAGTTTTCACCGGGGCCCTCCCCTGCTGACTTTTTTCTTCTATCTTGTTTCGAACGTGGTCTTGTTTGAAGCCCCCAAGCGACCCATCTCGTCCCACACGTGGCTGTTGACATCACACTTTTCCAAGCTGGTCTCCACCACTTGGCTGACCAGGGCTCACCGCCGTGCACACACAGTTTTGATTTGTGGATCCTCCTCCTCGCATAGGTGCCATCCATAGGTTTTAAAAAGTGAAGGGAGTTAGATAAATTTTCCTATTAAAATGGTGTGTTGCTAAACTGTCTACACCTCTACCAACATTAGCTTTTCTTTGCTATGAAGAGATGTAAATTAACTTACTTATGTCATCATCATCCAGCACTATTTGCTAAGTACTGGGGCATTCAGGTGACACCCGGCACTTCGCTGTGTTAGCATCTGGCTAGGTTTGTCTGAACGGTGCCACTCGTACATTTCACCTACTATTCTTCGTAATTATGTCTTCAGAATTCTCGTTCTCATATCTGGTTAACAGTTTGTTTCCCCTTTTTGGTTTAATTAATTAATTAATTAATTTTTTTTTTTTTTCATTTCCATTCGAAGCAATACAACTTCATCCAGGATTTCCGCCAGCTGCTGGAAGAGTACAACAACAACCAAGAAGTAGCAAATCGATCCATTTCTCGATAAACTGGAAAACTTTTAACAAAAAGAAAAACAAAAAAAGTCGTTTTAATAACCCCTCCCTCTTGTCGTTCCTCCCTCCACTTTTTTCCTTCCTCATCCAGTGTTTGTTAAAAAAAAAAAAAGAAGTGGGGGGGGGCGTCCATTGTAAAATGCACTTTTGCTCGCTGTTGAGTGTCAGTATTAGTCGGAGACTGCGATGTGGAGTACATATTTGTTTATAAACGTTTATATTTATCAGAGATTTGTACCTCTCTTATTTATCTTTGTCCTTGTATACATTGTCAGACTACTGCTATCTTTTTCATGAAAGCTACTTTCATTACAGTAAATTTTGACTGTAAAGACGAATCGTTCAGCTGTAATTCGAGGTGTTGCACTGTTCCGATGCCACTGGCTACAGCCGGTCTTCGCACACACGAGGAACTTGTGCAAACATTGCCACGTGTTTCCGACATAGAGATATTAGACTTTTTTCCCCTTTCTTGGTGATTATTCACAAACGTAATTTTTTTTAAACATTCCCTGGCATTGTTTTTCAAAGTGCTATGTAAAATTAAATCGCAGTACACGTATAATTTTAAAATTAAGCAAAATAGTTGCTTGCATAATACGCACAAAGCTTTTTTTTTTTTTTTTTTTTTTGGTTTTCAATGCATCTACTTGTTTTGATTTAGTTAGAAATTTGGAATTTTAAAATAATAAACTGTCGAATTAAAAAAAAAACACATGCATAAACCAGACCCTGCAAGCTGCGTACTTGGCCTTGCCTTCGAACTCATTTATCGGTGCGTTACATGGATGTTTCTTGATCTCATAATCAGATAGTGCCTGTGGTTATTATTCATGTGATGTATACAGATTTTACTGAACGGACATTTCGTGTGCTTGATTCTGTTTTGATAATACTGATATATTATGTAAGTATCTAAACTACTTAAAAGGGATAATCTGTTTTTTTTTAATGCCCTTGTGTATGCTTGCAAAACAGCCTGTGATTAATTTTAAAGCAATATCTATCTTGTGTGTGTGCTATTTATTGTTACCCCCACACAGTTTTGTGGTATGTTCTTTATTAATAAAGGTTAATGGTACTGTTGTGATATCTATCCTTTTTCATTGTTTTCTTTTTGCAAATTCAAGGCAGCACCAATCTCCAGAACTCAGACATTCCAGTTAGCTAAGTATCTTATTTATTATATGTACAAAGTTCTTTCTCACATGTCGTGTTTAGTGTAAACAGACACAACTGATTATGGAAATTCTCATAAACATACTCCTTACTGATGCACATGACATCAGCTTCATTATTATTGTGATAGGTAGGTAATATAATAGATGTGCCTTCTGTTTATCTTTTTTGTCAGGATGAACTAGAATAAACTAAAAATTTTAAACAAAATTCTGTATTGCTTACCAGCTAGAGTGCATAATTTATCAATAGAAAGTAAAGTTTTTGACAACTAAATTTTAAATTCATTTAGATTCAAAATATAACTCCTGTAAAGTCTGAATTTAAAATAACTATGCACAAACCATGTGAGTGTTATTATTTGCTTTCTATATATATATACCGATAGAAAACTTAGCAATGGTTAGGCTTTTTTAAATGGAAATAATACTATGCAGAAGTTAATATTGTTTGTTTTTCTTTCCTGTTTTAAATTATATGGGCTAGAGATGCCCCTACCAGGCAGGTATTTATACAACCCCCAAATCTTGTTCACCTTACCTTGCCCAGAACCAGTCTGGAGACTACATGAACCAGGCTACTGTTTTGAATATGGTGATTCTTGTATTATAAGATTATATTGTAGACAAACAGGTTTCAGAAATGAAGTTCTGCATTTAGTACAGTGGTGACCAAAAAATGTTTTTGAAGTAAAGCAGAACTGATGCAATGGTTTGCATTTTTTGTATTACGGTTGTTAGAACATTCCTTAATCAACATTTATTGAAGTTTACTGCTGTAGATGGATCTGTTGAGGAATGTTTAAGCCCTGTGAATATCAAACCAATACGTGATTGACTTTATTGTGTTAAAAATACATGTTTACACGTGAGATTTTTAAATACGCAAGGGGATGTAATAATTCTGGCTGACATTGTAGGCTAGCGTATTTTCTAATAATCCTTACATTTTCTTTAAAAATATACATTTACAAAAAACACCATCCAAATTATTGCATCCTTAAAATAAGCCACTGCTAAACACTAAGCAATGTTTTAAAAAAAAAAACTTGAGGTTGCATTTGTTTTTCTTTAAAATTAGCTGAAATATTCAGAAAAATGTCTTTGCTGGCTACAGGGAGGAGGGAGGGAGTAATACCTTGTTCAGCATTAAGGTGGTTGACTCTCAGTAAAGCCAGTTTTGAATTACACCAAATTTTGTTTTATCATTTAGGTATGTTACCAAATGAACTCCATTACAGCAAAGTTACTTAATCTGGCGTTCATCTGAACAGTCCAAGTATTTGGAATTACATTCGAAAAAAATAATTCGATAGTTTGGAAGTGTTCAGGACAAAGATTTATTCACAAGAAACAGAATTTGTTTTCTGGTTTTTTTTTTTTTTCTTTCTTTTCTGTTCAACATCTTATCATCAAAATTTCTAAACCTACTTGTAAGAAGATGACCGACTGCTTATCCCATCAACAGAATTAGCTGTTAGCATACTTTTTTTTTAAAAAAAAAAAATCCGAAAGTTTGTGATCGCCTTTATTGTCGGTAGGAAAGGGGATTTCAGAAAGCTCATCAGTATCCATATTTCTCGTTCAGTGATGTTCGGCCATCACCAGACTGATCTGGAGAAAGAAAATAAAGTGAAGGATAAAGAAATGCAAGCCAATTTGAGAAATATGAGTTCCCAGCTATCGTGACATCTTTCTTGACTTTCTGCATCAAAACTAAATGGACCCCAAATCTGCTACTTTGTACTAATAAGGTTCATAAAAATGACGTTAGTAATAGATTTCAAAATTAAAAGGAAAAGCTTTGAACACTCAGTATATTAAGAGTTCCTATTTATGTTTGAGGAAAAAAAAAGAAAGAGTACCTTCATTTGGGTTAAATCCTGTTTTGCATACACAGATTTCACAAAGGTTTGTTTAATATATCAGAGCTGACAGCACTGCAGCTAAGAGAGTTTCTAATCAATGCACCGTTTTGTGCTGGTAACTTGTAGGTGGGTTAAGGCACCGGTGCTTCCATCTTTCTCATTTTTGCCAAATGCTGGCACCATTTCTGCACTGGTGTTCAGCAGTGTTATTTCATTTGGCATAGTGATGGTGGCAACATTATTGTTCACATGAACAAACTTCAAAACATTCATCAAAGCCCAGACCAGTCTGAATCACTCCTAGCCTAGTACTTTAAGTGTCATTAGTGGTTTCTAGGCTTAACACACACCTATGCCTGCCTTGGCAAAGCAGTTAGCAATGACAATGGCTGCAATGCTATCCCACACAGCTACAACATTTAGCAAAGTATCAAAACAGAATGTTTGGGTGATGTGGACTAAAAAAGCTCTAGTCAATACCAGCTTGCCCCTGTTGTGCATCTTCAGGTTGTGGATGAGACCCTGGTCAAAGGGTTGAACAACAATGGTTTTATTTGCAGTCAGAAACAGGTGATGCAGAGCCTAGGGCTTTCTGTCTTGGTGCCAAAAAGGGTGCATGATATGGATTCCTATTGTGAATTTCTTGAGATAATGTCTTGATTTTTGTCTGTTAATTTTCAAGACAACTGGTTAACATTTAATCTTCTAAGGTGGGTTTTAGCAAGTTCTTGGATCTTCAGGTTTACTGGATGTGAGTCTTCGATTTTTTCTTAATGTCATTTGTCCAGGCTGTAGAGTAGAGTCCAGTATGTTCTTGGAATATGGTGTAGATTTTATGCCCCCTGTAGTGAATCTTAGGGATGCACTTTTTAGTGTTTGACTTTGCTGCTGTTTCACAGGCTGAGACCCCACATTCAACTGTTGGTTGGACATTTCCTACATGTATCTGTTTGAAAATGTTTTTACTCATGTCCAAGAATTTCTCCCTAGCTATTTTCTTTTAAAGTATGAAATTTGTTGAGCTTTCAGTTTGGCTGTCTAGAGAAAGACAGACAGAGAATTCAATCGTCCAAAACAACAAACAATAGGCTCTGTTCTTAGTATAGTCTTCTTTTCTTTCCAACTTCTGGTAGAATATAAACTGTATCAAGATTCTATACAGCTAGCTATACCAGTACTGTAGCCCTTCCAAAAATCCCAAAGTTAATGTGAACATTATATATATATACGAGGTCTGTCAAAAAAAGTATCCGACTTTATTTTTTCCCATGGGAAGTAATGACGTTAGGGAGGAAAAAGTGTGCATAGTGGAGCCGCATGCCTTCATGCACATGCATGGTTTTTGGTGGGCTTGCTGGATGCATCAGTCGCTGTCAGGCAGCCATTGTGTGAGGTGCTGTACTACTTACTCGTTGCATTTTCATTTCACCCGTGATGACAGAACATGTGGAACAACGATCTTGCATCAAGTTTTGCCAAAAGCTGGGAGATACCCAAGCAGAAACAATTCGCAAAGTTCAACAGGCTTTTGGTGACAATGGCATGGGTGTTACCCAAATAAAAGAATGGTACAACAGGTTCAAAGATGGCCGCACATCGGTGGAGAGTGACCAGCATTCCGGGAGGCCATCAACAAGCAGCAATGCAGTTGTTATCGAGAAAGTGCGGACCTTGATAATGGAGGATCATCGTTTGACGGTGCGGGAAATTGGTGATGAGGTTGGGATCAGTAAAGATTCTGCACATGCAATTTTAAAGGAGGATTTGGGCTTACGCAGAGTGGCAGCGAAATTTGTGTCCAAGCTACTTTCTCAGGAACAAAAACTTCATCTTGAGGTTTCGCAGGACGTCTGGATACTGCCAACAGGGATCCTGAGTTCCAGAATACCATGATAACTGGAGATGAGATGTGGGTGTATGGGTACGATACGGAAACCAAAGCTCAGTCATCACAGTGGAAGCACCCAACATCGCCAAGGCCCAAAAATGCACGTCAGGTTCGGAGCAAAATCAAGGTGATGTTGACTGTTTTCTTTGCTACCAAGGCATTGTGCATCATGAATACGCACCAGAAGGACAAACAGTTACAAAGGAGTACTATCAGGAAGTCCTCTGACGTCTTCGTGATGCAGTTCGGTGCAAGAGACCAGATCTGTGGGCCTCGCAAAACTGGCAGCTGCATCATGACAATACCCCGGCTCATTTGTTGCAGCTGATCCAAGGTTTCTTGGCAAAGAAAGGCATTTTGCTCATTCACCAGGTTCCCTACTCTCCAGACATGGCTCCTTCTGACTTCTGGTTGTTCCCAAAAATGAAGATGCCACTGAAAGGCTCCCGCTTTGAGAGCCAAGGGGGCATCATGCGGAATGCGACAGCAGAGCTGAAAGCGATTCCGGAAGAAGCATTCCAGACGTGCTTCGAACAGTGGAAGGATCGCTGGGCTAAGTGTGTGGAGGCACAAGGGGCCTACTTTGAAGGTGATTAGCAATTGAACCCCCACCAAGTACATAATGTTTTTTCCCAGCCTAAGGTCGGATACTTTTTCGACAGACCTCGTATATATATATTTTAAGCGTGATCTCAATATGAAATTGAAAAATCTATTGACTAATAAAAATAATTTAGCATGTTTTGAAAAAAATTTCAAGTCTGATTTTCAGGGATGGTACTTGTAGATCTTCCTGAGATTCTGTTGTAACTGTGTGATTTATTCATCAGACCTAGCTGGTACCCCCTTTCTCATTATGAGGGATTTTTATTAGATTTAATATATTTTCTAACACGCAGTAAAACATTTTGCTGTGTTCATGGCCAATGCAGTGCTGTTCGTTCATGAGAAGCCAAAGACATGAACTTCGAATAAATAGTAAAAAAGCAAAACAAAAGTAGATGGATTCAAGATAATTTAAGAGGTCAAGGGGCTTATATAAATCCCCTAAATTTGTGTAAACACTGCTTATCCAACAGTTCATTAAGTACACATTTTCATGTTATGTAATTACAAATAAAGAATGGAACACAAATTTTCTTTTAATATGCATTGACAAAGTCCTATTTAAAATGTGAATTCTAATTGGTTAAATCATCAAGAAGTAGCCAACAGAAAAAAGTTTAAGAACTGATCGAGATTTGTGGGTTCTCTGAGGTTCACACAGGACATCTAAAGGCTTAACATCTTATTTTATCCAAACACTGGTTTGAAAAGTCTGTTGAAACCCTCCTATTATGTTGAGATTTTGGCCACATCTATTGTGTTTTGGGTTTTATACAAGATCAGTACTATAAAATCTAAGCATTTAAAAAGTTTATTTCTTGTTATGTGTTCATGACAATAAAGTAGGGGGGAAATCACATAATATCAAAGGAGTAAACAAATCTGGCAAGTTTTATGCTTAATGGGAACCACTGTCAGATCAAACAGACCAAAAACAATAGAAGAGTTAAAGTACTTACAATAAGAAATTATGATAAATATTTATCTGGTTGCAGCAAATACCAAGTTCAAACATATATTAATAATTAAACAGATGGTAATTGGGGCTAAGATGCATAGAGTTCTTTTGTTATGACAACCAAAATAAAGCAATGCAAATCAAAAGAGCTCCTTGAAAACCACATTGTTATGAACATAAAAGGCACTTTGATTAAAAATTTTAAAGCTGAAATACATGGTTTGCTTGCACCAAAGTAAGTATATTTCCGAAGAAATATACTACACCTGTAATTATTAGGTACACCATATTTTCATGAGATTTTAAACCCCACCCCACTCAGTTACTTACTTTCAGGTGGTAACCACGTGGCATAGGCGATATCTGCTGGGTCATAATCCATCGATTCATCATCTGTAAACTTTTCTGCCATGCTCTGAAAAAAATTTTAAAAAAAGAATCATGTTTTGCAACTAATACTGAAAGTGCTGCTATTTATTACGTGAAACAAAAGTTTTTCTGTTTTTTCTTAAACTCTTTTTTTGGAGGTGGACCTTTAAGATTTAAACTGAAGTGCGTTATTGTGGCCACTGTTCCAAGCCAGTGGAGCTATTATTAAAAAAATAATAGAGCCACCCCCTTTAAAAAAAATCAACAAAACAACCAGTTTGATTGTACTTACCATAGCTTCCTCCACACATTTTTTCTTTCTGTTCATTTTCTCTGGCAATTCCTTAACTATGCCTAAAAAAATAACCAATATCAGCATTTGTTCAGTTAATCTCTGACAAATCTATTTAAAATTCTGAGAAAGTTAAAAGTGTTTAAGACTTTAATGGTCCAATTAAAAAGTAAAATACTTTTGTGCATGAAAACTTTCAAGTGTTAACATAGCCCTCATTTTGCAGCTGTTGACACCTGCACAAAAAATTTCACACCTACTCTGTACCTTAATATCATTGATTTCATGATCTGCCATCTTAAATAAATGTAGCAGTGCATCATTGGATTGCCATTTTTCGATGCAGGGACAGTACATGTAACCACAAGAAATTCCATACGGTTATTAAAACTTTAATAAGTGGATTATTTGGTCTTGTTTCTGCTCACATGCTGCTCATGTATTCTCACTAATGTAGGTCTATTCCCTAAATTCACTTATTTTCCTACCTGAAATATGGGTCTGTGGCAGGGTTTGGTCCTTAGCATTCAGTGCTGACTGCTGTAGAGGTTGTTCAGGTTTTGAAGGAGTTTGTGCTGCTGTGGGTGGCAGCTCGGGGCCCTTTACTTGTGGTGATAAGAAACTACTGGTACTATGCGCTTCATTTTCATCTTCTGATTCCTCTTCCTCTTCATCATCATTACCACTTTCTGGAATGTGCTGCTGTCTAGGAATCTGCAATGGAAGTACACTCAGTGTCATTCCACCACTTAGCAGTGTACAAATCCAGGTTTTCTAGTAGATATGGGAAACAATACAAAGGGCATTACTCTAAAAAAAAGTTGCATTGCATTACTCTTGAATAATTATACTTTTAAAAGGGAAGTTTTGATATGGTTTAAGGCTGAATTGCCATCTCTTGAGTGGACCATGAGACCAATACTCTGAAGTATTAGATTATTTGATATAGGGCAGCACCAAAAACACTAAACCAGCAACACGGGGTGAATCACCATCTTTTGGGAAGACCATAAGAATAATAGTCTGAAATGTTCGGTTGGGGGAGACCACTAAGCAAGCAAGTGATAGAGAATAAAGTAATATTTTGTGTGATGCATAATTCTAGAAGATAATTTGCATCTATTTATTTATTTATTTGCTGAAAAGTTAAATCAACCTGTCAACCTTACTAGTCCATGATGGAATCAACCTGCAGCAAATCAGATTTTGATGTGAATGCTGTCAGATTTAATTCTGTTTTAGTACACTGCTAATATTAAAGCAGGAATGTGTGCGGAACGTGAGCTAATAGTTTCCCTCCGCCAATAATTAAGAAATCGTTCACTTACAAACACAGGTGGCTTCTTGGCTGCTTTGTTGACATCAAAACTTTTCACTTTTCCAAAAAGTGGAAGGCATTTTGCTGGTGTGTCAGTCAGGGAAGAGGCTTTTCCAGCTTTGGAATGAAAACCTTTGAATCTGCAACCAAAACACAGAACAAGTTTTCTAATTTCAGAGTCAGCTGCAACTAAACTATAAATTAAAATTCTCTGCATCTGGGGAACTGTACTGAGTATTGTTATTGTTGTTTGCACCCTGACCTGGCACGGAAAGCACTGCTTTCACTTGAGCAAAGCTCACATTTATTTTATTGTACTCTCTTAGCAGCTGTGTGGGATAATCATCTGTTTTCTCAATCCTATTTTCAGTCTCTCTTTTGTTAGACTGTCTACAACATTTTGCTGAAAGCTGATTGAAAGACAAAAATTAAAATAAACGAGAGAGAGAGAGAGAGACTTTTAACACTATTACCATTAAGCAAGGAAAATGAACATCATCTGGTCTGTAACATTTTTTCTGACTGTTTTATATGTCCAAATAAACATCAGATATTCCAATGAGGAGTAATCTATAACAAATTATTCCAAAATGATGAATGAATTTAATTTATTTTGTACAAGCAGGAATTTACCATAAATTATGGAAAACCCCAGGTAGAAATTTATCAGGACAGCTGTAAATTGATTGATGCTGCCACTGATTTAGTCAACACATTTTAATAATCAGTAAGAACTTAATAATGGTTTTGGTAATGAGCTTTTAAATAAATGCTGTTGTTAATATGGTGTAGTACTATACAATCTACAAACAAGTGAGAAAGTTCAGTATATTCCCTGTAAAACTGAGTTAATATGGGTGGGGGGATAAAGTACTGAAATACTCTAGTTGATCAGTGGTAAGAGACACAACCATCATTTAGAGAGAATCAGACTTCTTAACCAAGCCAACAGTACATTTTAAAGGAAAATTCCTCACATTGACTCCAGACTTCCTTGTCAACAGGGTACCATATGCCAGCAATCATTGGGGGCTTCCCAGCAGCTAGCTCTATTAAAGTCCACAGCAATACTAGTCTAAGGCATGCACCTCAACAGCAGAAACTCTGGAGACTACAGCTGCAGACAACTTTTGATATTTCCATAACTTACTGAAGCTGAGGTAGTGTTGCAGGTTTTGCAATGTTAACCAATTTTCTCAATTGTTGCTCTTTCTGCCTTAATTCCAGGAGCTGCCGCTTCAGTTTCATCTTTGTTTTCGTATCCATTACTCCTGCTTTAATAGCTGACATGTAAGCATCGAGAGCGTCCATTTCATCAGACTCTACAGCTGCAGCCTCTGAGAGAGATAAATAATGCTCTGCTGAATCATGCTATTAAACTGACAAAATAACTCAGACTATTAAACTGATGTGAGCACAGGTAAGGTAAGCACAATAATAATCAGAGGCTTTTGTAAAAACTCTATGGAACACTAGGAGAGATAGAGGTTGTGGAATAGTGAGAATTCATTCTTCTTTACCACAGCAGCTTGAAATTAAAATTATCATCAATTTTAAATATTAACCACTTAAAGGAACTCAGTTTTAATTAACAAATATTATTAATCCAGTTTCAATGTACCAATTAATAATCACAAAATATCAGGAAATACTTAAGTATTTTCATATCAATATCAATACCTTAAAGACCACCACCTTGTGCTTTGTGACTCTAAAAGCGATAATATAAAAAATGATGTCAGAATCCTGCCATAAGGCATGCCCTTTTGCACAACTGTGATGCACAGGAAAGTTATGGTATTGCCCATATGTTTTAAAAAATACCAAGAGTTTACATGTACTGAAATTCAGTTGAACTTAATGATATAGGTAAAATAGTTAAAAAAAATTCATTTAAACTGAGTGAATTGACTGTTTATTAACAAATTTCAGTACTATAAGCTATTAATTTGTGTTGTTAAGTTATTTATTTCATGAGTAAACAAATGTTAATCCTAATTTGTTTCTGGGAATCTTTTGGGAGCCATGAACTGATGTCAAATGAGGATGTCTGATGAACAAAGGATGGTTGGACTAACCCAGTCAGTAATGGTTCGGGAACAGGTAGTTAGAAGCAAGAATTTCCATTTAATAAGCCTTTACACTCCAAAAGTGAGAACATATTTTTGAATGAATGTATCAGTTAAAATATACAAGCAGTACAAATATTTTAAATGCAAGAGGGAAAAAAAAAAGTTCTCATTAAGTTATATAATGTCAGCTCGCTGTCTCTAAACAGTACATCAAGTTGGTGACTTACCTGCCTTGGCTGTCTCTAATTTAGTTTCAATACTCCGAATTTCTTCTAAAATAGCTTCATGTTTGTGCAACTGCAATTAGAAAAATAAAAAAAAATTGTGACAATAATTTAGGAAAAAAAAATACAAATCTAAATATTTCAACCAACTGAAGTTAACTGGAAGTCTCCTGAGAGAAGAGACTTCAAGCTGCTACATACTTCTAATAACTGTACAGGATTAGTTTACCAGTGGGGGAAAAAGCTGAAAATGGCATCTAAAGACTGAAAACTGTGATTAAGAATTTCTGACACTAATAAAAAATAATGAACAATTGAAAACATTTTACTATCAAGCTACAGCCTGATTTAAATGTCTTTAGTTTGTTGTGTCAAATCAACCAATTGTTTATTTTGAAAATAGTATTCACCTGAGAATTGCCTTCCCATTATCTTCTTGTAGTCAACCATGAGACACACACGGCATAACTTCAAACTGACCACCTTGCATTAAAAATTTACAATTTCTCCAAATCCTGTTGCTGTACACACCCAGCAGCATTATCAGAATATGTAGTTGTACACAGGTTTTCTCACATGATGTACACCGACAGATGTTGTTGAAATAAGCAGTTAAATACCAACAAACTTTCTTCTTCTTAAAGCAACTGGCAGAAACTTTAAGATGTAGTAGGACACCAGATCTGGAAATTATTTATTGAAATATTCAAATGTTATTTTCTTTTAAAAGTAAAGTACAGCATAATCAACCAACCAGAGAATCATAGGTATCTGTCTTGTCCTCCAGTTTTCCAGCCTTCTTCATTCTCTGTTCTCTTTTTTTCTCAATTGTTCCTGTCCGGTCTAAAAATGGGTCCTCATCACTATCATAAAAATCATCATCTTCCCAATTTTTCTTTTTTCTCTTGCGACTTTCTTTAAATAAAAATATATATGCACGTACAACCGAACAAATTATCATGTAAATAATGTTAGCACATTTATTTCTAAATGTTTTCCTATTTGAAAGCCAACAGCATGAATAATTTAAATTGTTCTTTCTCTCCACATTTTCCAGAATGCAAATGTATCCTACCTCAGTAAGTATTCAGGGTAAAATTACATATTTCCCAACTAAAAGAAAACTGAATCAATTTCATTGCAAAAAATTTTTCCCGTACTTTCCACCAAAGTTGATAGATCAGACAAAAAAAAAAAAAAGTGGGGAATTTAAAATTCACTAATTCTCCACCCACAAGTTTACAGTGGACACCACTTTCCAGGCTTCAACAACATCTGGAAGCGATCTACAGACGTTTTGAAAAAAAAAAGCTCAATTATTTTTGCGATATTCTGGATAATTCATAATAACGGGCTGCTAGGTGCGAGTGTTAATAAAATTTAACCTTGACTTTTTTTTTGACAAAGATAATACAAGGGGATTTTTTTAAACTTTATTATGTAGGGTGACATTCTCTGTCTGACTTTGGACATTCAAGACTACTGAAGATGGCAAGGAAGTGTTTGAAAACAAAATTATAAAAGCTCCAAAACTTGTCCAATAGTAATCAGGGAGATAAGATTATGTAAATATCAAAATACACATACATTATGGATAGTCTTTTTTAAAAAAAATCTCCATTTCCATAATCTTATTTCAATAATGATCTGTAATATCTGGTTCTGTTTCAATGAGCAGTTTGGACTGAATATTGAAATATTTTAGAACTAAAGTATATATATACTTACTTACATATAGCAATTGGCCCCAGTTACTGCATCCTCTTACGTTTTTAAAATATTGAGTTTTTAGTGTATATTATGATATAAAATCCATCTCTAACAAAGCTGAATAAACTTCATTTTGCTATTCATACTAAACATTTAATTTAGCAATTTCTTGTGAAAATGATAAGCTTCAGTATGCACACTTTGCAATACTGTTCTGACTAAAGAGTATTATTTTAACCACAAATGATTAAACATTGTATTAACTGTGAATAATTATGCTCTCTCCCTCCAACAAATAAAAAAATATTTTAATCCATTGTTATCGGAATTGAATATTAAACAAAAAGTATCCTAGATGCTTGATAAAAAATTTTTTAAAGAATATTTGATTTTCCACTAGAAGTCTTCAACAATCGTTGTGGTGATTTGAAATGTGTGTTTCACAACAAGAGTCTCTTATTCTAATGGCAACAACACAATCTTATTTTTTACATACCATGCGTTGATGCTCTGAGCAAACCTTGTCTATCTAACAGTCGACAAGCCTCCAAGGCACATGCTATCACAGCCTCCTTCATTTTCCCACACACCACTGCCTCCACTTGCACTGGCCCAGATGGTGTGTCAATAGGCAATCTATAAAACAACAACAACAAACAGATAGGTTTCTCTGTGGCAGAAAACATACTCAATAGTTACTCTTTTTATGTTAGCACTTCCTCCTTTTACAAATGATCACCATCTATTCTATAATGAACGTAAGCTTTAGTTCTACATAATTCACAAAAAGGAGACTAAATGTACCCAGTAACAGGTCATTAACACCAGCTATGATCCAAGGTTCTACAACTCTAATGCCAAACATTAGTGAACGATGGCAGTTCACCCTAGCAGAGGAAGATGATAAGACAACAATACTATACACAAAATTTATTTTTTTTTAGATTTGTAACTAGAAGTAAAAAAACAAACACTTACTATTCCTGATTAACAGTACACTTTATCATTTGTATTTGTCTTTTTTAAAATAAAATAAAGTTTTAAATGGAAATAAAATTCTGCAACCTACTTTCCACAACAGACCCATAATTTGCTTGTCTATGTTGAAAATTTTTCAGTTAACAGATAAGATCAACTGTTAATAAAAGCAGCAGTTTTGATGATAATAATTTTGAAACTTACTCAACCTGACATCTGTGCTTGCCATGACCAACATCTGACAATTTGTATTCAGGAGCTTCATAACCTATTGGAAAAACACAATTAAAAATTATTGAGATTTATTTCTCTCATTCTAGAAAGCAACTAGCATGTGCATGTGCATGTGTGTTAGTGAGGCATTCCACACTGCTGCTATAACTGGATTGGATGAATGCATGTAGCTGGTGAACATTTTTTCTGCAACAAAAATATCTGAATTTCAAAATTTCTATTCTGACTTTTGCACAAAGAGATCCCCTACCTAAAATTACATTTGAAAACTTAAAAAAAAAAAAAGGGTAATCAACATAAAGCACAGAGTCATTTGTTTATTGCACTGATCAGTAATTTAACAGATTCCCAATTTGTTTGTTTTTTTTGTTTTTTTTAAAAGAAATTCATACAAACACCAAAACATGCAAAATTTTCTATCTAAAAAAATATAAGTTTAGAAACTTTAATTTTGTGTTGCCTTTCTAAGGAAGATCTGGACAGATCCAAAGATAATCAAAATATTTATTTTTCCAAGAACATTAAAAAAAAAAAAATTTTTTTTTACATATTAACCAGTTAGAGTTGGAAAATAACATTTTATCAGAATCTAAAGTAATATATTAGTGTAATTAACCTGTAACATCCACCTTGAAATGATGCAGTTTTAGGATGTGTTTTAACATGAAATAGTTACCTTCACTTTCAAAATAATTCTTCAGGGTCTTCTTAGGGTCATCAATGTATAGGGATTCATTTAGAGTGGCAAGCTTTTCTGGAGATGGATTTTCTTCAATATCATCTATTGCATCAGGTACATCTGTGAATAAAGGTTCTAAATTAAACAGAATTTCAAAGAAGAAAAGAACAGCAAACATTTATTTTTGATATGAATAACATGAATAAAATCCATAAAGCAAATAAGAGAGAACCAATCTGTAGCATTTTAGTTTATAAAAAGACAGAAGTTGTCCTTGTTACAAATGCTATCTAAACCATCACTGCTAAATGAGGTGAAACACGTTACTCACCCATTCCCCACATGCATCCCCTGTCCTCGCTTCCTGGTTGTAACCTGCCATTTTCTGCTAGCTCAGCCTGCCTTAGCACTTCTGCTTCTCTCTTCTGCCGCTCACGCTGGTGTTTTAGCTCTGACACACTTAGCTCCGATTCCTCTTCCCTGTCATTATCAGGACCCTTAAAATGCACGCAACACCAGCTATCAGTGCTTGTTCAAGCCAGTTCAGAAAGAAGCTGGTTGTACTATGTTTGAACTGAACTAAGTGATATCAACTGACATCAGTTCTGAGAGATCAGATAAACTGTACTAACATCGGTGAAGTTTTACGCCAAAACTACTAACCTAAAAATCTGAAACATCCTAGACGACCCTGGTTTTCCAGAGACAGTCGCCCAAGCAGATTTGTAGATTCAGTTTCAGCTTGCACACCTTTTGTGCTGACATGTGTACTTGCAGTATCGTAGAACAGTAAGAATCATTTTCATTGATTCAAAAGCATCTGAAGCTACCATACTTTAGGCCATTTTGTCAGTGGAAAATCTGTGTTGTTTGTGGGTCTTTTTCAGTAGCAGTATTTCAGCTGGAGGTTTAGATATAGGCTTTTCTCATTAGCATTGGCCCTTTTTTGTGTAATAGGCTATACAGTGTCTGTGTTTAACTGACTGAATGTCTCACATCATGGTTCATTTGACCATGATATGCATTTTAAAAAGAGAGTCATATACAAAGTAGTAAAAAGTTACTAGTATGTAGTATGTACGTGTTTTAACAAATCACAGAACAAAGTATAATGTGGAGACAGGCGGACATAATTTTATTTAAAAAAAAAAAAATCAGGGGAGATAACCGCTTTAAAAATTCTTTCTTGATAATGTACAGGGTATTTCTAAAGCCTTTAAAAGACTTCAATACTTAATAACTTTTTAACAACATAAGATAAAACAAAAAAGAATAAATTACATTACAAAGCCATGCACTCAAAGTTTTCTATTAATGTTATTCTGTGAAACCAAAACAGCAGCAATTCAGGAGAAAGATACCTGCAACTTTTTTTGTATTTCTGAATTGAAGTCTGTTGCTATAATGCAGCAAAAGTTGTTTAGGACAGATTACAACAAGAATCCACTATCTATTAGGAGTTGAATGAAGTAGTTTAAAGAAACAGGTTCCTTAATAATAGAAAACAGAAATTTAAAAATTAGCAGATATTTAATTTAATTGTTTTTACTAGAAATCTGTCAATAAATTATTTTTATTTTATTATAATCAAAAATTTAATTTTTTTAAGTTTAACTTTACATTCGAAAACATAAAAATACGCAAACTTTAGAAATTTGTGTAATTAAAAAAAATTAATGTTTTATATACTTTGCTGAATCAGAACATTATGTATGTTCTATGCCATACAATCTTAAAGGAACAAACAAATCGCTTAAGAAAATCATAGTTTACTCCCTAACTCCCCAAAATATTTTGTAACAATTTACCTATCTCATTAATTTCAATAAATTTAACCTTTCCATACTTTTCCCAGATGTATGGGCAATATCATAGCTCTACTATCATAGCTGTGCATACTGCAATACAGCATTTGGTTTTCAAAATGATTTGCTGTATAACTCCATCTTATGAGTTCTGTTACTTTTTCTACTCCAAAAGAGCTCAAGAGAAGCCACAAAATGGCAGTCTCCAAATAATTATTATGAAACTATTTATTTCTTCTGAACTTTTGATGACCTGTCATTGAAACCAAATCATAAATAGGAATAACATTAGTTAAAACTGTACCATCTTTTTGTGAGCAAAAATTACACAAGAAAATTTCCCCAAACAAACCCAAGAAATATCAGCTAATAAGGGTATAATAAATTAGTTTTTTTTTTTAAAAAAAAAAACTGTTCATTCGTAAATAAAAAATACTTAAAAGGAGGAATCAGCTCTGTAACAGGTCAAATGTTCTGCAGACTCTTCAGTTGAAGATCATACAATTCCTGTTTATTTATAATCACAAACCACATTCTAAAATCTAAATGATCTACAAGTTCTGTTATTACTTTCTAAAAATTAAAAAAAGTGAAAACTTTGTTGTTTTTTTTTAAAAATAACTTAAAACATACAGGTATCTTGCATGTATAATAGAGCGCATTTCAGATTTTAAAGTTGTTCGTTTGTTTTATTTTTAGATGAAAATGAAGAGTTTTGTTCAAAAATTTCCGGCTTATATACTATGCCTTCGTTAGCTGTTATCTGAGCTGTGTGTTTGTTTTTTTTATTTAAATTAAAGCGGAGTGAACTACAGTATTTGAGATTGCATGTTGCACGAGTGCATACTGTCATTGCACACGTCTAGAGAACAAAAAATTTGTGCAAGTAAACTGTTGATAAGTCGCAAAGCAAATAAATGTGCTCCAAATCTGGAAACGCCGGGGTAATCATTACACAAGTTGTAACGCCTGCCTCCCCACTCAAGCACATGCTATTGTTTTGTTTCACTTATGCCAATGTTTCATTGCCTACCTGCAAAACAAAAAGTTTCGTACTGCCCCCGAACTTCACAACATGCCCGACTCTGAGTCTGTGATAAACCTTCGGCGAGACCTTCGTTTTGTTTACCCAGGTCCCGTGGGTACTGTCCAAGTCGTACAGATACCAGCCCCTGTCGTACCTGTCGTTTTTGACCTTGCAGTACTGCACCACAGCGTGATGCCGCGACAGAGAAGGGTGCTGCAGGCAGACATGGCAGCTGGGCAGCCTCCCGAACACATGAAACGCTTTGCACGACAAGTCTATCTGGTCCGCGATGGTGCCGTCCTTCAGCACCTCGAAGCAGTACGGCTGGTCGGTCAGGCCGCCCCACGGCGGCTCCTTGTACGGTATGACGGCACTCTTCTGCTGGAGCTGCTCGGCGGGGGACAGGTACCTGCCCCCTCCTGTGACGGAACTGTCTCTGTTTTCGGGTTCCAGCGCCTTGGCCGGAGGAGGAGGAGGCTTGGTCCGCTTCACGACCGACCCGTCTCCGGAAGACGGCACTTTGAAGGCTTCATCTTCCGTCGGCAGATCGTGGTCCTTTTGCAGTTCCGGTTCCTCTTTCGGCCTCCCACAGCTGCCGTTGCCCCTTCCACCGCTTTCCCCCAAATCGCCACAGCACCCAGAATTATTTTTCCTTTCACCACCCCGGTCGCTTAACTTGTCCGCCATTTTGTTTCGAAAGCCCTCTTGCATCAATAAGAAAGTCAACCCCCCCCGCTCCAATCTTTTGTTTGTTGTTCTATTTTCTGGTAACTGAACAATAAAATAAACGTAAAAACGTTAAAAAAAATGTTTCAACAAAAATAAATAAATAAATAAATAAAAATAATAATAAAGAATTTTTTTCTTCTTCTTTTTTTCTTTGATGTTAGACAGCAGACACGATTAAACCCGATAAGGGGGGGATAACTGAGCGAACTTCCTGTGTGTCGCATATGCCGTTGAAAAACGAGAGGAAAGCCCCCCTAGGCGGAGAGCGCGAGCGATGAGCGGGAAGAAAACGAATAAATCTTCGTACATTGGTGATTCCAGGCTTGTTTCTCGAGTTCGACAGGTAGTATGTTCGTGGGCGGGTCTCCGGCGTCGTCGGCTGACAATTACAGGACTTTCTGTTTTCAAAGACGACTTTTACTTTTATTTTTAAAACCCCCGTCACGTGGATTTTGCCGGAGTTTTTTTTTTTTTTTAATCTTAAAGATAAAAGACCCCCATCTCTGGGACACACACAAAAAAAATAATAAACAGGCTATTATTTCTAAGATAACTGGAGGGGACGCATAAAAATTATGTATACACTTCACTTTCCCCTCCCTCCCCCCATTTTTGTTTTGTATGAATCGGTTCTCAATTTCTAGATGTGCTGCCTATAATTCTATGGGTGACGAGAAGATCAGTTAAACTGCACGTCCAGGATAATTGCATTAGTTTTTATTTCTAAATAATGTCGCTTACCTCAAGAGTGCACTGTTACTATAAGATACAAAGCTCAGGATAATCTATATAGAATTAAAGCTCTCTCTCTCTCTCTCTGTAATTGAGTGCTGGGTTTATGCACCCATGTACAGATGTGCTACTGTGTATTAAAAGTAAAAGGCATATTTTTAATGACACCCGTGAATCGTGTATATAAAAACGATCCATCGACATTAATTTTCGTGTTAAATATACGTCGTGGAGTACTTAACTTTGCTATCGCTGGTATTGGTAAACACCAGGAGAGCAGTGGCCGTTGGCAGCTGCTCGAACCACCACCCTCCCACCACCACCATCACCACCTTTCCTACGGAAAACTCGGGCAGATCTTGAGTCCCACCAAACAATCGATGAATAGGTGACGTAGCGATTAATGTTTGGATGTGAGAGGAAGCCCAGGAGACAGTCTCTGGTGAAGAAGAAATGCTAAACTGAGCTGGTCTCCTGCCTACTGTTATTGTTGTCAGTATTATCTTTGTATTTTCTCTATGATTCGGCCATTAGAACCTCAATGGACTGTGTAGTTTTTTGTTTTCTTTTTAAAAGTAATTGCAATTTGAATGCAAAATTTTGTTTAAAAACAGAACTTCTAGGTTTATCAAATAAGAAGGGAACAATCCTGGTGTTGCAGCCTAACAAGGATTTGATGAGATATTAACATTACAAGTATTGGTCTCTATTCAGTCCTTTATGTTATAAACCGATAATATTGTATAAAATGCCCTCCTGGGATTATGTCTTTTTTTTTTTTTTTTAATCAAGAAGATATTTACGTTGCAAATTTAGACATCTAAATTAAAATCCAAGATTAAGAGTTACTATGTGAGCTGTTCTTATAATTTCTTTTTCCGATCCTCAAGTACATGCAGTCAAAACCAACTAACAGATCAATTAGCATGTCCACCCTGGCAGATGAGTTGCAGCAGTCTTATGGGTACGTAGTGTGTTTTTTTTAAAAAAGTAACTGAGTTCTAACATAAATCTGAAAAAAAAAATACCTGCAAAGACTGTTATTGTGTAATTATATTTGTTGCCCTTGGTAAATACTGCTCTTTTGTCTCTTAGAGGTTTATATTTTACAGAAACTTTATTACAAGCATTTCTCTGTATTATTTGTTATGGATTAAAATTATTATCATTTTTTTAAAATTGTGAGAAAGCATCGTGTTGTGAAAATCATACCATTAGTTTTTATCCTGCGTTGTTTTGCTAGAAGATGTTCAAATAAAACCTGGCTGATATGGTACCATGGTAATGGTATCTGGCTGGGTTTCATTTGAACACCCCTAGTACCTTCACTTTATATTTTTAGCCATTAATCATAGAAGGATCTAACATTAAATCAATGGCAATGTTTTTATGGTTTTTTATTTACTTATTTGTCTATTTATTTATTTTTAGTTAGAACTTATATCATTATAAATGTAAACATTTTTTTTATTGAAAACTAAAGAAAGAAAGTTTTTGGGCAACATCTTTGCCAACATAATTTATTTGTTAATCATGGATGTGTGTAATTAAATAGGATATTTTAGTTGAATCAGTGGAAGGTTGAATATTTTTGGATTATGGTCCGTTTATAGATGAAGGAAAGCATGGAAAAGTATCTAATGCATGAACACTGACATTATAAACATCTATATGACCTAGACAAAAAAGATTAAATCTATAAATGTTTTTTTAAAGTTTTGATGCACTAGAGCCATACATTGTTGATTTTTATCAGTTATTCATCTACCTGCTAGGAAATTTATTTTGGATACTATAATACATTCAAAGAGAGAATTATTTTCATTTGTTTAGAAGCCAGGTAATCACGAGACAGAACATGAAAATAACCAAGAACCAATTTAAAAAAGAAAATTTATTCTTTAAATCCATATTTTTTCTTCTTATGCATTCTTTGTTTAATGTATTTTATTGCTTAATTTAACACTAACTAAACTGCAGTTTGTGATAGTATGTAACTAAGTGTTGTGCATTATGCACTTCTGGTAACAATAAAATCTGCTGGTATGTTTGCTGAAGCTATTTAAGCTGCAGATTACCAAACAGAAATATTTGCAACACATTACTGATGATTCTGTATCAGACAGCTTGCCTGTTGAGAGTAATAGAGAAAAAGGGCTTAAAGATAGGAATTAAAAAGAAAAATCAACTTAGAACTTAAAATCTTAATTTTAATTTTTTTTTACAATTTATTTAGAGACTACAAAAGAAAAAAGAAATCTTCCTTCGTAAAAAGTGTGGAGAAAGGTGAGAGCAAAACTGATATATATATATGCTTAAGAGGAAAGTGGGAAGTCTACAAATTTGTGAGAGAATGAATAAGAGACCATTTTTACCAGAACTTTTGCTATTTGAGCCCTGTTTTCCCTTTTGATTTCCTTAAAAATCTCCATTTTCAGAATCGATCAATCGAAAGAATATTTTCATTACCGTTGTAATTTTTTTCTTTTAATAGTGTCAAAATTGAAGGGTGGGAAATTTACTGAATCTTTTTTCAACAGCAAAATTGGTGGCCAATGGAGTATCACTACCATAATTTGTCTGTTTACTGATGGATCCCATTAATTTAAGCTAAAATGAAGTATGTGCTGTATAGAAATTTTGTCCTTTGTTTATGTGTCATACATCAGTCAAAAATGCAGATAATCTCTATACAAGGGAGACAAATCTAGTGAGGAAGGGTAGTGCTGTGGTTATCCGCTTGAGAGCGTTATCTATCCTGCACCACAAGGGGTCTGTCATTTCTGACTTTTGTAGGGAAATTCCTACTGGAATGCTTCATTTTTAGAATTGGGAGGAAACCCATGTGGCCAGCTGGTGAAGACAGGCGAGAAGAAATTGTCACCATGAGGTACATAGGCCAAACTGAGCTGACAGAATCTAACTTGCCCTTAACCTTGGCAGTATGGTTGACTAATCACTGGGCTATCAGCCAACCCCTTTTTTTGTGGTGAACTTCGATTTTTATTTTTTTAAAGAAAAGTCTATGTATCCCAGGACACAACTTGACCAAACCGTCTCTAAGAAAGCAATTTTTTTGTCCAGCAGTAAATATAACTTAGGGAAATACTTGTCTAGTATAAACAGTCTGTTAGGTTGATGGCTGCTACAGCTATGGATTTAGGGGAAATCATTTGAAAAATAGCAATTTTTAAAAAAACATTAACCTTCAAAATATTTTGTTGATTTTTCATCAAATAAGTTGTGCGTTCTATTATTTCAGCAATTTGACACATGTGTTTATGGTACATCAGTGTTAATGCTGTATAAATTATTCATTCAGATTTGGATATGACATTGTGAAGTCATTTCTGTTGTTTTCCATGTCTTGTCTCAACATTCAGGGGACTGAATGATCTTGATTATGCAAACACATTTGAACAGACTTGCAGGAAAGTTTACAACATTCTACAAAGTTGCTTTTGTTGTTTTTAAAACTAGGAACAAAATTCCTGCTAGCATCTGATGTGTTGGAATTTCTAGCTTGTTGCTATACTTTTAGAATTTAAAAAAAAAAAGAAAAATTAACCACTTTGCAGTGAAAGAGAATTATCCACATGCGCAGATAAAAGGGACCATCACATATTCTCTCTCTCTCTCTCGCACAATAAACTACATAAACATTTTATGACTTGCAAGCTTCTTTAGAGTAATTTTTGTTTTGTTTTCTCTTCTAAACTAAACACTTTTTCCAAGAGCTTGCTGTTCAATTGAATTTCTTCACCTTGTCATCTGTGACACATTGTTTTCCAGCCTACAAACTTATTTCTGCTGAATGGTCTTCAAACGAGGAGGAGGAAGATGACTTGTTAAGCAAATGGGAGAGGAACTATTTGAACCAGAAGAAAGGAAAATCCAGGTGATTACAAGTAACTGAGAAAACATCTAGAAGCCTGGAATTATTTTGTGGCAGATAAGATCCAACCCATCAAGAAGAGAGAGAGAACATTTATAAAATTTTTAGTAAAAAATTATTTACTTTTTAATGGTTTTAATAATTTTACCAGAATGAATAAATCTCAAATAATAATAATATTTATAAGATATTTTGGTGCCTTGTAAAAATTTTTAAAAAAAAATTCCTAAAACTTGTTTAAAAATTAATGGTAACCATGGAGATGATGACTCAATTAATTTTAAATTCAACACTAAAAAAAATTTAAAGATTATCAATTAAAGGAGCCCTTCTGACCCCCCAAGAATCATTAAATAAGGAAAAAAATTGTTGGTAAATGTGTTGATTAGGAAAGAAAGTAGTAGTTTAGGAATAGTTATGAAAGATATAAAAAACAATTTTTAAAAAAAGTTTTTGGTTGTTGACTAAGCTAATGATGTGGCAATGATGAAATGGAGAGTAGCTCGTGATCAAAGACATTCTGTGCATTACTGTATAAAACTCCAGTTCATCCCCATCTTGCAGTGCAGGAAAGGACATTAAGATATTTGGAAAAGTTGAGCACAGATTTTCCAGAAAACCTGTTTCTGAGCAAGGATTTGAAATGTTCAGAGAGATTAAAACTCCTTTAGTTACAAGTACTATAAATTAGCTAAGCTGTCTGGTTAGCTTGGTATTAGTGTGTATTTGATAAAATCATGGATGAGTTGAACAGATTACCAGCCTTAGCGTTAATAGTGATTATGTCAACTAGTTTAAAAACTGAATTGGTGGATATTTTTCAGCCCCAACAGCCCCTGTATGAGTCATAATGGCTTCCTGCTTTCATGAACCTGCTAAACACTCTGTAATGTGAATTACAGGATTTTCAGTATATCTACTTCAAAGTCTCACATTTGGCATAGGTGCTGCAAGTGGTTAGCGATGTCAGTTTCATGATCACAGTATAGTATACACCTGTGTGAAAACTAAGCACCTTTGATTCTTTCCAGCTGGTACACCAGGTAACTCCTATTACAGCTATGGATCAGACTCATAACTCCTTCCATCAAAGCTGCAAGCTTTATGTAGAAGACTTAAATGATTTTGTGATATGTTTGACAGATCTTATTAGATTGGTATACGTTAATTTGTAGCGACAGGTCATTTTATATTAAAAAAAACAACAACAGGCTGATACCAGAATGTCTTTATGTCTCTCTTTTTTTCTTTCTTTTTGCAGTGATGCCAGTGAAAGTGAAAAGAATACTGATGAGAGTTTTTCTTCAGACATCGAAACATACATTGCTTATGAGGTACATAACACACACACACACATATATATATTTAGTGCAACTGAAAGAGCCTTGCATTTGCCATCTGACTTCTCAAATGCCTCTTCATTACGATTCTCACAATGAAAACTCATTCTGACATTGGGAATACCTGAGTATTTCTAATTTTTGAAAAAAGTATTAGTAGAAGTAACTTGACTGTGTTCCCAAAGAGGGGACAAGAAACAATGATGTAATTAAATAAAATGAACTCTCTTTTTTTTTTTTTTGTCTTTTCAGGAGCCCAATTCTTTAAATAATTTCATGTCTAATATGTATCAGTACAGCACCCCAGTACAAACTGGGAGGAAAAACGATGTAGGTGGATCACAACAGCAGCAGCAGAAGCCTGTTTCTGTCAACAAAACACAGCAAATCTTTCAGAGGAGGCAACTTCCAGCATCTTCAGAAGTTCATTCACAAACGCATAAAAGAATTGCTGCACCAGACATCAATGAGTTTTCAGGAAATACCCCCAGGAAAAAGCAAAATCGGATGAAAGCATTGTCAACCACAGACCCTTCGGTTCAAAAAAGCGATTCAAACAAGGAAATGGTATAACTTTGGCTCTCTGTTCGTAGTTAGTTGGGCGCTTTGTTGCTTCAGAGTGAAATAGAAAGTCTAGAAAATTATCATACTAACAACAAAAGAAATATATATATATTTATATGAAGCTAATAAGTATGGCGAACAAACAATCAAAACCTGCTGTTCATTTTACGCCTGAAAATGAGCTGGTCTTTGATTTAGCTACTAATGTTATTAATATTGTAAGTATTATTAGTCAAACCCCCCCCCCCAAATAATTGGTATTGTGCAAGTTTTAGTGGATGGTTCAACAAATTTTCCAAGGTGTAGAAGATGAACTACAAAGATTTTCAAAAGCACAGGTGCAAAAGTAACCAGAGATTAAAACAATATTTTTTGTGCTTTTCCACCAACACAATTATTTATTTGTATCTGAAAATGAGCTGATCTTTGATTCAATCTGTAGTGAAGAAAATAAGTTTAAGAAAAGAAAAGGGTCTCAAAGCTTTTTTTTTTCTTTTCCTTCTAATATTAAAATTGTCAGTGTCATTGGGATTTCAGCAAACCCCACCACATGGCGAAAAACAATTATTAAACTGATTTTTATAAAATCGTGTTACTTTAAAAATTATTCTAATAAAGTCATGAAGAGGCAGCTAGAAAAGGTAAAATGATCTGCATGTTTGAGTGTTAAACAGTATGAAGACCATACATCAATTGTCTGTGAACATGAATGACGGTAGTTAATCACTTATTGGAAAAAGAGAATTCTTTACTGGATCATCCTTCAATGAAGTTCCAGTGTTTAAATCAGCAAAACAAAAATTCTGCTTTAATGGATTAGCTCCTTAAAATCAGTGAATCTTTGTATCTCGAATGTAGACATTCATTTTCTTTGTTACTCAAAGAACACATGCAAGAATTCTATAATATTCTGAGACGTTATTTTGTTTATCTATTACAAAGCAGCGGGGAACCAATCATAGCTTATCCACTACTCTATCTTCTACCAGGAGAAGGGAAGCTGTGATGCCTTGTTACTTTATGCAGAAAGTAGCAAAAAAATTATGACTTATACACAGCCAGATTACACTGTACAAGAAAGAAGGCTGGAAGGCATGATGGCTTGTACAATGGTTTATTACTTTAAAGAAAGGAATAGTAAATAATTACATTTATACAAGGCCAGATTACATTATACAAGACTATTTAAAAAAGCAGATAAGAATAATTAATGGCAAAAATCTTATTTATAAAATTTATTTAAATTAATAAATTCTTAAATTTGTTTATTTTATTACTTAATTTTTTTTAAAAAAAATAATATTCTTTGGTTGCAGAAGATTGGGGATAGATTTCTGGTAACTAAGTCCTAGATATTTACATTAAAACTTCATTTTGCTGGTTAATGTTATTTCACTCTTAATACGAGTTGATTATTTTTTGCAGACACTAGATTTAAAAAAGAAGAAAAGCAATCAACCAAATGACAAATATGTGATGGTCACACTCATCATAGGAAAGAAAAGTTGATACTGCTTGTCCAATAACATTTTCAGTGGGAAGTATGGGAGTAAAAACTTAAGATATGTGAACATTTTTTTTTTTTTTTCAGATTGAGCATGCGTATATTTTATTTAGTGAGTCTTCATCATTAAATTTTATTTAAAGGTAAAACTTTTTCTCTCGATTGTTCTTTTCATTCAGTTGGTAGATGTCGGCACATCAGCCAAGCAGTTTAGAAAGGATGGAAAAATGAAGAGTAAAGAGAGTAAAAGTAATTTTAATTTTTTTTGTATTGAAAAAAAAAAATCAAGTAGTGTGTGTGTGTGAGAGAGAGAGAGAGAGTCTTCTGGTCATGTTGTGCTTTCAAAGTTGATGCATTATTGAAATGTTTTTAACCCTCATATTACATTTAATGTCTATTTGACCTGACAACATTTCCTGTCAAGCTTCACAACGTTAAAAAAATTCTATAATATTTTGACTTTTTTCCTAGTTTAGGGTCATGGACACACAAACAAGAAACAAACAACTTTGACGTGTTTAGCTTTTCTAGCACCGATCTTGTAACATTGCGATGGGAAACACAATAGATGTAATGAAAACATAATTATCTAGCTTCATTGTTGTCTTAAAAAAGAAATGTTTATGACATTGGACTTACATGATTTACAAGATGGAGGATTCTCATCAGAGAAGACTCTTAAGGAAGCTGAAGAGAAAACTCAAAAACAAGACAGCAGTCTCAGTGAAAAACAAACAATAGAATTCAGACTTGATGCATGAGATTATTTATATTGCTAAGAAAAGTGACAGAAGAAATATCCCATTTTTGTTTACCTTGAGAGGAACATGGCAACTTTAAATCTAGAGGATATGGTAGCTCACCCATTTTCTGGCAGGACAATTTAAGAAAATTATGACACTGCTGAATGCTAGAAGAGTGTGAAATAATAGCACTGTGATATTATTATATACAGCATTTGGTTATCTTTTTAATTTGAATTCTATTATTGAGAAGAGAATTTTAAGCCAGATGGACAAAATATTCATCACGTACCTGGCTACTAATAAGTGTGCCAAGCCTTGCGGTGTTGCTAGATTGTTATGGCCAGGCATGCATCTGTTGAGGGGATGGGGGAGGATTTTTGGACAAGGAAGTGGAAGAATCAAAAAGCCCACACCTAATGACCCAGTGCACAATTTATAGCCATGTCAGAGCAGTTGATGGAGTATTTAATGTTTTTTGTTTCCAAGAAACCTTTGATGTCGGCTGTTGTGTGAAAGTTGAAATGCAAAAGATATCTCCAGGAGGAGAGATGATTTGATGTGTGTCACTGAGTCAGATGTATTCTGGAGTGCTGTCAGAGAGAGAGATGCACAAGTTGGAGAAAAATTACTTGAAAAGCTTCAAGCCTTTTAAAGATTGTCAAATGCTAACAAAAGTATGTGAGTGTAGTTTTAGCAGTTTTAGACAGTGCAAAAACAGATTGTGAGCTACAAACTTTTTAAATTTATGGTCTAGACATGTTTTGTCCTGTAAAAATTCTTTAAAAGTCTCTGAATTCTGATTGGCAAAATTGCCATGTGAAACACGTCTTTGTTCTAACCTAAATGGCTCTTAATTAATGGGTGTCTTGTTTATGCAACATATTGTCAGTAATAGCAAGGTTTTAAGTTAGCTAGCCTTCCAGCAATTCTTAAGCTTGTTTTGTGATGTTAGGTTTTGAAGATGATATTCAACTGATCACATGGAAACAACATATTGCACTTGTATTTTCATTCTGTTTTTAAAAGAAAATGAAATTAATAGATATGTGTTTGATATTTCTTCATTTTTGCCCTAGATATACTTTACTTCAGTGGCATCCAAATTTTGGGATTGGGAGAAATCTGTGATATTTGAAAATATTTATGAACACATTGCCAGCTTGTCTGTCTGCCTGTTTTATCCTTTCCTAATCTAGCATGCCAGCACATACATATTTAAAAAATATTGTTTTGGAACATTTGATTGGTTGTTGTTGACAAGAGTTTAGTTGCCAGATTTTTCCTGCCATTTGAAAAGTGTAAATGCAGCCAAAAGCAGAAGCGCATCAAATAAGGTTATTCTTTCTGATCAAACCATTTGAATGAGTAATATGTGTATGCTGTGGTGACCGATAAAAAAAGAAATAACTGATTTATTTTAGAAAAAAGACAACTTCTGCTGTTGTAAACCTTTTTAGGGAGTACTAAAATTTATACTTGATTCCACCTGACATAGAGACTGACATTTAAAAGTTGTGTAACTAGACTAATTACTAATTTTATAAATTAAAGAAAAAGGTTTTGGCTTAAAAAATAATTTTCATTTATTGGATTTAATTGTCTTGATTGTGTTAGTTCTACTGACATGACGTTTTCAGATATCACTGAGTGTGTTAAAGCTATTCAATGCATTTGTTAAAAATTTTCATTTAAAACAAGTATTCCCTTTGCGAACAGCTAAATTATCATTTTATTTGTGCGTGAAACCATTCAATCTGCTTTTTTTTTTAAATACATTTGTTTGTTCTGCTGCTTCAGATTCTCACATGCATACTTCATCAGTCACGTTTTCTGACATTGGTGGTAATGACACATGTCTCAAGGTGAGTTATGACTTAGCTCAGCTTTTACTCTCTTCTACTCTCTCCCTTTTTTTAAATAACACCTTACTGTACCTAGTTTAAAAAAAGAATCTTTATTTCTGTTCATTTATTTTGTTTATTTTATATTATTTGAGGAAATCTGTAAGCTGTTGGTTCACATGAAGCATCCAGAAGTGTATGTCCAATTGGGTGTGGTGCCCCCTAGAGGAATTTTACTTCATGGCCCTCCTGGGTGTGGGAAGACACTCCTGGCTCATGCTATAGCTGGGGTTAGTACATTCTTCTTAGTCTGCAAACAGAAGGGAGATCTCCATCTGCTTTCAGTTGCACCAGTTGTTTATTTTGCTTTCTTTTAAAAATGTGTGTTGCCTACAAATTTATACCTGGGAAGCAAGTACCTCTGTGCTTTTTAAAAAAATTTTCTATAGTTTCTAAAATAATTTCTTGTGTTTGCTGGTTTTTCTTCGTTGCCACTATCTGCATGGTTTTATGGTGCAAATGCGTTCGTGCACTTGAATAAATTTTGCCTCAGCAAAGAATCTGAGAGAGACTGATTGACTACATTGTTTTAGTATGTTTACCTATTTATAGAGGCCCAGGTGGTTGCTTGAGAAAATACTTAACATTGACTGCAGTTTGGCTTCTGAAACTGATGGGAAAATGTTTGTGGCAGTGTGACAATGAATATCATAGTCTGCAGAACTGTGCCCATATGTACTTCTATTTCAGCTGACTTGACAAGGAACCCATAGTCTGATTAGTGGTGGGATAAACATCTGTGCAATGCACTGGTACAGAAACTGTTCCGCCGGAGGATTACTATGTACAATCCAGACCCATCGAAAAGTCAACTATGCGACTGTTTCTTGCACTACATGATACACTAGCCCATTAAACTACCTTATTACATTTAAAGATTGTTTTTCATCTACTTGATTACTGTATTTTTCTTCTCATTTAACATTTACTAGGTACAACATACTGAATAATTAATCTCTCTCTTTTTTTAAAAAAATCCAGGAACTGCAACTACCATTCATTAAAATAGCTGCCACGGAAATTGTGTCTGGGGTGTCAGGCGATTCAGAGCAGAAGGTTAGGGAGCTGTTTGATATGGCCGTGGTAAGTTGGTGCTAGTTTCACAAAATCTTAGAAGGGAAAAAAAATGTTAGAAACTTGGAAACTTAGTTCAGGGGTTTGTCTGCCAGTTTTAGAGCTTCATTGTCGTTTTCTTCTTTTTAGGGCTGCCAGATCTACATTCATTTAGCACTTGATGAAATATAATGAGAAAAAGAACGTTGAAGTGAAATGTCGGCATTTTTACTTGCACATGTGTTCAGCTTTTGAGAAGTAGTCCTGGTTTCAGAATTAGTGGTTCAGATTTTTAAGTTGCAATTTCCACGGAGAAAGTTACTCTCTAATGAAGTCAGTCTTTATGGAAGCTGTTTGCTTGATGTATGTGCGAGGAGAAGGGTCATTCCTCACTTCAGAAATTTTGTAGCATTAGGTCACCTGATGGTTGGGTAAGATTGTCTTCAGTTTGGCTTAGTATTTCAGCTGGAGGACTATTTCTTAGAGTAGTTGCTTATTTCTCAGCATTGGAAATCGTTTGTAATTGCTTATGCACGAGAAACACGTTCTTTCTTTATCTGCATATACTGTTACTTTCAGGCTTCAGCACCATGCATTATGTTCATCGATGAAATTGATGCAATCACACCAAAGAGAGAAACAGCATCCAAGGATATGGAGCGCAGAATTGTGGCTCAGCTCCTAGCATGCCTGGATGGTAAGAGCTTTACTTTTGAATTACAATGTCTACAACTATGGACCTATTAACCCTTTCCTCCTTTTTTAGAGAAATTCAACCAACCAATGGACAGAACTGTGAGGCATTATCACAATTTTTGGCCAGAGAAGTGGTTTGTCTTGGACGGATTAGGTCTTTCAAGACCAACAAATTTTTCTTATTGGGAAACCTGTAAAAGAGCAGGAAACGCTGCATCACATAATCACGATACTTTCAGGACCAACCTTGGGTCACCACTCTAAAGTTTGATGTGCCCTGGCCACCCATCTCACAAAATATAGCTTTTAACTTTTTCTTATTCAGTGTATAATTTTCACACTCAATTTTGCAAATCTCACTAAGTGTAATGATTTTTAAACAAGTTTCTTTTTTATCATCACATCCTTTGATAGATTTTCTCCTGGTCTGTAACCCTCATGGCACAGTTCTGTTTCAGCTACAAAAAAAAGATGTAGCTGCTAGATATAAAAAGAAAATTAAGATGTCAAAGTGACTGCACATCTCTTATGCTTAAAATGCTGTGCATTCTCACCATCTCATTGTCTCGTAGTGCAGGACTCTAACATCGTCCAACCATTCTTAAGCCAGACTGGCCCCGCCCTTCTAAATCCTTTGTAACTTAATTGGCCTAAGCTTCTAATGTCTGATTGGTTTCAGATCTTAGCAGCAAGTCGTCACAGCATGTGATGGTCATAGGAGCAACCAATCGGCCGGATTCACTGGACCCTGCTCTACGTCGGGCAGGTCGATTTGACCGAGAAATTTCTTTAGGAATTCCAGATGAATCATCCAGGAAGAGGTATCTAAACGATAACTGTCTGTCTGTCTGTCTCTCTTAAAGTAGTTAATTTCCGAATAGCTGATCTCGCAGAGTAATCCAGTCACTGGTGATTAGTTTATGGGGTGTTGAGCCAGTGAACAGAATACTTCTTCCCTACTCAGCATCTCTATTTAGTCCAGGATCTTTCCTTGAAGATTTTCTTGCTTTCTTACATCTGTGTTTTGGAAATTTTTTTAGTTGTAAAGATTTTCTTTTGCAAGCACTGAATATATTAACTTCCACTAAGTGTTGCTGAAATCAGTATTATCAGACCTATCACTGAGGGAAAACTCTGATCCTGGTGCCAACGAGAGATTTCAGAAAATAGAAATTCAAAGTAAAGGACAAAGTCAAAAACCACGTCTTTCTTTCTTTTTCATCCTCCAGAATTCTTCAGGTGCTGTGCAAAAATTTGCGACTGACAGAAAACTTCAACTTTCATCATCTTGCCAGACAAACTCCGGGGTTTGTGGGTGCGGATCTCGGCTCATTGACTCGAGAAGCAGCCATGATTGCTGTGAACAGGTGGGTTTTCAAGTGGGTGATGAGACTGGGTACATCTTGTCAACTTGCTTGCCAAATCAAGCAAAGCAATGAATTCTTGAAACGAGGAAACTAAATTTTTAAAAAAACAAACTTTTGAATGTTTTTCCTTGTATATAAACTAAATTAAACTTGGTTTTTAAGGTTGGGCATGAGATGCACTCACAGGTTGGCAGCCCCACAGATGTATTGTGGGAAATACAAGGGTTTTTTTTTTTCTTTTAGTCTCAGAGAAGTTAGCAAATCTGTTTTGGAGAAATAAAATAAAAGTTTACAGCTCTTGGCAGGTCTAATGAATTACATGCTTGGCTTAGTGCACTCAGTAAACTGATTTAGCAAAATTTTTCTAAGTTTGGTGTATAGTAGTAGGCAGGTAAGCACCATAGTGCAGAATAGTACCTATTTTATTAACTGAGATTTATACCCACTGCACAATTGACAAGGGTGCCTGGGCAGTAGTGATGAACTAAAGTAGTATTGTACAGTACAAGAACTAATAAACATACTAGCTACAGATATTTGCAATCTTATTTGAATTGAATACTATACAAATGGTATTGAGACTACAAAAGATGTGAAACTTCTCTCTTTTTTTGTAAATTAACCCATGCTGGTCAGCAGCAATCTATTAACCTTGTACAGTAGATTTGCAGTGTATTCAGCAAACACTAAAAAGTAACTTGTCTAAGGGTTTAAAAATTTTGATATTCTATAGAAAAGCTCACTTTCTCTCTCTCTCTCTCTTTTTCAGGGTATTTAACGAGTTAAAAGAAAGTACTGTTGAGGAAAAGATAAGCCAGGAGAATGCACCCGATTCTTCTCGCAGTACAGACTTGCTATCAGGTGATGTATCTGCAGACATTTGTTTCAACTGACGTTTGATACATATGTGCTGATGAGAAAATAAGCAACAAGTGTTTCCAAGCCTACGAGAACCTGCATATTGATCTGAATTCTCTAAAAATAAAAAATAAAAAAAACTTGATGTTAGGGTTAGCTTGAAGCCTGTTTGCAAACTATCTTTGTTGAAATTTTATGGTTGGTTGGTTTTTGGATCATTTTGAAGAGATTGTACTGTTGAAAAATTGTTTCTTCTGGCAATGGCGATAAGGTAATGATCTTCACATAGGCTTGTAACCCTTGGACAACCTGAATGAGACTTTCTTTGCAAACTGTCCAGTGCAACGGTACTTTGTTCCCTAGAAATGACACTGTGACAAATATTGTACTGGGAAGCAATGGCAGTCTGCATCAATCATCTCAATGGTTTGAGCAACCCCATTTGGTGTTAAATGATGTCTTGCCATTCTTAAACTGACTGACACCATGTGCATGACCGTTTTATAGAGGAAATGATAATGGATTGTGTGTGAAGATGTACACCTTAAATGGGAGGCATGTGAGTTTCTAAGGTTGCTCAGTTCCAGAGAAGAAGATTGTAACATTGTGTTGTATGTGCAGTGTCATGTTTGGGTTTCTCTTCACAATATCTAAATGCTTGAATGTACTACACTGCAGGTTTGGCAATATTTATTGCTTATCTTTTCGAGTTTGTGCTTATATAAAATTTACATTTAGGACCTTTTTTATAAAAATAAAACAGTTGCTGATTGTGCAAGAGAATATTAACCTAATAAACTGACATCATGTATTAAATTAAAATCTGATACCTTTATTTGAGCGGTAAACAGAACCATGGGTCTGTATTTTAACTTTAGCCATCGGCAATCATTGTCTGATTGCATTTTTCTTATTTCTAAATTTTAGAAATGTTCCTGAAGTCTTGTTCACAAATAAGTAAACTTTTACTCTTTGATGTGTTTCAGGAATATACAGTATATGATCCTGATTCTTTGTTTTTGTTTTTTTACTGTAACTGGTTGGCATTTACATTTACTACAATGTATATCCTGGTAATTTTGACATGTTGTTAGTCACTGGTGAGCAAAACATGAATACACAAAGTTCTTACTGTAATTGCAGGGGTGAGTTTGGGTTCACACAATGTTGTTAGGTTAAAGGTTTTCAAGAAAGTTCTGTTGGTTGGCACATTTAAATGTCTTAATGTTTGTGTCTGTGCCACTCGCTGCATGAGAGTTCACAGCTGTGCCCGTCACTTTCGCTCTCATCTCTCCTCTTTAGTGTCTTGAAATTGTTCTCTTGTTGCGCTACTTTTTCATCCATTCTGTTCTGTCTAACGTCGGCTTTGATGCCTTCTGTTGCCATCACCCCAAACAATTTCAAGGTGTTTTTGTTTGTTTACTTCTCACACATGGAAATTGACGCAGATCCGGAGCAGTGCGAAGTAGAACTGCCTTACCTGCTAGGATAAATCTAAATCTAAATCCATTTAATTCAGTTTAATTACTTACAGTAACACAAAGTATGAATTTATTTGTTTTGTTTTGTGAAATAATCCAAGCTTATCACTACGAAAGCTAGAAAAGATAAAAGGGGAAAAGTTGGAATTGAGCTACATATTACTGTAACAAGATAGGAAGCGGCTGATTGATAGGTCAAAGTTGACTATGTAGAAATGTGTGTGTGTGTGTGCACGCTGCCAGCCTTGATTGTGGACTCCCACAGAGACAAATTGCTGTTAATAAATGCCTTATGGGATTATCATGAAGTGATACAAAATGTTCTTTTTAAAACAATAATTATAAAGCCAGAGGACAGGAGGCAGCAACTACGTAATACAAGATAGTTCAATAGTGCCAGCCATAGGTGAAGTAGCCCATCCATATTTCTTAAATTAATCAAATTATCAATGCGTACAATTATATGTAAATTAAGCATAAGACTAACACAAAAATCCACGTGTCAGCAAAAGAAGAAAGTTTATTATCAAACTTTTGTCATAATTTTTTATCAAAATGTCATTTTTTTAAAAAAATTAATTGTGATTTTGGTGTCAGTCCACAATTACAGCTGCTGGCATGTGTGGGTATGAATGCATTAGTTTAGAAGAAGAAAAAAGATTTTGAGAATTTAACTATTCACATAACTTGATTTTTTTCCAGATCTTTATAAATCATCCGTAAGCAGTGGAAAAAATATGTCAGCCAACGTCTGTTCATTAGCATGAGATAAGATATAACAAACAAAAGCGGAAATTTCTTGTCTACACCTGAATGGTGAGCAAGGAATCATGGGTAATTTGAGAATTTCCAAGAATCCAGAGTAAATAATGTCATGCTGCTGTTGAAACTTGTTGAGCAAAATGGTTACAATTAGAAGTTGTAACACATGGTTTTGTTTACTTATTCATTTATTATGCATGTCAAGTAACATGGAAGTTAAAATGAGACATACTAGAGTGGGAAGGAATAAATCAGAAGATTTCATCTCGTTTTTTCTCAGTTCATTTCTACTTTTATTAGGTTAAACATTATCATGCATACCATCTGATCAGGAAACAAGGAGGTGGCATCTTACATTGATCTTTTGGTTAGATGATAAGCTCTAGATTTTTTAAGTATCTGTCGAGGCGGGAGAAGTGTTCTTTACTTAACTGTAGGGCATTAGCCACACTATGGGAAATGGATGGTTGAGTGCAAAATGTACCAACCTGCTGTGGCTGAGGGCCAGTTTAATCACTCATAAGGATTGTGACTTGCTTTGGTTTGAACCTCCCATGATGTACTTTCTTTTCCCTCTCTTATGCCATTCTATTGACATGGGTTTCTTCCCCTCAGAGGGGATCCAGTGGGATCTTTAATTGGGGTTAGTCAGATTCCAAGTGCATTGGGCACTTATGTGCCAGCCATTGCTCTCGGCGTCTCACAGCGCCAAGCTAGTGTAAAATTCGGGACTTGATAGGAAAACAGCAACAAGCTGACAACAGTTTAAGTTGGATAACATCAGGAGTTTTGGCAAGTTCAATTCAACTGAGATGCTGCTTAATTTCTCTTTATCAGAGAAATCTCAACGATCGTTCTTCTCTCTTTGTTTATTATCCTCTCTCTTCATTACTAACTTACGTATACTCCACACACGTATTCTATGGGCCAGGCTGCAGCTTTTCATTTCTCTTGTTTGGTTGTCTTTTATGCTGTGTCATCGAAAGGTCTCCCATCTGTTCAACGTACGTTCTTGCTTATTTCTTTTGGCAGTTTTATTGTTTTGTGTGCAAATGAAAAAAAAAAATATGGCATATAATTTATAACCTCTAAAATTTTATTTTTACTTTTTCTTCAGTTTTAAGTTGGTTAAGGGATCAACCTCCATTGACAGAAGACCAGCTTCATAATTTGCATATAAGCTTGCCTGACTTTGAGGTTGGTTCGGCTGATGCCATTGCTCTCTTCTATCAAAAGATTTATGATGCTTAGTTGTCTTCTCTTTCCTCTCTCTCTCTCTCTCTCTTTTTTTTATAACTAAAAACTAATTCATCGATGCAATGAAAGTTGAAACTTTGCATACAGATGTAATACTAATCTAAAATTAAAATGACCATCTGTTTTTTTTTTTAAATTATAGGAGTAGCTGAAAAGAGTTATTTGAATATTAGGGACTGTTTGTTTATGGTAAGGATGTGATGGAAAGTGTCTGACTAAGAGGGAACCATTAAGAAATAAGCTATTTACATTGTTAAATATAATACTTTAGTGAAAGTAATCAATCAGCAAAAACAATTATTCTAAAATATCTTAATGATATTAATAGTACTTTGTATCATTTACAATTTTAAATTTATGAGATGATTCCACTTGTACTTCATTTAAAATGAAATTAAAAACTAAGTATAAAAATTATTTAACTATTTCTTATTAACATCATTGGAAATGGATCGACATAAGTCTTGTTAAGTAGGTATAGAAATAAAATTAAATCTATATTTACTAAAATGATTATCTGAAATTAATTTGGTTCTTATAAGTAAATAGCTGATTGATATTTCTTATGTAGAAGTCATGCAATACTCACCAGGATTCTTTGTTGTTCAGCCAGGAGGTTATGGTTGCTACCGTATCAGTTGCTAGGTGATTTGGTGTCGAGGTTTGTGAGAGAAAAATCTGTGTTTGTTTGTTGACTTTTATAGGAAGCTTTGAAACACGTGCAGCCGTCGGCAAAGAGAGAAGGATTTGCCACAATACCAGATGTGACATGGAATGACATTGGAGCACTTCACGAGATCCGAGAAGAGTTACAGCTTGCCATACTGGTGCGTGTAGACTTGCAGGTTGGACTTTTTATATTTGTGATTTGAACCTATGCTGTTTTTGGAGAATTTCTAAAAAAAAAAAATCACAGAACGAGAGAAATAGAAATTTAAAAAAAAAGAAGAATTTTCTTTTCCTTTTCTTAGATATAAAGTAGAATGTAAGGATTTGATCAGTTTTCAGTCCGCACAAAATTGAATGACAACCATAAAGAAAAGAGTCTTATCTGCTAGTCTTATCCACAGAAGTCGCCCAATTAACATGGCTAGCGGGTTTCTATGTCTAGTCTTACACAAGCAGCTGTTAATGAAGTGCAAATTTTTTTCTTATAAAATAAAAATCTCCCATCCTCTTCTTGCTGTTCTCAGGCGCCTGTGAAATATCCAGAAAAATTCAAAGCACTTGGTCTCTGCAACCCACCTGGAATCCTTCTGGCAGGTCCACCTGGGTGTGGAAAGACACTCCTTGCAAAGGTAACTTTTGAAGTTTTCCAACTTAATTTTTTAATAAATTCAAGGAAAGTAGCCTGCACATCGTTTGTTTGTTCTATGCTCCACTCTACCCCACTCTTAAGTTTCAAGAATATTTGAAAAGGTGTGTACACCTAGTGTAGAAAAATATTTGCTAAAAGCTTCCACTTTGTTGTTACTCAGAACCACTTGAAAGGAAAATATGACCATTTACCTGATTAGATATGACAAGTATACAAATGAAAAACCTTTGAACGCAAAGGCAGCTAATGCCTTATTTCTGTGGTGTTTAATTTTTGGGATTGAATGTAAGCTGACTCATTTACAGCATAAGATCTGTTATAATCTTCGACTAGATGACTAATGAAGAGCCATGTGATCTGGCCTGAGTCTATGCAAAAGATGAGGCCAGAGAAGTCATTAAGACAACAGGTGGTTTGTTGCTGGCACAGTACCAATAATCCTGCTTACATAATTATCAGGCTCAAAGAATTCACTCCGTAAGTGCTTGCTTGCGGTGCTTTTTAATTTTGGGATGAAATCGCAAAAAGTTATGAAATTAAAATGACTGGATGCATTTTGTGATTTTACAGTACCTTTGTATTACTTGCAAATCGCTAATGTATTTGAACAGTATTTCATTGTGTAATGGTTGCTTAACTACGTAAGACAGAGAACGATCATAATTGTGACTGCCGTTATTGTATTTGAAAAGTAGAGATATTTGGAATTTGATCATAGCTCTTTTTTTCTTCTTTTTATTTTCAGGCAGTAGCTAACGAATCAGGCATCAACTTCATATCTGTCAAGGGCCAGAGCTGCTTAACATGGTGGGTACGACCAAACATTGAATTGTCGGTGTGGTTTTGTTATTCTAAATGTTTTTCATTTTTTTTTTAACATTCAAACACATTTATACAATAAATTTTTGAAAAAAGGGTCTGTTTTCAACTTCATCTTATGGCACTAGAGCACGTCTCCGACACTCCATCTTGTCCCCTCTTGAACAACTTTCTCGGGCTCTCTCTCTGGTGATCTTCGCTCTTGGCTACTGCTGCTCAAAGACTGCAATTCCATGGCTGGCTGACTACGTGGAAATGGCTGTGCTTTGCCAGCAAGCTGATCTGTCTCCCTCCCCCCAAGGATGTCAATCACTGCCTCCACTTTCTCTGATGCTGTGCCTCTCCACTCCCACTGGTCACGAACGGATGCCATGCAGGACTGGTGACAGTGGGAGGGACTGCCTTGTTGTAGCTTTCCCTGCAAAGTACCACCTGTTCTAACCCTGGCAGCCCCAGGCCAGTAGCACTCTTCTCCAGCTCCCAACTCCCAGATGATGGCTGAGTCACAGCAATCAGCAGTGACATGAATTAACAACTTGCACTAACCAGACCACGCAAAGATAAATGTGCAGTGGTGGGATCTAGCAACATAAGTGATTTTGTTTTCAAAGTTTTTGCATATAAAAAAAAAAGAAATAAAATTTTGTTCAGTCATTTAAAAAAAAAAAACTTGTATATTTATCTGGACAATCTACTGAATATGTAAATTTATGTATTATATTCTCTCTATGCTTTAAGCATTGCCCTTGGCATACAGTTACAGTAAGTTCTTGGTGAGTGTGCATCTATCTAACATTGTTATGTGAACTCTTGTTGCTATGGTGATCAGTCTGAAGTTTATGAAAAGGCATAATTTTTAAAATGGCCACCAAAGTGGATCAAAAAGCCCTGTTCAAAGCGGAATATGGAGCTGCTTCTGTTTTTCCAGATGCCAGAGGTAGCAAACATGGCAGAAACCAAGTCAGGCTCTGTTATTATAATCTGTTCTCATACTTAGAAAGCCATGTGGTTAGCCTGGCACTCAACCCTTCCCACAGCAAATAGGTAAGGGCTTAGAAAAATCCCTACTAGAGCCTTTAATTTTAAGATTAGGGAGGAAACTGGAGTGCCTGGAAGAATAGGAACACTGTTACAAAATCTTCCCCCTGAACTAATAGGGAAGGGGTCTCACTCAATTTCTCCCCTTCCAAGTCTTAATATTAAGTGCAAAGTTGAGAGTAAGGAATGAACTAAACCCACCCACTCTGTTTCCTGACTTTACTGTCATGAAGATGTTTGTGAAAATTCTTTGTGTAGCTGGAAAGAATCTTTCTGCCAAGTCTGGTTGATCAGGTTGTTTGGGAAATTCAAGGAGCATCAAAAGTGCACAGTAAAGTAAAAGAAGCATATTTTGAGTTACCTATGGATCATTTGCAGTAAATACTTTTGAATTGTAGTTTTTTTTGTGTGTTTTTTTTTTTGTCTGTTGCTACCATAGATTTTTGTTTGTTTTTTCCTCCTGCAAACTTTCACACTGCAGTGCTTTGTTACAGTATGTCGGAGAAAGTGAGAGGGCTGTGCGTCAGGTGTTCCAAAGGGGACGAAATTCATCTCCCTGTGTAATATTTTTTGATGAACTGGATGCCTTGTGTCCAAGACGATCTGATGCTGGAGAGGTAAAAAAAATTCTTATAATTCTTATATTTACCTGTAATGAAAAATTATTTATGCTTTTTTAAATACTCTTTGCTAGGGGTTTCTTATATTTTTTTTTTAGTATTGAACTAAAAAAAACTTGAAGTTTAGATTATAAACCTTTAATCAAATTTTAGATTATATCTTTGGACTGTTGTGTATTCAGTTAAGTTAAGTGAGCTTTTCATTTTCATATCATCTTATTAGAAGTACATGGAACTAACTCATAAACTTACGTTTTGGTGCCCTTTTCCTTGCTCCATCATAATCATCTTGGCAAACCCCCGTCCTGACTTTTGAAGTCTTGTAAATGTCTCACAGCAGGGAGATAGATGGGGGAAGGTGTAGGTTATTAGCCTTGATGACCAAGCGAGTAGTTACCCAGGTATGGTTGAGGGTTCTTGAGCAGTGGTTTTGGTGCTAGACAGTCATGAATTACCTGTAACCATGGTAGTCCAGTATAGTCTACCACTGCTGCCTCCCTGACACCACCATCAGGATTTAGCACTAAGGAAGACTCTGCTTGCTTGCACACAATGAATGGCATCAAGGGAAGAAAAGATATCTGAAAGGAGGTTCATTGGATAGTTGTATTATTATTTCTAAGATAATGCAAAAAGTTTGAATTAACCCCCAGATTTCTGTAAGTAGTTTATAACAACTTATCTGGATCCAGTGATGTCTACATTTTAATGCATTGTGCACTTACGGATGGACCAATTCTCTTGTTGTCCTGTTTGGAAACTGATGCATCTAATCAGTGTGAAGAAATAAAAACTACCCTGGGTTTTCTAATAAATTAAAAACAGAGCATGTGTTTCTGTTGTAAGTTCCTTTAATTGTTAGTCAGCTCATTTAATCTTCTTATTGTCATCATTGAAAACTGACACATGGCTGCTGAATTCTGGGGAATTTAGATACTTGAAATCTGTCAGCTGTTATTCAAGAAATGTCTTTGTCTTTGTTTTTGTTTTCACAACACTGTGCAATGGAAGAGGAAGAGGGATGGGTGAGGATTTTAAAATAAAAAAAAAAGTAAGACCATGTTAAAAGCAGCAGGAAGAATGCAAACGGTAATTCATTTTGTCACAATTCCAGAGCGGCTCTAGTGCTCGTGTGGTCAACCAGATGCTGACAGAAATGGATGGATTGGAAGATAGGAAGCAAGTCTTCATTATGGCAGCTACAAACAGACCAGGTAATAACTACCAAAGGCCATTACTGAGCAGACTGGAGAACAAGTGTATTAGTGTGTACAAATCTGCATATTAATGAAGTGCCCATAATATTATAATGGCATCTCAATGTTAAATGGGTTTTGATATATTGGGTAGCTTTTTATGATGGGCATTGTGTGCAGCTTCTGGTGCTCTCCAGACATTAAAAAAAAAATTGAAAGAACTTACGCTGGTTCAGGACAGCAGCAGCAGCTGATATAGGGTCACTGGTCCTGATTTTTTGCAAAACCCAATATTAGAGAATTATAGAACAACCAACTCTATTGTGCTATTTAATCATTTTAATTTCTACTATTTTCTAACAGTTAAAATTCTATTCCCACAATGAAAAGATTACACGACAGATTTTGTTTTGTGTGTGTGTGTGTGTGCTGAATTTCAGATTCATAAACAAATTAATCAAGTGAAAATTGAGCATCATCTGGACTGCTCTTTTACCTTACCTGTTTCACTAGTCCATCACACTACTAATTAACGTGGTGTGATGGGAAATGCTAGCAATGCTGGACCTGCTAATTTTCTTACCTTGATTTCAATGCTAAAATGCGCTTTGTTTTTGCTTTGAAAACTCAAACAGATTGTGTTTGTTCTGAAACTATCTCTTGAAATACCTGCCAGGTGAGCACTGACACATCACGAAACCACATTTCTGTTCTGTTGTGGTACCAGCAGGGCTGGTCAGTCATAGATACAAAGAAATTATGGCGGTTTGTGTAGCTGTGTCACGTGAGGAGGTTCAGAGTACAAAACCCCCGTGATCTGTGAAGAAGATGGCAAGAGTCTGAACTGAAGTTTGGTTGTGGGATCCAAGAAATTTCAAGGTTCAGCGGTTTGATGATGTAAATGAGCTGGTCATCGGTGTCATTATTGCTGAACATTTGGGAATCTGTTGCCAAAAGGCAGGAGAGGATCTGTAACGGGGGAATATTTTTTTTTCAATAAGGTGGCCGAATTTTTTGTTTGCTTTTTTTAAAAAAACAGTTTAATAAATTAATAGATGAATAGATGCAGTAACTCTGATACCTGCTGGTCTTCTCTCCCAGTGTCAGTACATAAGATAGAAACCCAGTTGGGTCCATCTCTGCAGCCGTTTTCCCAAGCTTGGGTGGCTAGCCTGACATTCTTCCACAGGACTAGCTACCACATGGGCAGCAGGAGGCAGAGCAGAAAGTTTCTGCTTGAACCTTTTATTTTTAGAAGTGATGGGGAAGAATGGCAACAACCTGAGTCATTCCCAACTGGGATCTGAACTTTGGTCGTCTAATCATTGCCTTGCTATAATAATAATAATAGTGATGGGTGTTGTTTTTTTGTTTTTACTCTAGTTAAAATCCTGGTTGTTACTGGCTCAGTCTGACATACCCCCTCCAGCATGGTTTCTTTCTTCTCTCTCCTTTCCACCAGTTGGTCCCTCCCGCATCTTAAAAAGAAGAGTTATAGCAGAGTTTTCTGGGTATGAGCTGGAGGTTTGGTGGGTAGCTTTTGATTGGCCAGCACCTTGACCACTGCTCAAGAGACACCTCTCCCAACTGTACCCAGGTAATGTTGATACTCCAAACACCTTACCTTTCTAGCTCCCTGCCGTGAGATGCCTATTTTTAGACTCCAACAATCAAGACAGGGAGAAAGTTATGAACTTAATTACTAGAATATGTTTTATTCTGTTGTTTTAAATGTTCTGACTTTATCTGGGCTAAATCAAGATGAAGCACCAATGCATGAGTTTACTACTTGTTTTTATTGTTATAGCATCATTGCCTTATCAAAATGTTATTGAAACACCTTCCTTCTCAAATAAGAACCACTCCTAGACTATGTTCTATGCAGGGTAATTTCACCTTAGAAGAGTACAGGAGTCTGTTCACTTTATCCTCATCACACCTCTGGCATTTATCTGTCTTCTAAACACTAAGAAAAATTGGAAATCTCATTTGGCAAACTCCTCTGAAGCCATAGACCTGCCCCCTGACTTGTATGCTGCTATGTTCTTTATTTTGCAGATATTATTGATCCAGCAATCTTGAGGCCGGGGCGATTGGATAAGATCCTGTATGTTGGTCTTCCTACGGCTGCCGACCGACTGGACATCTTGAACACAATTACAAAGGTTAAAACAATCACCTGAATGAGACTGTTGAATACTTGCTACACACTAAAACTATCAGCGTGTTAAGATTTGGATCCCACGCTTTCCCTTGGATAAACTAAACAATGCTGGTAATGTGCAGTAGGTAGTGTTCACACGATCATCAGTGTGTGAAAATACATAAGTTATGGGTGAAATATGCTTACTGGCCGCAGCCAAACTTGAGTATTAACCTTGGGCTGTGTAGAGTGCTCATACAGTAGTTGCTTCTGTCACAACTGAAAAAAAAAAGTTCTTGGGAAGGGGACTTAACTGGGATGTTTTGCACTCTTGCACATTTACAGAACTGCACAACCTTGAGACTTTATAACACCAGTGTAATCTTTAAATGGCAATAAACTTTGTCAGCAAGAACTGTTATTTCCAAACGAGTTCTTGCTCACAAAGTTTATTCCAATCTAAAGATTATACTGCACTCAACTTTGGTGTGTGTCACAAAAGGTGTGGACAGATGGAAAGCTTTAAAAAAAAAATTTTAAATTTAAACAATGAATTGTGTAAAAGAAAATTTACAATTTATTCACATATGAATATTTTTTTAAAAAAAAATGGTAGAACTATTTGAAAAATTCCAAGACTAGTAGAAAGCAGAATATCTTGAGTACTAACAGTTAACTTCATATTGGTTTTCTAATGACTTGTATCAATTGTTTCAGTGTTGTTTTGGAAGGAGATGCTTTGTTTCCTTAAGCACTCATGAAAACATTTCTCTAAACAGCTTAATTACACAAGGTAGGTGTTTTAATTTTGCAGCATCAAACAAAGCCAGTTATGGCAGAAGATATTTCTCTGAAAGATGCTTCCAAAGATAAACGTTGCGAAGGATTTACGTAAGTAACATCTCCAGTACTTGGGTTGAGCAAAGTTGCAGAGGTAACAGGTATTCAGGGTCCATTGTTGGTTGATTTTAGGTAAGCGAGGTTGATGCTCTCCCTTGCCAGATAGAATACCCACACCTACATGTAAGATCAGGCAATGGAATCCAAAAGATGTGCAGAAACTGCCAGAATCTCAGTTAATGAAACATTTCAATCCACTTAATTTGCATACTGCAAATATTCCCCAATTCATAAACAGAGGTTGCACAATTTTCCATTGTTGCTCTTTCTACTTTATTTTGTTTTGAAAGAAAACCCAAGCTGAACTTTCTTCCAGCTGAAAACTCCTCCAGTTTGGTAGCCATGGTTACTGGGTTTGGAAATGCAGTAAACAAAAGGAAAATGCACAATCTGTTGAAATTGAGAGCATTGACAAATTGTCTGATGTTAATGAAAATTGCCACTAGTAAAAACGAAAAAAAAAAAACGTGCTGATGATTAATTATTTTTCATCATCAACCCATCACTCACCACCATCTGTTCAGTAGTGATTTTCACATTTCCACCACCAGCTGAGTCAAAATGGAAGCCAGTGCATAATTAACTACTCACTTCCTTTTGCCTCCATAGGAGGCGAAGGTTAAGAACTGCAGTTATCAATATTAAATTAGCTCTTTCTGAACTTTAATAAAAGCAAATTGTGCATTCACTTCAAAATTAATTTTTTTGCTTAGCTCATCTAACCACTTTACTAATTAAGGCTAATTGATGGACTGTAACAGTGATCAATTGATATAAATGAAAAACAATGGTTTTCTGTTTGCCATTCCCACCTTCAGTACTTTATCATAAAGCAGAAGTGCATAAAACCCAAGTATTCCTATCCGCTGTCTCTCTCCCTCACGTATTATTGTAGTTGGTTGAAGTGTTTGGGATCTGCTGCATGTGACTTAAATAGCTTTTAGCAGATATTTTTAGTGCAATGCTATAGTCTGTTTATTTTTTAAAAAATTGCAACAGTTTCCCTAATTTACTGATTTTTCTGTCAAATTGGAATTTCCATTCCTGCCATAAGACTTTGACATCTTGTGCAGACTTTTGATAAAATTTGACAGCCCCCCCCCTTGTTGGTAACTATGGATAATTTTGTCATTTTTAGAGCCCAAAATTGGGAAGCATTTGTCCATTTTATAAGTGTAGGCAGTGTGCGCTTAAGTCATAATCTGCTGCAGCTTTGAAGTTTTAGACCGGTCTATAAATGATAAAATGTCAGGTGGTGTTTTTGTTGTATTCGATATCTCTCTGGTCACCATAACTATTTTATTTTATTGATTAGGACTTGTAATTTTCAGATTGGGTGGGAAGAAAGCCAGCTGTTTGTTTGTTTACAGATTCAAAAGAAAAGAGCAGGATCTGAACCCGGTTTTCTTTTTTGCAGTGGTGCCGACCTGGCAGCCTTGGTGCGAGAAGCAAGTATCAATGCATTAAAGGACAGCATCAGTAACTCTTCTGCCTTAGCAATCCAGGTGAACAAAGAACACCTAGAGGCAGCATTTAAGAAAGTGAAACCATCTGTATCAGAAAAGGTAATGTATGAGTTCTGTTCTATTTTTCTCTAATTTCCTTGGCCACTAGTGAGGACAAACAGGTGGAGTCGTGTCTTGGTCTTCAAAGAATCAACCTTTCAAGCTAAGCCTTTATTTAATAAGATCAACCCCATTTCAAAACATTACGAGCCACTTTAGAGATTGAGATGACACCATTCTCAAATAATTATTGTTTCACTAGTAGTGTCTTTTTTTTCTGAGAGCATTTTAGAGTTTTAAAATGAAGAATTCAGAAGCTGATACAACTAATATTTTATTTCAACAGTTAGGCTGGAGAAAGTTTTGTGTTTAATCCAAAGGTAGAGCTATCTCACACAGGTGCATGCAGACTACTAGTTAATTTTATTCTTTTGGAAACCCATGGTTGTTCCTTATTGAAATCATCAGTAGTGTGTTTAGCAAATCTCATCTGTCAGCTTTAATTATTCCAAGATCCATGCATTCAAAAGGTGAATTAAAGTTTTAAAACTTTATTTCTGGATTAGTTTGGATTCTGTTTTATTTTCATCGATTTGGAAATGTACCACACAAGTTATAGGGTAATTTTACCTGCTGCTCTGGAATCAATGTGACAGCTTAGTGCATTTTAAAGGAACTGCACAATACAGACAAATTAAGTTCTTAATGCCAGTACTGCAACCTAGAAGTTCACTATAGATGAACTATAAGTGTCAGTTATAGTTAACCATTAAACATATCAATGTAAGTGTGCAAACATGTGTTATGGTAAATGTTGAGGAATGTCACCAGTGGTTTGGTTTTGTGACTTTAGTTCATCCCCCAAACAAGTAAACTGTATAGCCTACTTTCTAGATACAACCTTTTGAGTTCCATAATATAAAAATGTGAATGCTTTTTCATTGTGCCAGCTTTTCTTTAAAAGCTACATTAAACAAGTGGCAGGTTGTTGTTAGATTTCTTCTGGTGTGCTCTGTATAGCCAAAAGGTAGGCCAGTTTTTAGGAAAAAAAAAATTTTTTTTTTCCAGGACCAACTCAAATATGAAAAAATGAGACTGTATCATCAAATATTGTGACAGATTAGTGGCCTGCAAATCTTCTAAGGCTATGACAATCAGTCCGCTCCTTACGGCCAGAGAAAGCATAGCTTGCTAACACTGTTGGCCGAAAAACAGATGAAAACACCCAAATCGTTGGACTGGTGAGAAGTTTCCATTACAAATCATGCAACAAAGGCATTATATAAAGTTTACAGCCACCACATGGTCCACAAGCTGCACTTGGTGGGAGAGAGAGAAAAATAATAAAAAGAAAACTCGTCTTGATTTTATATTTTTTAATTAAGAAAGCGGGTATGACTTTTATTTTCCATTTATTCCATCTCTACAGAAACTAAAACTTAAGCCTAGTAGTTCATTCTGTTGGTGAGTGACACTGAAAAGAGAAGAGCAGGTAGTATGTTAATCAATGCAACGTCAGGAACGCTGAAACAGACGGAATATTCTGTCTGTCAATCTAACAACTTATCTATATTATTATCTTTTTCTGTATGGCTCTTGACAGGAAGACAACCAACCTAGCAGTGGAAAAACAAGTGTGAAGTGATGTTTCACATTATTACTACTTTCACCTCAAAAGGGCAAGGTGGTGGGTTTTTGATGTATTGAGGTGAATAATTTTAACTTTTAAAATCATAAGGTGTTTTAAAACTTCATTCATTCTGTAATGGTAAAATTTACACTTTAGGTACGATAGACACACTGTCCCAATTAAAAACAACTTTCATCCCTTTAGTTCCAACTACTGTTGAAAAGGCAGTTTGTGATGACAGGATTTACTATACATGTGGGGGGTGGGGTTACAGTTTAATCACAATGGTAGAATCCCTTCTTTGTACAAAGCATGAATCTTCGCTATGGATTTATTAATCTCCTGCCTACTTAATGGTGGTTTGAACCTTATAATAATTTGCTCCTCTTTTTTTTTTTTTCAAATCACCACAGACTTAAAATAAAAAAACAAAAACAAATATAGTTTTACGTCATCTAGAGAGGAAGTTGGCTGAGGTGGCAAAAGGGGCAAAAATGCCCTTCCTACCTGATCAATACTTTTACTTTTTGGTAGCCTCTAGTAGCTGTAAGGGAGCCAAGGCTTTCCTTTTCACAGTTTCCATGACATAACCATTCAGCAGCATTTCCTGTATGATTAGGTGAACCTTATCCACATTGTATATAATCTGGTATAGGTGTGTCAAGGAGAAGTGTCAGTCTTATTGTCACAAATACTAAAAACAACAATCGCTCCACAAACAGGAATTTCCTTCTAACATCTCTTGCAATGGTTTATGCTAAATTTGCATTTATTTCTCTTTTACCTAAACCATATTTCCAAATAAATGGTGTACAAGTCTCTGAAATAGAGGATAGTTAATATCAAGTGTGGAACGACGCACTACTTCATCAGTTTTCTCTTTTTGCTATTACGGAACAAAGTCCTAAATCGCTGCAACATGCATTCAAAATATTTCAGGAAATTCTCTCTCAAACACTGAATAGAATGCAGGTATTTGTTCTTGAAACCACATGAAATCCAGTTATAAATGTGGACACGCTTTCTGTCACTTCAACATGACAGACTACTGCTGAGTGAATGCAGTCTTTATTGGCCAACTGCATGTTCTATCACTGAACAGTAGGTTCCATTCAGAAGTTTGTAAAAAAAAAAAAAAATGCAATTAAAAACTTAATGAAGTGATAGTGCACGAACAAGAATTCAGTATATACAACAGGCAAACATAGCATCTGAAGCTACATAAATGGTCTGCTGCAATCAGGTCACCAGATAAATGCCTTCTAAAGAAACAAGGGCAGGAAATAATGACCTGCTAAATTATATCTTCCTTTCAATCTTCTAAAATGATAATCCTGCCACTGTATCAGCAGCTGTCACCCTACTGCTAAATATTAGTACACTTCTCATCGTGGCTCCAGGGAATCCAGATACAGTTCAGCTGACATTGTTTTGTCATTTAACACGCTGGAATTCTGATCAACATTTTTCCATTAGTGTTTTTATTCAATCAATTAAATTTATGCCTGTCACGGTTACTACACCCAATTTTCAGCAAAACTGGTTTGCACATGAGTTTTTTTAATTCTTTGATAAAACCAGTCCTATCTAATCCGAGATATCTCTGTCAACTTCCCAGACACATTATACCACCTTTTCCATCTGTTGCAGACAGCATCATTTGGTCAGTGGGTAAGATTTTAAAATAACAAATATTGTCTCTATTTGTTTGTTTCAGTTATAATACCAGGAGTAACCTCCCTTTGTTGATCAGCATAGTGAATATAGGTAAACTCAAGTTTTCAACAGATTTTGATAAAGCTATATTATATATACATATATAATTAACCAATTGAACAAATTTATAAATAATTTTCTGGTAGTTTAATGACACCATCATTCTCATTCAAATCTAGATGAGATACGCTAGTAAAATGTACAAATGGCCCATAAATCACACATGCCAGGTCTTTATAGACAGCAAAGAAAGGTTGGCAAAATGACCTCAAAGCCACAGTATATATTTATATTTTTCTGTTAATCAATACTTTAAGTGAAGCTACAAAATGTCCACTAATTAGTATATCTAAAGAAAACATTAAAGGTCTGGTTATCATCATACATACAAACATTAAGGTAATTAGCCATAGAATGTACAAGTCTCTCATATCATCGCAGGCATAACCTCAGGGCGATTTAATAAGTAAGTATGGAACTGAAGCAATCCCATGTAAGGGAAAAAAAATCTACCTTTAGATATTTAAATGAACATTTTATGCAAATAACTATTTATGTTGTGATTATTTTTAAACAGTTTTTAAATATCATAATTTTTGAATGGGCCTGCACTTGAGAATCTGCTTAATTTGTTAACATTAAAAGGGTAGGCTTGTATTTAAAACCAGTTGAGATATTTGACCAAAAAAACACCCCATCTAGCTAAAACCATCAGCCAGATGAGAAAATATTTTAAAAATGAGAGAGAATAGGTTCTCTTACAAAAGCAAAATCTCTCAGATGGAATGCAGAGGAAAGTATATTTGATCTTCCATTTTCTCTTCCTACAAAGTTTATGATTATATTAGTTTCATACTCCAGTGAAATTGATTTACTAATCCATCCACAAGTGAACAAAAATGAGCTGGAGCAACAAATGGGTAAATTAGATAGTGAATGTAGATGAGAGAACAATTAATATAATAATGGAGTATATAAATATACATTTGTACATGGGGCTTTTGGTAAATCCCGTTTATCAGAGTGTCATGGTGAAATATTGTCGAACCAAAAACAAACCAGGTATTCATGGATAAATAGGGTCAGGTGAGTTTTTATGGTTAAGAACAATGGAATCCCCACATACCTATGAAACAAGATCAGTGATACCTAAACTAGTTACTGAATAGTTATGTGGCCGTATCTGTTTGTTACAGTTCAGTACTTTCAAGGTCAAAAGAATCCACTTTAATTTCTAGGTTTAATGATTTAGCTTCACCCACAACGAGAAAAGACAGGTTGAACAATTCACTGGCTCAATTATATTTGTTTTACCTGCCAAAAAATGCATCTAAATGCCACTTCATCAGCATTATTTCTACTGTAACTCTAGTGGTAGATGCACAGCTGTTAGGCTTTCTCCAATATAGCTATTTGAACTCCCTCCCATCCACAATAACACACTGGCAATACACCTCTTGAAACCTTTCAAAATTTTTTTATATAAAGGAAAGCTGGAAAAACTTTTTTCTTCTTTCACCTGAATTCTAAGATTAAATTTCAAGTTTCAGAAAGATAAAGAACGGGGTTTTTTCTTCAGAAAACATTTAGTGAGATGTGAGAGAAGCTGGAACTCTCTTTAGAACATATGTAAGCCCCCCTTTTGCTAAGGAATGGAAATCAGAAAGTATTTTAAAAGCATTCTGTCGTCACTAAAACGAGCTTATTAGTTTCTACTAGAGAATACACGATGTGCCAATAGTCTTTAAAGAGGGTATTCTAAATCTACATTTGTCTTTATCAGAAAACTCTTCAATCATATTAAAAAAACACCTGCAGACTAAACTAAGTAACAAAAGCCTCTTTGGAGTTTCTCTTTTAAGACAGACCTTGGATACCATTAATTTTCCCTATAATGGGAATTCCATATTTTAGCTGTATATTTCCCAATGATTTAGAAAGAGGAATGGCTCATCTCATACCTAAGACCATATCAGCTTTAAGATACGCATTCTCACACTACAGCTGACATTTAAAGATTTTGTCACTGTTAACACCTAAATAGTTTGTCTCCCCTATCTTTGTTACTTGAATAGCCTAGTTAATACAAATGGTTTATACCAGTGGTTCCCAAACTATCGCCCCTGCCCCCACCCTAAAAAAAAGTTTGACACCATGTTTATTGTGATAAGAAGGTACTTAGGTTGGGAAGGCAATAAAAACACAACTTTGCCTTTTCCCACATTGCAGGAAATTTTTCTGGAATAGTGGACTGCAGCCAAAATTCTTGGTAAGCGTGCTGTTTAAAAAAGGTTTCAATTCAAAATCATTTCGCAAGTCAATAACTTCTCTCTCAATGGACCTGTCCATGTCGATATCTGTGATCTGAAAAGGGTCCAAGATCCATGGTGGGATTTCCAGATCTGACAAATCCTGAAAACGCAGTTTCATGTCAGCTTCAACGCTCTTGAGATGCTCTGTGAAAAGGAGAAGCGTATCATCAGATTGGCATTCTCCCAGTTCTTTAAGGCTTGGAAATTGACAGAAGTCTTTGCGTCCAATATTTCGCTGGTAAAGGGCAGTTTCGCAATGAAACCAGAGATGGCAGACTTGGATTTGATGAGGTTGGTTTCATCACCTTGCAGTTGGAGGTTCAGGTTGTTGAACTTAGCGAGAATGTCAGCCAAGTAGGCAACGTGGGGCTTGATGGCTGCGAGTTGTTCTGCTAGCGACGAATCCACTGACTGTAAGAATTTAACGACCGGTAAAGAGCGAGAAAAGGCAGTTTCCTTTAGAAAGCCATCACACCTCTGTGTGCAGTAGGAGCCTCTCAAATTCTTCGTCATTTTCAGAACACAACTGTTTGAAGTGTCGTGAATTCAACGGGTGAGCTTTGATTTTGTTCACAGCTGCAATCATGGTGGTCAGAGAAGCATTTAGACGTGGAGTGATGTTTTGGCGACTAAATGTTGATGGATGATGCAGTGAATGGTCATAACGTTCGGGACTGCTTGCTTGAGAAATGCGGTGAAACCTCGGTACTGCCCAACCATAGATGCAGCACCGTCTGTTGCACATGCAAGAATGTTTTTCATTGGTATTTCTTTCTGCTTCAAAAATTTCTCCACAGTGCAAAATACACTGTCCTTTAGTATCAGTTTCCATAGTGTGGGCAAACAGCAGTTCTTGGTATAGTTTTTCACCATGAATGAATTGTACATAAGCCAAGAGCAGAGATTTGTTGTTGGGCAAAGTTGATTCGTCTAGTTGCAAGCTAAGCTCCATGTTTCGCAAAATGTTGCAAAGATTTTTTTCAGCATCACCGGCCATTTCGTCAATGTGCCTCTGTATAGTATTATTGCTCAAAGAGATAGCTTTCAAAACTGGTTCAGGGTTTTTCTTCAGAACAGTTGTCATAACTTCATGAATGACTGGAGCGATCAAAGTTTCCCCAATCGTATGGGCTTTGCCTGCCTTGGCAATAAGGAGACCAATATTGTAAGAAGCGCGTAGGCCATTGTCATTGTTGTGCCGCAGCGGCAAACATGTCATGTAAAGTTTTGTTCTTGCCACGTTTGTCACGCAAGTCTTTGAAATAGCTCAATCTTTATTGGCTTTATTGGGATGCAACTTCTTGAAATGTTCGCTCAGTCTCGAAGGCTTCGTGGCTTCATTTGAGAATGTCTTCTCACATATCAGGCAAAAATGGCAATTGCTCGTTGTGAGGTGATGGAATAAAGCCGTAATTCAAATATTCGACATATTGCCGGCATTTCTTCTTCGCTCCTGCGTGTGCCATTGTCGAGGCATACAAGAAATAGAGAAGCTTAAGAATTTTTCGGCAGAAACGGATGAACCTACAGTCAGTAACTGGCTCTTGCAACAGGGATGCAGAAACGGTGAGACATAGAACACAGACAATTTGAGCTCAGGCCCTTTGGATATCTACTCTTCCCACTGCAATCTTTCTCCGGCTCCTGATCCTGGACTTATATTAAAGTGTAAAGAAGTGAAGGAGAATAAGAAAGAAATTTTACTAGTTGAGTGAAACTGGAAAGACTGGAAAAGAACCATGATGCCAACTCCCAGAAAATGCAGAAACAGAGACGTAGAACACGGAAAGTGCAGAGGCAGATGTACAGACAGTAGCCGGATCAATGCATGGAGAGACAGGAGCATCGAATAAATGCACGGATGCCTAACCTACCCGCTTAAGTCTGCCTGCTAGCACCTTCATCAATTGATCCTATGCGACTACCAGTAGAACACTGCCGTCAAATTGAGTTTGGTGTTTTTTATGCACCCGGGTGGGCATTAATCATTTTACACACGCCATTTTCAAGTTACAGTGAGCTCTTGGCGGCTGCACATGGCGTTAGCGCTGTTCGTTTCAGTATTCAGAAGTAGGATTTCACTGACGCTTGTGCTTCCGGGAGTCAGCGAGCATCAAACCATCTTGGTTGCAATTGATGCAAGAATTAACACGCTTTAAGTATTGCGACATAATGTGGTAGCGTTGGAGGTATTACTGGCCATTATACTCAATGAACATTTGGATAAAATCTTGTGGTATGTACATTTTATCTGAATCATTTTTTCAAATTATTCTGCATATCCATGTCATCTTGTCATTCCCATTATGAAGATCTCATCAAGGGAATTAAGGCATACGTGACACTTAAACCTGTTCATTTTTTTGTTAGCCTTTCGTAACTTGCCTTTCCACACCCTTTTCTCAAGTTTTACTCCATTACCCCCACCTTCTGGCCATCCTCCAGCCATCCACCGTCCCCTCTAACCTTTCAGCGCCCACTTTGGGAACCAGTGGTTTATACCATGAATATGCTGAAGGCTCATACCTGCACTTGGAGACATCCAATTTCATTTGCAATTTGTTAGACCAATCTAATACATGATTTAAATTGAATTGCAAACTCTATATCATCACTAATATTAGCCCACCATTGGAAATTTCATTAGAAATGTTGGTATCTATATAATCCGTGTACATTAGAAGAAAAATGTGTGAACTAACCATCACTTATCCCAAAAACCTTTGTTTTACTAAAATCCATTAAACAACATCAGTATTGTTACCTTGGTCAAAGTTAATGGGAACATCTTTGAGAAACTATAGCAATTTCCCAAAGCAGAAACCAGGCTGAAAACCATTTTAATTTAAGTTAAAGTGAAGATTTTCCTAAATACTTCCTTTGAGAAGTCTGCCCCTGACTGGTGTTAAACAGGTAGGTTGGTTTGTGTGCCAATCTTGAATGATCTGGGTTGGACACCATTAGGAATTACTCACCCACCGCCTTATCTAGTTTAAGATTAAACCAAATTATTGTATTCTCTCTTCTATGATGGTAACATCAATAGTGTTTGTACTCGTGCTTTACATTTCTGCTTCAGGGACAAATCCATAACTTTCTTTAGTTAAAAAATCCCCTCATGAACTATAAAAATCTATTATTTAGAATGTTAGCCATTTCCTGAGTAGCATAATTTCATTTCCTTTGATATCCCTTTGTGCTTAGCATAAGCATTTAATATAATCAACTGTTTTTTCATATCTCTGCTTAGCAGCAGCAACTTTACTCATGGGTTTTTTTCACAGATTTCATGTCATCTATTTAAGTCTCTTCCTCATCTAATGCATTCTTTTGAAATGTTTTGTTTTTACAATAAACCATAGAAATGTTAATGAAAGTATTCCAGTGCCCTGTCAGCATGTAAGATCATATTCCAATTTACTGAATGTACACAACTTACCAAAACTTAAATGCTGGCTTTATCAAAATCCCATACTTTAAGCTTTACCAATTTGAGTTTATCAACATTAAGAACAGTTTAAGGGAGTTGTAATTATCATTTACATTGAAGACACAATATAATTACAATCGTTAGCCACATTCAGTGGTATTACAGTTGCAGCAGCAGTTCAGCAAACCTACCATAGACATGGTTGCTGTACCAGTCCATCAGCATAGATTTCCTCCCACAGCTAAGCAGGAGTTTCAAGAGGGACTTTCTATTTCCTGCTGAAGACAGAAGGCACAGGAAATGCAATGTTTGTTAGCAGTAACCATGACACCAGCAACCTTGTCAGGAATGCCAACATTTGTAGCTGATGATATTTGTGAAGACTGAAGCAAATTAACAGAATTTTTAAATACTTGTTAACCCAATACAGTGGTAACTGATATAAAACTAGAAAATTTGCCAATATGGACAATAAGCAATTAGTGCCATTTTTCCCTTTTAATGTATTCATACCCTTACGCTAGATCATTAATATGTTAGAGTTATATTAAAGAAATGTGGTACAAATACTGCTTCACTACTGATATTTGGCAGCTGGACCCATTAGCTTTCCCGGTGCAGGCAAGTCAATTAAGCTGCCACCTTTTCCCTATGAGGAAGAGGAGGGAGGAGGAGGATGATTTATTTGATGATGTTGATTCATTTATAGTTGTTGGTTGAGAAGTTCTTTAGTGATCTGATGAAAAGTCAAAGAACAGAAAGTGGTCTCATTATTGTCAAGCTTCTGACAACTAGAGACTTTCATGTTACCAATTAAACAGTCTGCTTGCTGATCAAACACTTATATATATATATATGGAAACAACAAATTTCTCCCCCCCCCCCATCCCATTTTTACTAGTCCAGCCTTCTGGAAGCGGTTTTTAGATTACGACAGAAACCAATCATTCAGTCAAATGGCGACTATGCATAACTATTAATTAAAAATAAAAAGAACTGCTACCAGCAACTGTGGTCCAAACAATCTTCACTCTAGAAAAACAAACAAACAATCGACTGACTTTTTCAAAGAAGATTTCTATGATTACGAACTAATATAATCCATATTTAGATAAATGATAATCCCATCTGTGCCCGTCAAAGTCGGATGGGCTTCTCTCTTGGTGTTCTCTGATAAAGAACAGATGGTTGGAATCACAATGAGCAGTGCATCGTGGAATGAAGAAGATTTCGCTCAAATAAGCAAGTTTATCAAAGACTGGTTAAGGAAACCACATGTTGTCATCTTCAGGATGTCTAGAAAGCAAAACAAGTCGGTCGGGGGGGTTCTGGGGCAATGCTTAACTGAGGACTAGAGTACACCTTTCCTTCCTTCTGGCTACTAAACAGACTAATGCTGACAAATAAGATTATGGGGAAGGTATAAAGACAGCAACAGAGCCAGGAAAAAAAAAGAACGTACTTCTGCATCTCTTTTCTGAACTTAGCGGCGAGATACATAATTCGGGGTAGTCTATCGGATACGGGAAGCCAAAATTGTGGACTTACCATTGAGAAACATCCCGTATTTTGTACATAAATCAATTTATTCATATTTAAGATGGCTGGAAAATCCCCAGCTGAAAGTTTGAACTTTTTGCCTCCCTTGTGCTTGGTGAATTACTTTATTGGCAAGTCTCACACTTATGGCTGGCAGCCATTAACCGGATTTTGCAATTAGTCACAAAGAAAACCTTTATTCAGTCTTTGTAGTGCTGTTTTTATTTATTTATTTATTTTTTTTTTTACATAAATCGCAAATAAAAATGACTGATTGCTATTTTAAATTCATGCACAGATCAAACAGTTTAAAACAGAAAACCGTGATGTCAATAAGAAGCCGCCGGTAAGGCTGATAAATAACTAGTATTAAAAACAATACACCCCCCAAACCACCCACACACCCTGACTCTTATGAGGTCAGCTTTCTTTCCCGCATCTACATTTAACTGCTTTTAAGATTTTTTTCTTTTCTTTTTTGTTTTTTTTAAAGATCTTTTCCCAAAGTTTTGGTCAAATCTCTGTTTCATTGAAAACTTTAATTTGAGAACTGATTTTGTTGCTGAAACCTAATTAGCACATCATCATATCCATCCATTTTCAGTTATGCAAGTGTTGTGCTTCCACTGCCAAGGAGGGGCCTAAATAGCCTGGTCTCAGAAAGCACAGATCACCAAAGCTTCTGCATTCTAAAGATTTTTTTTTTTTTTGGTAACTAACTTTGCAAAAGTAAATATTTCTGAACAGCATTTGGATCAATGAGGCAGCCATTAGGTGCATCCCCACTCACTCTAAGTGATAGCACAAGATGCAAATGCTCCCGAAATTCTAAAGCGACAGGCAAAGCAGCAGTCCCTGACAGCTGACGGACTTTCACGAGCGACATGGGACGACAAACCGTTTCTTTAAGGTGGTAAACGTTTGACCTAACAAACTGGCTTAAAAGCAAAGCGTGAATGACAATTAGAGCATCACAGGGAAAGCTTTCTTTGCCGCCTTCACCTACTCAACGATTAATTAACAGCAATTTTTCTAAACATCTAAACCGTGAGGAGTCATTTCTGTAAAGTGTTTCTGGCTGTGGGCAGATTGCTGGCAATAGGGCACCTTGTTTAATATAAATCTCCCAGCCCTTCAAACCATTGATGTAATACAATTTTTTTAATGGATTGAATTTATCACACTGAACAGCTATGCTGAGTTGATTGTTCAATGCAGCAAAAAACAAAAAGCTTGTACATGTCACCTCTTGTAATCAGGCTGAAATAACAAAGCTGAGACTTGTTTACCCATACTTACCTTTTAGGGTGACAATGCCTCAGGTTAGACAGCTAATTCACAGGACCCACAGTTCAAATCCTGATTGGGACCGATTCAGTTTAGCAAGTCTCTCTTCTCTTCTTCTCCAGCATTGGCTAAATAGTTATATTGTAAACTATCATTGATGCTTTACTAAAATGAATGCCAACTAGTTTACACTTGACCCTATTTCTGGAGTAACTTTGAATTTATATTAAGGGGAGTTAATAGAAGGGGTTATTGGCTGTTGTTTTAAAAGACAAGACTAGTATAGCCATGGTCTGGATGACAGCATCTCCCAGTAAGCCAGGCTCTTGATATTCTAGAAAATAATCTAACCAACTCTAGTCATAACTGCTCTCTATTTAAAACTACACTAGAATTATGTACACACACACAAACACTCATCCTATGCAGGGCAGGAAGCAGGTGGATAATTTAATTTCTAATATAATCATTACCAAATTTTCACTCTCCAGAGGCTGTTCAAGGTCAGCATCTCAAGAGCATGGATAGCTAGGATAAAATTCTAATTAACAAGATTAGAGATATTTTTGTGAACAGAAGCAAAATTGTTGTTAAAAGAACAAAAAAACAACTAATCTAATGTAAAAAAAAAAAGGAACTTTAAAACATCTTGTATCAACCATAAGAAAGAAATATTTTATTCATTAGAGTTCTTATTAATTTGACCCTGAACAAAACTATACTCTAAATTATTCATTCTAGAATGATATGCAGTAACCAATATGATTTGTTAGTTTTATTTATTTTTGCTATTACCTTTCAAAAATTTAATACACTATTTCAAATTTAATGAATATTCATTAAAGTAAAACATTAAGGATACATCCAGCTCTGACTGAAAATAAAAAAAATACAATACATAATATGAAGTTATAATTTAAGGATCTGAAAAGAAATGTGCAAAATTCAAAAATGAAGTATTAAGAAATCTTGAAGACTGCTTTCCTTTTAAATGACAAGACTGCCAGTAATATATATTCCATGTGATTAGCTTACATTAACAAGTTGCCAACAGCTGTTTACTCTGTTTATAAGTAATCCTAAATTATCCATCACTACGCTCCTAATCTGTTCTCACTTTTAGAGAGTTCAGACATTCTGAAAAGTTTTTTAAAAAGTTTATGGAATTGGAAATGAATGAAAAATAGTTTTCTGATAAGATTTTCCAAAAAAAAAAAAACAAAACTGGTATCCCACTTTTTAAAAATTATATTTAAAAAAGGATAAAGCAGGATAAATGCATGACCAACAATCAATTATTAATTTCTATGCTCTTAAAAATTACCATTATCCTAAAGTGCCAAAACTACAGAATTCATGGGTATTTAATATGGAATGAGTAATTTTTCAAAGCCTTATATATGGAATTAAAACAGGGGTTATCAAGAAGTAGCTGGGAGACATAAAACCTGTTTCTCTATAGTGTTCATAACAAGGGATGAACTATCAGATCAACTCCTGATAGAATTCACTTTATTTCAGTATATGCTACTTGTGAAACAATTCCTTAACAGAGCTTCTCTGAATAAGAATTCAAAACTAAAATGCTGTATAGTTGGGTTAGTTTTCATTCTGATAGTTTATTCGTATATGCTAATGTGATATCCATCAGTATAATACTGATTAATGTATAAAAAAGCCAAAGGAAAATACAGATGCTTGGCATAAATGCTACAAGGGAATGATTCATCAACATGGAAGATACATTATAAACAAGACAAAAAATGCGTTTGTAAAAGTAAATAAAATTATATGTAAGCTCCTGCGATTGGTTCATATCATACAAAACATCAGTGGATTATTATCTTTAATAAGAATTCTGGTATATTAGCATTCTTATTCTACATTTTTTTGTGACTAATAAATCATAATGATAAAAAAACTAGCTTCATGATTTTCAACAAAGCTTCTGCTTAGAAATGGGCACAGGAATGGAATTCTAGACATTTGAGAAATTGGGCCTCGGAATATTACAGTGCATCATGAAAAAAAACAACAACAAATTCACCGTTCAGGAAGTTACAGATGAAAAGCTATGGTTTTACATATTTGTTACCAACAAACTATTACTGACACAGACACAAAACTTGGTACCACTATACAGAGGAAGAAAGTCTAAATTTCTGTTTCGAGTAAAATGTGCATGTTGTCCATAACTTTTCTCAGTGTTTCGGCTCATATGCTGTATGCAATCCTGAATTGCTGTTTCTAGGCCATCAACAGTCCTGGGGGGGGGGGGCATCTCAAAGACTTGTTCCTTAAGGGACCTGACCCCACCCCATAAGAAGTTAAAGCATGAATTAATGTTCAGTCAGGCTTGTCAATGGCCAGGGGAGGTCTTCTCATGTAGTCTCCCTGAACACTTTGATATGACCCTGCCAGTGAATTGTCAATGAGGGTAATTTTATATGGAAACGTGTTAAGTCTTTCCTAAGAATTCTCCTGGTCCTTCGCTTTTAACACTGCCTCTGCTGACAGACAATGCAACGATTTCCTTCAGAGACTGTCAGGTCACCTTGCAGCAAATATCCTGCAGTTTCATCGGTCACACACACACACACACACACACCTGGGTTCTGAAACTGCTGAACAAACGGATGAACAGGCTTGCTGTATTGTCACGGCTGACCTTGTCCCAGAGAACCGATCACAAAGTCTGTTTCTCTGCTGTGCAGTCAACCTGTGGTCCACTTATGTTTTTCCACGTGAATATTCCATCTGTGGACGACGACAAATGGAACACGACCCAAAACCTTAGGCGCCTTTGTGTAGTAGTCCACACCAGTTTTATAACTGTGTTATTAGTAGTTTGTTGGTAACACGTGTAAAACCGCGTGGTTTTATCTGGAACACCTTGCATATAAACACACAAACAATAAAACCTGCCTTATGGACAACAGAAGAAAAATATAAATGTGCGTCTCTTAAACTTGGAAGAAAGAAATAAAAGCAACCTTGGTTTAGTTACTGAAAAATAGGGTGTTTTTCCCTTTTGTAAAATTGTAGTGGAATGACAACAGCTGCAGTAAACTCTTTTCTAAAGCAAAGAAGAAAAAATTGCTTCTAGAATGATTTTTGTTGTTTTTTTTTTTTGCTGGGGTTTTCTTGCCAACTTCCCATATGGACTCTGCAATAGGATGCTGTCCCAATATGTACCGGATCGCATGTGGCAGGCCAAACACCCAGACTACAGGGGAATTAGAAAGTTAAGTCCACTCCTGCACTGGTCAGACTGAGGTTAGGGTGGAAAATAAAACAAGTGCCCTTCACTCTTGTTTGGTGAATAAACTTAAACAAAAGAACTAACACCGACAACAGTTTTACGCCAGAAGAGTTATCTCCCTTCGACAAGTCATACACCGGCTGCTCGAAAATTGTCGTCATAAAAAGAAAACAAACAGAGAGAGTTTTGATTGTTCTAAACTTCCATGAATGGAAGAAATAATGCAGATAATTGTATTCGTACAAAAAGGTTAGTGATGGTTAGTGTAGAGTAAATCTTCAAAGAATGGGGCAAAGTCTAACAACGAAAATTCTGTATGAATATCAGTACACAAAATAATCGGTAGATGCAGCATTGGGTCTGTAAAAAAAATTTTTAGTTTTGGTATTTGAATTCACCCTCTTCAGCTTGAGTCTAGTTCAACCACAGGTAAGCAGAATTGGCACATACGTTGAAGTTCAGGCAATGGAGAAGGGAAGTATTAGCCTATAAATCGAAAAATAAGACCAATATGGAGCTGCAGTTTGTATCACCATTCGGCAGGCGGTGCAAAAGTAACGAAGAAAACAGGGCCACAGCTGTTGACCTATTCTTGAGGACTGGTATTTTAATTAGAGCCATCTCCCTTATCTGAAGTAGACAGCAGCAGCAGCCCAGTGTACCAGTTAAACTCCCCCCCCCCAATAATCAGGCTGTCCAAAAGAACTATTCCACTTCCAACCACCTAAAGGGAGAAATTAGTTGTTCTCAAAATACATTAACCACATCTGTAGCCAAAACTTCACTGTTATCTTTAGAAAGATGACTGACAGGCAGAATTAATGTTTTGTTGTTTTTTTTTAATGGTATATTTCCTCTGGAAGAAGGGGAAAAACATGTGGTACCTTCATTAGCCACTTTTGATGTTACTTAAAAAGGTACTGCCACATCCATTCCATAACACAAAGGGAAAATAACTAATTTCTTAAGATTTTTAACATCCAAAGTCATTGTCTTAATAAAAAAAATTTAAATTTAATTATTAACCAAGAAACTAAAATATTCAATGATTAATTGAGATTGCTTAATCTGACTTTTAAGTTGGTTTTTAAATACAAACATTAGCAAGTTATCTCCATTGGTGGGGGTCTGGCGATAAATGGCTAAAGATGGAAGAGAAGAATATATATTTTTAAAAAGAAAACTGTATTGGTGGCTCATCAGTTTTCTTTTGTCTTTTCATTTTAAAAACATACAGTCTTCCATCGGAACATCTTAAAATGAGATAACACCTAGGAATGTCATCTGAGCTATCATCCACAGATATGTTGTGTTTCTGTATTAACGTCAGAACCACATGAACACAAGGCAGGCAACCTTCCTATGATGAAATATGAAGGGTTCTTTTTTTTCCCTATTAGGTTGGGCAAAAACAATGGATGCAAAGTTAAGTCCAGAATCTCATTAGGGTTGCCTTAGTAAGGGAGGGAGGAGGAAAATTCATATTGGATTTCTTTTTACAAGAAAATGGTCACCACTTGCCACTAAGCTGAGATTTCACTAGACATTGATAATTTTACAACATGAATCCGATGGAAGTAGTGTGGTGGCTCTTACAGTGGGTATTAACCACTCCTCAGAAATGCGTTTCACAATCAAACACCAGCCTTCCCTGATAACTGCGCCTACAACCACAGACCAGGGGTTCACGTTCACCAACCACATCTTCCTGAGCCCTCTGTACTGCTGTGCAGTCTGTTTTTCTTCAGCATCACAAATCAGATCTTCATAGTGGCTAATGCTGGTTTAATAAAGATTAGTAGGCAGCCTGAATCACACACCCCCACCATCCTCCGTCAAGAACTGCTCCGGTTCTTTTGTTTTAAACAACCAATTACAATGACACGTTGAATATTTGGCAGAACTGTTATTCCAGACCACTAAGGTTGAGAGCCAGAGTCAGAATTCTAGTCTGGACTGGCTGGCTGAGGGTTTTTTTTAACCCCCCCACCATCCCCAGGTCTTCTTTACCAGCCGATTGTGGGGGCTTCCTTCGGTGTCTGAGTGTGTTCTTGGTTCTGGTAGGGCCTCTCTGTACCCTGCCTAACCCGGCCAGTCATCTTGTGCACACTGTAGATCTGTAAAATTCCCTGCCACGCTGAGATGTTGGCGTCGTCACCACACGTCTCACAGGTGTTGCCACAAAGAAAATTCAACACTACTTCGCCATCATTAATAATCCATAGTACATAGAATCAATATACATAAAGAAAAGCCCCATTTTGCACTGTCTTAAAATTTAAAAAAAGACACCAATATAATTTTTAGCACCCTAGCAAAGTTATGTTGTGAAGTTAAATAATAAAACAATATACACTGGAACCCACCCACAAGTGTGAGCATACCAATAAAATAATTCATCAGATATGAGGAGGGTATTATGATGGATGTCTTGAGTGAAAATAGTTAGAAACTAACTCCTTCCCCTCATGTATGGATTTTCTGATAGTAAATGCTTTTATACATAATAATACATTGATGTGGGTATTAATATTGGATATTTTAATGGTAAACCCACAATTATGGACTCTGGCATTTAACGACAAGTAGAGGGTCAAAACTATTAATGTAGTAATTTCCTATACATCATAAAGAGCATAAATTAAAAAAAAATTACTACATTATTTAGTCATATCTTAATCTTTAAGTAAAGCCCTACTGACAAGAATGCCAGCATGCAGTCTGTCCACAATGACCTCACCAGCTACATTCTGCAGGCGAATCACAAGTAATGCAGCTACCAAGTTCCCTCGCACAGATGTTGAGTGAAGCAAGTTTCATTCATCTCAATGGCCTGTGCTACAAATGCATTTAAACTGTATCCTTAGCAAATCCGTTTTCAAGAGTAAAAATAAAAAAAAAAAAAAGTTGGCGCAGGGTTAGAGGGGGGGGGGAGAGGGGGTGACTGACAAAATTTCAAAAGAAAGTCTGTCATCATTAACTCACCACTTTCCCAAAGTAGACGTTTAGAGTCTCCAGCAAATTGTGCATCAGTTCTACAACAGCCAATTCATTCTGAAATAGGGAAAAGCAACCTCATAATCAAGAGGAGAAGTACAACCCGCTGTTATATGGCAAGCTGGTAAACAAACTGCTGGGCTGCCAGGATGTCCGAACACCAGCCAAGACTGGCTCAATTTGCTGCACCTCTTCCTTTTTCACCTTCAAACGCAAACCAGCCAAAGTTCCCACACAATCAAGTATCAGATGCATCTTTTTTTTTTCTTTTTACAGCCAAGCAGCAAAATTAATGACCAAAAAGGTGTATTTTAAGATGCGATGCTTAAAACGATTATTTGGTGGCCAGTCTTCTTCCTCGAGAGCACTCGCACAAGCCATGGCAGCTTCTTGCCTCTGTATCCGCTACTAAACCTACAGGGAATCTTTTAGCTACAATACTTAATGGCGATGTGTTTATAATGGAGAAATGGATTTTTTGATACGCCGGCCCACTATAAACGATGCACGTGCCGACTCAGGACCAGCTGATCACGATGGAACTAGGACTCACAACCCTAACCCTCCTGGCTCGTTGCTGCAGCGATGTGATGGTATATTTCTATCCAAGCATTTTTGCAATTTAAAGGGGGGGGATAGGAGTGAAATGTCATGTTGAAATCTCAATTTTAGAAGCCAAGGGCAGCAAGATCCCATTATATTAACTACCACCATCTATTACTTTAGTAATTTCAAGGGGGAAAGTGATCATGACTCTATGCAAGATACACCAGGGAAGAAACTGGCAATCAGCATCATTCTCAAATTGGTTATTACTATCACTATTAACCGTACTCACTTGCCAGTAATGTTCATTAGCTATTTATTAGTAAAAGAATATTTTCAGATGGACAACCGTGCTGAAAACACAATTTTTTAGTGTGCATTATTCCTTTACGCATTTTCTGTGCCAAAGGAGTGGTGGGGGGGAAATGGCATACAGACTCTAGCATTGCCAAGATCATCATGGCCCAAACACCAATCGTCCCCTCCAGAACAGCCGAGATCTTCTAAACTTAGTCTGGTGGACAAATCAGACCCAGTTGGGAACGGTAGGCTCACTGCTGCTTCCAGATAAGTGTCCTTCCGGAATTGCAGCATCTCCCTCTCCCCTCCCCCCACTCGAATGTGACAAAGTTTATACTTTACCAGTCTAGTCCCAACTGACAAGTTAAGGGTCTGAAATGTGCACAGGCAATTCATCAAGGGAACACGCCAGATACGTGTCTCCTAGGTGTGCTTATATTAAAAACAAACCAACCAGCAGAAAATTGAGTCACTGTTTTGTCTTTAATGAACTTAATTTCTGCATTCACCTGCTAAAGTAAATCTAACTTATCTAACTCATGTTTAACATAATTCTTATCAATTTTTAAGACTGTCCTACTGTGTATATACATACATACACTGAAGATGATACTAACCCTGCCTTCACACCATTCATTAGTATGTTCTCCCTCAAAATAACTTTTTTTACCACTGAGACAAGAACTATTTCAAAATATCAAAGTTTACTCTGTGTGAGAGAGCGAGAGAGAGAGAGATATTTTCTGTTAATATTAAGAAGCCAAATATTTTTGGGAGTAATGTATGTAAATATATGTTGGTTTTGCTGTATAAAACGATTTTTTTGTTCCTAGTTCCACCACTTCTGCCCAGCAGGATGTGCCCAACTGCCATCCATGATGCCCACACACTGACAAGTAAATCTGCCGTCCTGTGTTTTGGTTTCATTAACATGAAATTCCTCCGTGGTACAAACTTCCAAAGACCCAACCTACCTGGCATCAAGTGACTGACCATAACAATTTAAAATAGATTTTGATTCTTTAAATCCTGTCTATTAAAATAAAGGTTGGAGGGGGCAAAGATTACAGCCCTTGAAGAAACACCTAGAGGTAAGGGTTATCACAATGCTATTTACCCTCTTTTTTTTTTCCCTTCTGATATCCATGTAAGAAATTAATTATAATTATTTTGCATAACTGAGAAAATTATTAAGTGAAAATGAAAAGCAGCAGTTTTTTTTCCCAAGATCTCCCTCCCACCCAAGATATAAATGTATATACATACCTGCTATTGTTTTTATAACTTACTAAGAAGAAAGTCAAAACCAGACCTCAGTCTTAAAATTAACTGCGAGTACAACTGTTAAAAGGAAACAATCTGATATAATTTATTGAGTAAATAAAAGTTTTGCACGACTTGATGTCCACTACTACTGCCTGAAGGATAACTGTGCAAGCCCAATTTACCCAGGCACAGTGAAGAGCAGCAGAAAGTTTTAACATGTATATGACTGCCATTGTCAGAACATAAGAACCAAGAATACTTAAAAAGACGACAAACGTTTACGCTACCCAGTGTAACCATGAACCTATATATTGGCAAAGCATTCTCAGAATGTTTTTTTATAGTAATTATAACGAAGCCAGTGGTATGAATCATTGCGAATATGCTTGTCACCAGTCTTACGTGGATAGATCTTATCTACCTTCTTATTCTCACGGGCAAGAAGAGAGTTGGGCCCTAAAAGTTTCTTAAACAATAGGTCTCATCCAAAACAAGAGGGAGACTGTATAAACAACAACGAAGCAGGAATGAACGTTAAGAAAAGTATGGTCAAGAGAAAGAAGAACTAACAAAAGTGTTACACAGATCGACAATTTATTAAGGAAAAAGAACTAGGATTCACAACTAACCAATCTCTTGTAAAACAACGAGAGAAGGAATTTATTACAAGAATTAAAATGAATGGAAGAAGATAGAACAACAATAGTTGTGGCAATGAAGCACCAAAGTGACTGGCTAGGGTGAGTGAGTGAAACAGAAAGAACTCTAAAGAGGTCAGACATACAGAAAACAGAACCAGCAAAGATAGTTCCTAACCAACTCAGTTTACAAACCTATTATTGACACCAAGTAACATGTTGGAGGGATAGTTCGTGTGTAGTGTGTAAGAAGAGAGCAATGTTTATTAAACATATAATATAAAATTTGTATGGTAGCTTTAGCAGAGGGAAGGTTCAAATGGCACCATAGTAATACTTTGGAAATGCTGGTGAAGAAAATAAGGGGGAAGTACTATAAAAAAAAAAAAAAAAACGCTTCAGGAACACAGGAAAGGGATGGATATCCTAACTAGACAGCACTGTTGGATGTGGGACAAATTAGTATTCACCCAAGATATAGGCATGACAGAACCTATGACCTGATATCATCATCTGGTGAAAGACAACAAAATAGGTTTCATTAATGGAAGAGGGGCAAATGAAAAAGATATGTCAAACAAAGTAAGAAGGTTTGTACTAAGAAAATCAGGTTTAAAGGGTAGAGTGGTTTTTTTCCAGCAAAGAACCACTAGGAAGACCAGCAGGGGAAGGGGGGGGGACAATGGAAATCCTTCATTGGTTTCTCATCTAAAGAATCCAATGCAGTATCAAAATGGCTAAGCTGATCATCCCCAACTGGGCCCACCATCCTGAGGGTCCTGTAAACGAGCACCTTGAGTGTACATGATAGAAAGTCGTTGATTCCTTATTCTTTTTTTGTAGTGCAAGCAAGATGCAAGAAAGAGTCTATCCGTATAATGTTTTAAACCTCTGAGCTGGAAACACAGTAAGTGTTAAAATTAATAATGGATGCTGCTTATTAGCGATTTCTCGGTTATCAGCAAAAAGCCTCCATTAGTTGGTAGAAGGCTGGCAACAAAATACGTGTTTTAAAGTTTTATTCGACACAATGTTAAAAATTAAATTAAATGCGACTTACCCCCCAGCTGTTTGCACGAAACAAGAGGACGACTAGGTAAGTACATACAACATGGCTTCTACGTACTACATTTGTCCTTAGAGTGAGTAAAGCAAACACAGAAAATGCTGTATGCAGTACTTTACTTATAATTGATGCTTAAGTGCACAAATTTAAGAAATGTTGTTCAAAGTTTTTTTTTTTAAAGCAAACATTAAGTTTCTGAAAAAAAAAGGCCAACTTTGTCTCCTTGCCACTTGTGGCTTCGGTTTGTGCCCTAATTATCCTTCAAAATTTCATTACCATCCTTTAGAATGTATGGAACACCAACCTTTTTTTGCTACTCGAACCCGCTTAACAAAGAGCCTACCCAGCATCCAGAACCCAAACTTTGTTAGCGAGAGACTGATATGCACGTTTGATAGCCACAACATATGACAGAATCAACCTCAGAAATGCGCAGCTATGAAAAAAACAAAGCCCGATTAAAGGGAAGTGACAGGCATTTGTCATATTTGCCATTAACTTACAAATGAATGCAAGATTTCTGTGAATCAATAAGCAGCATGACAATTGCTAATATACAAATTCCACTATCAGTAAGTCTGTAGGGTAAGACTCATTTGTGGGAAAATGTTGCTAAAAGACAGAAGTTGTCTTTATCCGGATTGCTAGTAACCAGCTTCTACTGTATTTGGCACTATTGATACAGCTATTCCACCATCAATATTACTGATCTACAAAAAATAAACCATTTAAAAATTGAACTCTGAAGTACCATATTAGTAACATCCATAATCATTAGTAATAAAACCTTTAATGTTGCTTGCTAGGCATCTCAATGTAAACCAATATTGAACTAAACTGCTTTTATTTACTGTAGGTGGCCAAAATTATGCTATCACCCCAAATATTTCAGATTTCTTTTAACCATTCAAGTATCTGTTTAATTTCTGATTGATCACCTGTGTATTCCTTTGATAAATACCATTCTTTAGTCAAATGCTTACTGCTTTATTACTCTATTGCAGCCCTATGACAAATTACTACATTAAGCATTTTTAACACAGATACTGAAACAATGCTTAATAGGTTTTATTATGCTAGTAATGAATTAAGTTGATGCAATAATTTTGGATACCAATGTACTGGGTTAGTCCTTTTCCCTCTTTAAATATCAAATAAATGCCACTGTGTTTCCATAGTAAGAGCACATTTCCACCTCTTAAAAACATTTAAAGAATGAAATATTTCACCATTTTCTATTAGGAATGGATAGAAAGTTTTTAGAAACTTGTATGCATGTGCCAAATTTCCATTGTCATGTCTGCTGAGTTTCAATTACCTTTGTTTGATGCAACTGATAGAGAAGCTTGGAGAAAGTTCCATGCAGAGATGAAATGAGAGAAACAGCCAATTAACATTTATATGAAAAACATCCATATAGCATTACATACTGACACTGACTTTTTCAGCAGGATATCTGCCAACACTTGATAATTGTATTGGATGATTATTGATATGGGATGTATTTCATTTGGTCACCCTTGATATGGCCATGCAATTAGGGGTGGTTATCTTAACCAGTCAGCTGACCACATTATAAGAGGTGACCAATTACTGACACAGAAAGAAAAATAACTTACTGCCAAATGTTGCATTGAATGGAAGATCATCCTAATAATCTAAGAAAAACAACAACACTGAAATTAACTACGTGAATTGCATGAACGTAGCTGAAGTGGGCATAAATCAGCAACCTGAGGCATAATGGGTGGAGTTTCAGTTGGATTACATTAGAAAGCAAAGCTCTGTGCTTGTCATCAAGCAGTGTTTTAGGGAGCAAAGTCACATGGATCAGATCTGGCCAATCAGAAACACAGCAGTGATGCTCTCAAAAAAAAAAAAAAAAAAAAAGAGAGAGCTTCATCAAAACCATGAATTAAAAGACTGACAGAAATACAGTGCAAGAGTCTGCTAAAAAAATCTTTACAGAGAAATATATTTCTAATACTGCCAAACTATTCAACCGTCCATGTCTCCTTTTGGATGTCTGAACAAATTAGTAAAAAGGATATTGAGAACCTTCTCATTAAACAGATGAGAGATATCATTTCTCAGGAAACATGGTTGATGTGCCTTGCGGGGTGATCTAGAGAAATGCTGAAACATTTGAAAGTTGGGTTCTGTCAGAAATTACTGGTGGCAAATGTCATCTCAACCATTGATCTCACCCTGGCAACATGATTTGCAAAGCTGCCACAGTAAGGTTTAATATGGATTGCACACTATGACACTAATTAATCTTCTGGTCAATTAAACAATTTATTACAGAGAACAAACTATCCACCCCAGTCTCTTCGTTTGAAAGTAATAGAGACTTTTTTTTTAAATGACCAGTCAATGGCATGGTTCCCGTTCTCCATTCTCCCCCATTTTTCTTACACAAGTTCTTCTGGCATATCCTTATCTAATGGCTTTTGAGTAGACTGGCTTTCTGCTCACAACATAACTTTTGCCACAGCGGATCCCGTGTGCACGGAAAACTACATCTAACAAGCTCCACATGATTTTCATACCACCTGATCTATATATTTAAGCAAAAGCATGCAAAGCAGAACTACCTGGTAGCTCATGAAAATCCGTGTTAGAGTCTACCATAATTTTCTTAAGAAATATTTAACACAAACGAAAGAAACAAATAACTGCTTATTATTGTTGTTGTTGTTGTCACCTGAAGTTTCAATTTTCAAGGTTTTAGAGTACTAGTTAAAAACTGAGTAATGATGGATTGAACAGCATCAAAGACAAAAAACTCTCATTTGGTACCTGTCAGGTGGGTATGCAAAAGTGTCATCTGGGCTTCTGGTGATGGACCGGTGCATCAGATCACTCCGTAGCTCAAACACTATTCTGCAGCAGAGGCTTTAGGCTGTCCAACCTAGCAGGTAGCGGAACTGATACATTTGATGCAGGAAGTCATTAAAACTTTAATCATCCTCATTGGTCTCCCAACATCCAACTAGAGAACGCTATCACAAGTTTCACTGTTAAGCTCCAGGGATTCCTGGTCCATTCTGTTACATTTTGCCACGGTTTTCGAAAAATAATCATGAAAATTCCCACTGGGGAAAAGGGAAAAACAAAAAAAATCACCAGATGAGGTAGCCGTATAGAGGAGAGATGATCTTAAAACTTGTCATCTCCTTTGCCTTGAAACAGGCATCAAAACAGATCCTTGAAAACTGATAACTTCAGCATCTCTCTGTTTGGTCCAAGCGTCTACAACTGGTATCTAACCGAATCTGACGTTTTACTTCTTTTGTACAGACAACTACGAACACTACAGATTATTTACGCCAAAGAATACCACCATTTTTACCTGTATGAAAAAAAATATTGAACATTTCTATCAGATTACCCCTCCCCCCACCCACCCAAGAAATGACAAGAATTTAAATTAGATAATCTGAGCACCCATTTATTTATTTATTTATTTTATTTTTGGTTAATTTTCTTTAATTTCATAATAATTACAACTGCGCACCTCCTCCAGTCGTTCTAGTAAGTCTTCTTTGAACCCCTCGGACAATAAGCACCATCTTTAGTAATACAAGTACCGTGCCCAGGTGACTTATTACAGGATGGGACTAACCAGCGGTTTTTTACAAACAGCAGCTTGATTTAAGATATCCAACTCCCTACTCATTACACTGTACCTAACATTTAAGTCACTGCTGTCCATAAATGTAGTAGTAGTAGTAGTAATAATATTGTTCCACTTCTCTAATAAAATTTATCACCTAGCTCTTCATCATCAACAAAACCAACTCACCTAGGGCTGAGGCATTTGCAGCCATTAAGATACATTTGATATTTAGACAATCAGTTATCCAAACAGTGTAACCCTGACTGCAAACACATTGCAGTTTTAACCCTGTAGATACCAGTCGCCAGCACAATTCACGACAGATAACAAACGGCCTCTCTTTCCCCTAGTCCACTGCTCATGGAAATTATCCTAGACTACTGACCCCCACCAATGATCCCCCCCCCCCCGGAACAATGGCACATAATGACAATGAAAACAATGCCACTACAAGGTGATGTAGCTTTTAACTTTGTTAACGAATGGGGATGAGGCCAAGTTCATTACTGCCAGCCTCTTAAACATTTCAGAGGTTCAGGGTCTGTCCAGCAGATGACTAACGCCAACCCTCCAGGTGACCAAACCTTATTTTTGAAACTAAAGGATTAAGATCCATCATTTACCATTGTGTTGCACGATTTCAACAACTGTCAACTTCTTTTTGATACGTTAAAAACAAAAAAAACAACAACAATGATGCTTGAATATAAAAATGGAACAGCAAAGACAAATAATAAATACTAGCAAACAGATTGCATGGCTCGACATATGACTGGAGTAAATTCCATTCTTTCTGTCCATTCAAAGCCCTTAAATTTCCATGTAAAATTCTGGATAAAGAGCAAGTATAGTCAGGGTTAGGGTTGGAAATTTCTCCAGAACAGATAGGGCAGATGCTGGGTGAAGCTAAGTAAATATTACGCTCAACCATCACATTTTAGCACCTTACAGATTCTATGCCAGCTCCCTTAACTCCTTACCATGTAATGATGCCATCTGATGCCACAACCAAACACAGATTCCTCCCTGACTCTATGTTGCAAGCAGGGTTTACAGGGCCCTGGTCTCTTGCCAGGCAGACAGACAAACAGGTGTCAAATGTCGTCATCATCATGGGGGAAAAGGTAAAAGGGTCTGTGGTAAAGAGTCAGAGTGACTCAACCTGAAGCTAGAGTTAAAAAAAGTAAAATACATTAAAAAGAACAAAATTACTCACCTCATTTCCTGTTATTCCAGCTATAAAATAAAGGTTAACGTATTTCCTATGAACCACAGTGAAATCTCTGTATTCCCAAAATGTGCACTGAAAGATAAAACAAAACTGACATCGTAAATAGATTTTCCTAGAAATCATTATTATATTGACAAACAATTATAGGCAGGGTTTCTGTTAATACAAAAATACAGTGGCTCCATGTTCTTCTTTTGGTTCACTTGTTGGTATCCCTCTCTGTGCACTCGGAAATTCAACGGGGGAGGGTTTTGCATTTTGACAGAACTCTGTCTATCCAGTGACAATGTAGCACCTGACAGTAATAAAAAGTTCATGTCAACAAGGCATCAGAATGGAACTCCATGAGAGCAAAAAAAAAAACTAAAGGCAGACTGACAGTGTAACCATGTCACCTGCAATTAAAAGCCACTGCACAAGCACCTGGGTTGTCTCATTGCCTTCTAGGTTTATAGAGAATATCAGACCAAATCAATGATAATTTTGGACAAAATCATGGTATATGTTTTGAAACTCAAATATAATTTTAAAAAAAACTACTAAAAATTTAGTAAACATTATTAAACATTTCCAACAACAATTAAAGATGATTTCAGTCTTCATAAAAAACAATTCCTCCCTCTAAATTTCCACATCTAATAAAGTTTAATTTTAGTTAGAATTTTAAGCAAAACTTTAATTGAAACGCTACTATGCCTGACATGTTGTGTACACAGAATTGTGCTAAGGTGAACTCTTAAATCTTCAAAGCTGTTTGTTTGTGACAATGGCAGAGTATAACCTGCTTAATCACCTGTCCTTGTTTCAAATCATGGGGGGGGGGGCTTTATAAATATCTACAAAGTGAACTTGATGCCCAAAACAGGTAACGAGTTGCACTCATTCTCTCTCACCAGAGTGGTCTCCCTTGTAAACATCCATGGAAAAAAACCAAAAAAAAACAAAGCAGCAAACTAGGTCTTACTTACTTCATTTTAACCCTGTAGTACCACTACTGGGGCTAAAGCTAGTTTGTTTTAACTGCTACTTGGGGAAAAAAAATTCAGAATTTTTTGTTTTGAACATTTGAATTTGAAAATGGATTCCTCCCTCCCCCTAAAAACTTTATTATTTCAACGTACATTAGAAGTTTTATCCAACTTTCTCCAAAAGCATCACATCAGTAGTATTTACTGACAGCTGCATTTTCTGCCACTGTTTGTAAAGAGTTTTGCTTCTATCAGTAAAGTCAGTTTTCCAGTTTCCTCCCACATCCAAAAACAAGAAGTTATGGTAGGGTTTTCTGAGTGTGTGCATGAAAGTGGGTTGTCTGCTCTTCTCAGATGTTCCTTGACCCAGGTTACACTGCATAAAAGTATGGATGCTTTGTAGGCAGCAGCTCCTAGTTCCTTCACTATAAACAAACTCACCTATACCCACCCAGGTGTTTGCAATGTAATATATGAGCAGCCATCTTCAGTTACGAGGGGCAACTATTATTAGACATCTTAATCAAAAGGGAATAAACAAACAACGAAAAGGCAGCATTTATTTTTGTTGCTAAAAAAGAATACAACTGATGAATCTTTACATTTTATTGAGGCCACATTTTTCCTATAATAATGCATCGTGTTATTCCAATGTTCCCTGTTAAACTGCAACTAAACGACTGAGAGCTACCACTATATAGAAAAAAGGAAACACCTACCAACAAGCATAACAAACATGCAGGAAAAAATTAATGAAAAACATTCACTTAATTAAAAACAGAATGGAATTCTAATGATTAAGGATTTCATAGTTGAAATAGATCCAGATAGCCTTCCTTTATGCATGGATACCTGTATCTTTCACTGTATACTCCTCAGCCTTGAAAATCTACGAGTCACCAAAAGAAATTCTGGAAGAGTTCAGAGCTCAGTGTACCTCGCTCACAAAGCATCGCGAATAATGGGAAGGAAAAAAAAAAATTTCCAATAAATGGCTCCTATTGTAAATCTTTATCCTCTTAACTAGGATGAGACAAAGTTTACATTGCAATGTTATTGTTGTTAGATGTGCCTGAACTTCAAAGAATGGTAATGGGACAAGGCTCCAATTCTGCACAGACCGAAGCATGAAAAAGCCAGTCAAAATGGAGCTGTCTTCTAAATGTCTTCAACTCAGTTCCTTTTGAGAAGCTTTTTCTTTCTTTTTTTATTTTTTAACAGATTCTCTCTGCACAGTGAGACCTTCACAGCAGCTAATTTTACCATGGATTCCCAAAAATTATGCTTTTCCCACCTTTGGAAGTTATTGCCAGGATAGTTAAGCATTAAAAAAATATATCCCAGCTCATCAAAATGGTAGGCGGCGGTAACAATGCAATTTCAGTCACATGACCCAACCCAAGAACCTATCTATAATGTAAACCTTCCTAATTTGATACTATTTTGGTCTCACTCCCCCCCTTAAAGCTTTAAACCCATTAAAAAAAACAACTACTACTTATAAACAACAATTTATCCTTCATTGTGCTGCAATAAAAATTCCTCCAGGAGACCAAAATTTGGGAACTTGATTCCTTTTGATGTGCACTGGTGTAATCCCGTGACATGTGTGTGGTTCAAACTCATGACTGCAGCCCCACCCCTTTCTCTTGCCAAGACCTCTACTTCATTAGTCACTGTGGCCACGAGTTCGGAGAATCAGGTGATTTCCTGTAATACGTGTTTGACAGATTCCTTCCCAGTAAAAAATCCAACAAACAGATGATGCTAAGTACGTATCATACTAGTGTCTCCCTTCTCTCCCTCCCGTGGACGGTAAGCCATTTGTTGCTTCAATGATCACCTGTGCTACAAGTATTTGGACACCTGCTGAATTCATAGAACCAGACCCCCAAACCCAGAAAAGCCATTAGCCAGGTTTGTTGCAATGACATCCTCGATAAGAGCTCCTCTCTATAAACCCATCAACTCAGAGATTATTAATATTAGAAGAATTTCTGTAGTTTCATTTTTCCCCCTTCTTTTAAATTTAAAGGAACTCGCCATCTTTTACCCTAAATAATAAGTAAAAAAATTTTCCCACTTCTCTTTAATTGTTGCAAATGAGACTTAAACATTTAAATTTTTTTAAAGCATCCTACTACAAATCCATATGATGGAAGCTTCTAGTAAGAAATGTGTATTCCTTTACTTTCACAAACTCTTAGAAGATAGGTAAATATTTTCAGCTTCAAATCCAGACATCTAAGATAAAAGGAAAAAAAAATTCAAACTTGTTGTTGACCTAAAAAAATCCAGGTTGGAAGGCTGCATGGGTCCTATAGACAAAAGCAATTTTGTTTTTTGCAAATATCTTACATACACAGAAACTGCTCTTTCCACTACTGCACAGACAGAATTGGTTAACACTAAAAGCAAGCATTCGTGACACGCAGTTTTTGATGACACACTGCAGGGGTATTTTTCCTATCGATTAACACATCATCCGATGTATAGCACGCACTTATTTTACCAGTGCTTCTCTATCAGCAACAAAGAAATATGGTGCCACCTAACAACCGTTGCTTTAACTACCTGACATTCTTGTAAAGATGGACATTGTAAGCCGATCTTACAAGCGCAACATCCAGATACGATGTAATTGTCGTTTGTTGAAACTTTCAGGAGTTTAAAAAGGGACAAGTGTAACTGGTCTGGGATTATCCAGGATGCTGCGCATAATAAATAAATCACACAGTCTCAGCTTAAGTTGCCGCAAAGTTGGCTAAAGAGGGAAAGCAAGAATAACTCACTTCTTCTGTTAGTAATGTCGCAGCCGACCATGCGTTGTTTTGCTTGCATTTACCATTGGCAATGTAAACTCCACAAAATACGGAAGTAAAGGCAGTGAAGTCTGGTTTCCCACTAGTCATTAAATTCCTGAATGGAAAACTGAAACTTCAATTTGTGGATTAGAATAGTATTTTATTCTATAAAATAAAATGCAGATGAAAGCTACGTAAGTAGGTGTTTACTTATATGTCCTCTACAAATCTCTTACACAGAAATGTAGGCACAGTGTCTCTAAAATATGGAATGCAGAGGAATATTGCCAACCACACCCCACCAGACTCACTTAAACATTGGCCAGTGAACACAGTGAATATCTAAAATATCCAATGGTATGCTGTGTGTAGCAATTGCTGAATGATTTCACAAACAGTTTTACTTTCCATTCTAAACAAAACAGAAACACACATGTAACACAATAAATGTCCTGCTAACTTATTTAGATATCTAACCTTTTTATCAAATGAATTCAGAGAGAAATCTGAAGCTAGGGGAGGTGGTTTGAATCAGCATCTAATGCATCACTCGCCCCCCCCCGCCAACCAAATTAGACTGCTTCTGTTTAGTTACAGCAATGCACTGACCTCATCACCCAGTTATTTCTGCACTCTCCCTAACTGCTGCAGGCACGCTGTATCGCACCACATGCGGACTGACCCAGTGCACACTATTATGGGATTAGCAGCAGCAGCAGCTATGAGCTCTGCACGTGTTCTCTCCTTGTTCGCCGTGTCTGTCTGTCTGCGTTGTTATGCCCAACCTCTGCTGCTGGCAAACGGGCTCAGTACACACATGCATTACACTAACCTCTAGTATTTTTTTTTTTTTAAAAGCAACAACAAAGGGATGCATTCAGTAAATTAAATGTGTGAACCCATAGGTAAAAACATTAAAAATCCCGTAAAAAATCAAAAAAATATCAAACAACAAACTCTGAGTCAGAAATGGACTTAGTCGAAGCCAATGCTCTGGAAATTTTCAAATTACAATAAAGATATTAAAACAGTCAAGTCAGGTAATACAGCTAATTAGAAAGAAAAAAAGCTACCTACAAACTGATTATTATTATTATTGTTATTATTTTGTGGAAAATAGTTTATTATTAGAACCACAGTGTTGATTAGCAACACTGACTAACCTTCTATTAATAAATAGTTTTACAAATAAGTAGCAACGTGTTTCCAATGAAATCCCTGCTCAGTTTATACAGGAGTAATTTTCATTTACCCGGAGTTAACCAAAGATTTAATCTCTGCTAGCAATTATTAGAATCACTGTCCAATTGATGATGATGGCTTGACAAGTGTTCCTGAGGACTCAGCCACCCACCAAGTATCTGCTATTGTTTGGCCCATGCTGAGACCATTAACATCTCATAGTTGTCTGCGACAGCTTGTAACAAGCTATGCAACTTACGGAAGGAAGGAAGGAAGGAAAAGAAATTTCCTAAACCAAATATGCTGATGCTCTGCTAGGGAAAAAAAATTACCCAATATTATTATTATTTTAAAGATGTACATTTCAAAATTTGAATTTTGAAAGATTAGGGGATGGAGGAGGAGCACTTATTTATTTAGAATTCTAACCACCCCCACCCCCCAACCATGCAGCACATGGCAAAAAACAAACAGAATTAAAACATGAAGCTACTTAAAGCTAGCGAGGGTCACAAACTTACAAATACCAAAGAACCACTGAAACAGGTCAGCAATGACCATAAGAAATAATAATCAAGACCCAAAGTTATAATGCAGGCTGGTGAAAATATGATGGATAAAGTGATTTAGGAGAATAGAGCCTTATATATACAGGTGCATCTCAAAAAATTAGAATATCGTGGAAGAGTTCAATATTTTTTGTCAGTTATTTCAGAAAGTGAAAATTGTATATATTCTAGACTCATTACATGTAAACTAAAATGTTTCCAGCATTTTTTAATTTTAATTTTGATAATTATGGCCTATAGCTCAAAAAAGAGAAAAAAAAACGTATCTAAAAATATAAGAATATTCCATTTCGAGTTTGGAGTAAATCATTATTTATGCAGTATAAATACCATGAATCTCTGAGTCTGGTTCAGTACACACAACCGCAATCATGGGGAAGACTGCTGACTTGACAGTTATCCAGAAGACACTCATTGACACCTTCCACAAGGAGGGTGAGCCACAGAAGGTCATTGCTGAAAGGGTTGGCTGTTCAGAGTGCTGTATCAAAGCATATTCATGGCAAGTTGAATGGAAGGGAAAAGGTGCACAAGCAAGAGGGATGACCGCAGCCTTGAGAGGATTGTCAAGCAAAGCTGATTCAAGAACTTGGGGGAGCTTCAGAAGGAGTGGACTGAGGCTGGAGTCATTGAATGAAGAGTCACCACGCACAGACGCGTCCAGGAAATGGGCTACAAGTGTCGCATTCCTAGTGTCAAGCCACTCCTGAACCAGACACAACGTCAGAAGCGCCTTACCTGGGCTAAGGAGAAAAAGAACTGAACTTTTGCTCAGTGGTCCAACGTCCTCTTTTCAGATGAAAGTAAATTTTGCATTTCATTTGGAAATCAGGTCCCACAGTCTGGAGGAAGAGTGGAGAGGCACAGAATCCAAGTTGCTTGAAGTCCAGTGTGAAGTTTCCACAGTCAGTGATGATTTGGGGTGCCATGTCATCTGCTGGTGTTGGTCCACTGTGTTTTATCAAGTCCAAAGTCAACGCAGTCATCTACCAGGAGATTTTATCTGCTGACAAGCTTTATGGAGATGCTGATTTCTTTTCCAGCAGGACTTAGCACCTGCCCACAGTGCCAAAACTACTAGTAACTGGTTTGCTGACCATGGTATTACTGTGCTTGATTGGCCAGCCAACTCGCCTGACCTGAACCACATAGAGAATCTATGGGGTATTGTCAAGAGGAAGATGAGAGACACAAGACCAAACAATACAGACGAGCTGAAGGCCGCTATCAAAGCAACCTGGGCTTCCATAATACCTCAGCAGTGCCACAGGCTGATTGCCTCCATGCCACGCCACATTGATGCAGTGATTTGTGCAAAAGGAGCCCCGACCAAGTATTGAGTACATAAATGAACATACTTTTCAGAAGTTTGACATTTCTATATTATAAATCCTTTTTTTTTTTTAATTGGTCTTATGAAATATTCTAATATTTTGAGATAGTGGATTTTTGATTTTCATGAGCTGTAAGCTGTAATCATCAAAATTAAAACAAAAAAAGGCTTGAAATATTTCACTTTGTGTGTAATGAATCTAGAATATATGGAAATTTCACTGTTTGAATTAAATTATGGGAAAAAATGAACTCTTCCACGATATTCTAATTTTTTGAGATGCACCTGTAAATATATATATATATATATATATCTCAAGCTGTCCAGCTCCCACCACCTTGTGAACAGCTTCATTACTTGTTGTGTACTTCATAATTTCATGTAGAGCAAAAAATCACCTTTAATTTGGATTTTATTTTCCATGACTGCAATCTCTTTCAAACCGGTCTTAAAATAAATTGCTAATTCAGCTTATTACTCTCTCACACACATATGTGTGTGTGTGTGTGTGTGGATGGATGGAGCAGATGAATAGTATTAAATTATTTCTACTGTAAAAGTTTTTTTTTTAAAAACCCAGCCTGAAATGTCTTTCTTTTCTAGAGCTTTCATAAATTAAGGTATCATGACAGAGATACATCCCCTAAAAATATGTATAGACTATTATCTTTTTTTTTTTAAATATGGGTATATATTTAAAGAAAATGCAATGCAATTAATTCCTTTGCATCTAGACCTGGTGTAATAAGTATGAGTCTCCAGTTATGGTCTGAACTCATAACTATAGCACCTGATTGCTAGCAAATGCAACCATCAGCAGCCAGCCAATCCACAAGAGATTATGATTGCATTTGTCAGTTGCCATAGTTACAAGTTTGAATCACAGAATCTGTGCAATTACATCAGGTATGTATGCATGTATAAGAAACGTTTCAAAATATATATTATAGGTAAAAAAAAAAAAAGAATCAGGTAACTTTTGTAACAGTATTACACTTAGTAACAAAAACACCACCTTAGAAAAACGTACACAGGCACATTAATCTAATAAGCAATCCCTATTATAGAGAAAACATTTTAATCCATGGAAAAAGTGTATTTTAGGTAAGGTAGCAGGCTACAAATTTTACCATAACAATTTTATTTATGAGGCAGAAGAAAAGAAGCCACTATGGCCAGTACAAAGTCTCTGGAAGTATTTTTTTAAAACTGATTTATGCTATACCCCTATTTTTAGGGCTCTCTGGCTTGCTCCTATAACTACAGAGAATTCCAGTGGAAACAAGAGTCTCGGGCATGACAAAAAATAAAACAAAAAACCTGTCCGATCCATCTCTCTGCAAGTGCCAGAGTCTTGCATTGCGAGAAATGGCCAGTTGCCACTGTGAAATAAGGCATAGCCATCGTCCTCATCTACAGTATCACCCTGCACATGAGAGGAAAATAGACTAGAAAAGCAAACTAGAGAGTTCTACAACCGTTCTGCCTTTACTCAATGCTTATCCCCACCACATTATCTCATTCAATGTAAATAAGGAAATAGTGAGTTTAATTTTGCTTCCTTATTTCCCCTTGGGCTGAAAGGTTAAAGTTCCATTCCATCTTTAGGTCTTAGTTTCGTTGGCCCCGAAACAACAACAACAAAAAAAACCACACCTGTATCCTTCCTGCGTAATATTTTAAACCCACTTCTAACCTCCCTTTTCACCCAAACTTTCTGATAGCTAACAAGTGAATGTGATCGGTCCATTAAATTTGTTTTTGTTTTTGATGAATCCTTCAACAGCTAAATAGAATGCCACTCTCATTATTATCTTCTTTTTCTTCTTACATCAGGTCACGTGTGCTCGTGTGTGTGTGTGTGTGGTGTGTGTGTGTCACTGACATTTAAGGCCTTACCAATCACAGCAAAGGGGTTGTCACCGCATGGGCGGTAAACCTACTCATTCATTTAGTGAATCTGACATTTAAAATAAAAAACAAAACAAAAACTATACGAGTCCAGGTAGTTAACTGTTGGTAAGGTGTGTGAACTCTAAAGAAAGCAAATCAAACGTTCCATCCAAAGCAAACTGTTTCCAGATCTAACAGCTTTAACCCTAGGCTGACATTACTGAACAACTCTGCCCAGCTACAAAGGGAGGGAAGATCTTTTCTCTGTCGTTTTACCTCATTCCACTTCGAACAATTTCTCTCTCAAACATTTCCTGAGGGGGAGGGGTTTCATTTTTGGAAATATTATCTTCAAATAACAATGATAGGAAAAAAAAAGGACAGATTTTGCCCTCAATTTCAAAACTATGAAAGTAAAAAACGAAACTATCCAGCCATCAAAGCTGGCCACCAAAATGTTGTTTACTTGTTTCTTTGTGTGTAGTGACTTCTCACTGTTGGTACAAACGTATACCAAAAGTCACAAACAAATTTGTTTGCATACTTTGGTTGAAAGCATAAAATTATTTTAAACTTCCAGAGTTGAAAAGTGAATAATTAACTGTGTCCAAGCCCTGCCACATTAATTAGGCAGCCAATAAATGAATACATCTGACCAAAATTTAGATTTTTTTCAGATGTGATTAAGCATGAATCGGATATTGGGGGAAGAGGTTGAGATAACCAGTACGCACCATTACCGAAATTTTAAAGAAAAGGAGAATTCATGATATTTTTTGTTTATTTGAGGTAATGTTATAGGCTGTTCAGTGTGTGGCCGGACAAAGACAGTATTTCTCATGGATCTGTAAGGCCTTCAACAATGACAGTGTAAGCGAAAATGTCATTTCTAGCCATGTCCAGATTCATTACCATCACTTTTGTTTAAAAACACTATTGCCCGTGCAACAGAAATGAGCCAAATCTCCATCAAGTTGATTACAAAGAGCATGTAGCAACATGTAAGAATCCCTTCTGTCCAATAGGAATAAAATGTTTTTGAAACATTTGATCAAAGAACATGTCTGGCAAGACTCAGGTATTAGTGCTGTGCATTCTTCTTTGATATGTCCAGGTTTCATCAAGCTACATTTGGAGATTGCACCTGGGTTTAGAGAAAAGGCAGAATTGGTACTTTGTCAAAGGATGTCTCAATTTTTCTGGTTACATTGCCATTCTAAATACATTTCCTGGCACTGGACTATAAGTCAAACCAAGATTCAATGCCTTTATTCTTCAGGCAGCTGGTGCTACATGCCACACCTCTCATGTGAGCAACCAGTGTGGGAAAGGAATTAAGGCATTCAACTGCTTCCTCTGGGTACCCAAAAGCTCTGACATTTATCTGATCAAGCACATATGGGAGCATCCAGATTAACAGCTGAGGTTAACTCATCTACATCCCCAAATATGATGGAATTTAAAAAATCTTGTGCAAAAGAGAGGAAATTTGGACCAGAGACAATAATATAAAATCTCATTGATTCAATGCCAAACAAAATAAAAGGGGCTCCACTGAATATAAACTAAGAATTTCACTCTTGCTTATGTTCAATTATCATTTCCTGCAACAACACAGGAAACTGTAATAACAGGAGGCTGCCAACTTACTAAAACGAGGGGGACAAAACTGCACATGAAGAGAACTGTCCATTTTGCGCTTGCAAGATGGTGCATTGGTCAGGGTTGTTGACATGGTCTCCTGATCTAGCCTTTGCTACATCATTCAGGATCAAAAAGTAATTGTCTATGGTAAGGGTGGGGAACCTTTTTCATGGTAGGGGCCATATAGTTATTCATCAAAATACTCGTGGGCCACAGACTACATTAGAAATAGAAATAGAATAAAAAATATACATAAATAAAAAAATCACAAATGACCTGCATTTCAATGCGATGGTTGAGATTGTTTTGCCTTGACTAGCTATGGGATACTAGGTGGCTGTGACGACTTTGGTACTCACAGCTGGTTCTCTAATTTCACATCTGTCAGTCTGAAATGGAGACGGTCCTATGCCAGAGAAAGTTTTGAGAAAAACTGCTCACAGCAGTATGTGGTTCCAAATAGTGATGCCATTTTCAAGGCATGCTTTCTCATATACATTTGGATACTTATTGGTGTTCACGTTTTGTTTGTAGAATTCCAGAAGATCAATGTTGGTGTGTTTGGCCTTGAGTTGAGTGTTGTTCTGCAGCTCAATGAGTTCTAACTGCATGCACTCTGGCACGTTGGCTGCGTCAATGTTGAATGGCATTGCAAAGATGTTCAGATCCTGCTCTTTCATTTTGGCGTCTTGAAACCGCTTGTCAAACTTCTTCAGCATGTACGCACATTCTGCCACATACTCCACTGTTGAAGTAGGATTCAGTTTGCAAAGTTTTGGGAAATGCCCTGTATTCCTCATCTGAAGTTGTTCTTGCCACAAATTCAGTTTTGTTCCAAATGATTTCACATGTGAAAGGAGTGAAAACATAAGATAGTTGGGCCCCTTGCAGCTTCACATTGAGCTCGGAGAGATGGTATGTAATGTCAACCATGAATGCCAGGTCACAGAGCCACTTTTTGTCACCTAGCTCAGCCACTGGTTTCCCCTTTGTGTGCATGAAACTTTTCACTGCCTCCCTAAGTTCATAAAATCTCATAAGCATGTTGCCCTCACTCAGCCTATGCACTTCACAGTAGTACACCAGATCTCCGTGGTCAGCTTCCAGGCCTTTCAGTAACTTCTTTAATTGTCAGCTGTTCAACCCTCAAGACTTAACAAAATTGATGCAGGATACAATGGTTGTCATCACATTTTAAAACTGCAGCGACTGTGCACACAGATTCTCCTGGTGGATTATGCGGTGACAAATAACCAAATTACTTGGATCAGATGGAGATGTGTCATTTCCTTTTTTAGTAGTGCTACCAAGCCCCTCTGCAAGCCAACCATGGCTAGGCACCATCAGTTGTTACACCAATCAGTTTTTTGAAAGGCAAATCATAGTCTTGCATTGCTGTCAAAGCCATCTCAAAAATGTCCTCACCTCTAGTAGTGTTGTGCATGGCAACCAAGGCAAGCAAGTCCTCTCATGTCTTGAAGTCGTCTGTAATTCCACAAATGAAAATGGCCAGATGGCTTGTGTTAGTTATGTTGGCTGTCTCATCCATGACTAGTGAGTAAAACTCAAACTTGGAAGCAGACTATTTCAGAGACTTTTCAACTTATTGTGCCATGTCACTGATTCGATCTGACACAGTCCTGCGAGACAAGCTAATGTTCTGGAATAACTTCAGCTTTTCTGGGGCTATTAACTATGCAATAGCAATCATGTACTCTTTCACAAATTCTCCTTCAGAATGTAGCCTCAGCCTTTTAGCAATGAGTTCCTTAACCACGTAACTGGCCTGTGCGACACTATCCATCTCCTTTTGGGGCTTGGAAAACGTGGCTTGCTGGGCATCCAAATTCCGTCTGAGTGCTTAGATTTTCTGAGTTCGCACTGGTCCTCGAAAGGCTTCATACCAGGGATGTTTGGTAGCATGATGTCTCTTGAGATTCTCTTTTTGAAAACAGCAAGAGCTTCATTTCAGATCAAACAGTGGCTTGCCCTTCACCTCAATGAAAAAATAATCCTGTTCATTTGTCTTGAAACACATGACACTCATCATCGACTTTCCTTTGCTTCACCATTTTCAAAGATAGCTAACTTTGCTGCCAACGCTTTGGTTGCTAGAGTCAGTGATGCATATGTAGAAATTGCAAGAAATTGCACCGGGCCGTATGAAATTGAAAGGCAGGCCATAAATGGCCCTGGGGCGGAGGTTCCCCACCCCTAGTCTATGGCATTATTCAACTTTCAAAGAATTTTTTTTTTTTTTTTTGGTATAAATCCACAGAAACTACAGCAATGAACTCTGTTAATGTTTATGTACTAATCAATGAAGGTGGCAGCACTGCAATATGTTTGAAGAAGAACGACAGCTGTCTGTAACCCTCTATTAATAGTATTAAAACCACTGTTTGATTCAAATTCGTCTGATGCAAGGCTGTGTTTGTTTTAGTTGAAAATGCGTTTCGTATGTGTCTTTCTCTATTTTCAAAAATCAGCTTAAATATCGACCTTCAAGTCTCGTAACAGCAACAAGCATAAATAACACACCCATAATTGCAAACAAACTTTTCAATAAACTCAAGTAATATTTCCAGGTACGTCAGTTAAAGCCAAGTAATTATATCCTGCCTGACATTAAATAAAACCAAAATTTATTGTTGCAGTAACTTAACTAAAAAAATAAATGGAAGCATTATTTTTGCGCTTGGAAACCTTTCTGATTTATTTATCGTATTGGCACTATTTCATCTTCCACAACATTTGCAGGCAACAGAATTCTCTTTTAAAAAAAACAAAACAAAAGAAAACCTTATCACCCCCAAAACCATTGTTCTGGTCTTAAGTTCAACTGAAATTACCTACTAATTGATGTTAAACTTAGTCGTATTTCACACCTATATGAAACCTGCTATTTTTTTTTTTTAAAGAAAAATGTTATTTTACATTATGAAATAGAGCTTGCAAAATTCGATCAGATGAAAACAATTGAGACAGGAAGAGAAAATAAGTTATTTCATGTCAAAGATCTTCAGCTCAAACAGACTGCACGTTATTTTCATTTTTTAATGCATCATGCTCCCACAAAGGCCCACTGTACTTCCCAAATTATTGCCAGGAGTAAATTACAAACTTTTTAGCCACACCAACCCTAGATAGAGAAAAAAATCATTAATCACTTGAGGAAAGTTAAGATATTTGGGTTCTATCTTGAAGTCTTTTTTTCTTTTTCCCTTTCCTTTCTTAGGTTGGAGAAAAATGTCTGACATCATTAGTACTGTATTATTAAATAATTTCTGTGTATGTGCTCTTGTGGATGGAGCTGCGTGTCGCAAAGAGCTCAGGTTGGCGATTTTTTAGTACGAGAAAAAATTGTGGAAGAAGAATTCCCTAGAAATGCTAACATGGTGAGTAGTGAGTTTTAAAGTCGATAAGACAGACAGAGGCAGGATTGGGGGAGGAGAAACAAAGCCTACCTTAAGTTATAATGACCTTACTATAGATAACTTGTTGTACTAATTGCAAGTATGCTACTTAAAATTTGCCAAGGACTAAGAGATTATCCACAAACCATGAATATTACACCTATTTATAGTATAGTTTACTTTTGGTTCCTAAACTTATCCTCTCCCTACCATCCAATTTTGGGATCCTCACCCATAGTGTGACCAAATTTCCTCTAGTGCATCTAGGGGAGGGAGGCTGGTCTAATCGACACACAGTTAGATCGCGTTTGGTCCAGCAAGAAGAAACTCAGTTGAAATCTGACCTTCAAAATGCAATAGGTATCAGTGTCTTAGCACAGACTGTAAGTAATCAGCTTTAGGATAATGGTACACAGCCAAGAAGAGTCTATATCCACAAACCACCAATCATGGACCAACGTAGCATGGCAGGACTAGGCAGTGGACCGTGTAGGGCTGACCATGAGAAGTTGGATTCCTGTACTCTTTATAGACAAGTGCAAGTTTTGTCTCGGCCATAGACCAACGAGCAGGCGTGTGGAGAAAGTCAGGGAAGGGGTTTTGGGATCTGAGCCTTTCCGAGCACAGCTGCTACAGAAGTGGCTCATTGACAGTGCAGAGAGAAGTTACACTGGGATGGCAAGACTGACCTCCAAGGTTTCCCAAAACAGCATTGTGACAGGTCTAAGGCACAGGAAAGAAATCCTTGATGCTCACATGAAGCCAGATGCTGGTACTATTCGGGGATGGCCAGTTCATTCTTTAGACTTTAATCCAATTGAACACATTTGGAACACATTTCAGGCTGCCACTACAAGATGTCCTGCTTTACCACAAACCCTGCAGGAACTTGGTCATGTCCTCAGAAGTGGGACACCAGCCCAGATCGACATTTAGACTCGGTCAGGCACTTGAGATGCCAGTGCCAAGCTGTCAGAAGTAAAATGTCAGATTTTGCAAACACTAAAAACAATTGTTTTTAAAGGGTGCTTTTAGTGACCTTTTTTTTTATGTTGTTATTAAATATCATCTTTGATATTTGCCAACATTAATGTCTCTGATAGTTTATACACATTCTGACTTTGCTTTCCTTATAGTACCCAACATTATGACACTAACAATGAATCCGTTGAACCTTAGACATTTTTCTTTTTTAGTCATACACATCTACAAATGTCTAAGTCACCTTTTAAAAGAACATCTGGTTGGCTGGTTGGTTAGTTGATTATGCAATCCTATCAGTCAGTTTAGTACTAAAAATCAACCAATCAATCACAGAATCACAATACAGTTTTTTTATGGAAATAAATTGGAAAAAAAACCCCATAATTTTTCAAATTAGCCACTGTTGTGGCATTCTATTTATGGAGCATGCTAGCTCAAGACCAGCATAGAAGAGAAAAGTGTTTTATTGAGCTGGGTTCTGATCCTATGATCTGTTACATAGACAAGTTTATTGAAGAAAATAATCTCAGAAACTCGTTTAAATTCATAACTGTTTTCAAACTTTGGCAAATTATGGTGCGTTTACATCAATACTCACCTCTCAGGGAAAGCAAAAGGATATCTACCTTTCACATGCAAAATAGTTACTAATTGACTAGTCTGGATTTTACACCTATGCAATACAATTTCTGAAACAAATACTGGCACCCAGTGCTGCACAGGAAAAATGGCTTTCATAAAAAAAAGGTCTTAAATTTTATTTGTTTAAACACACAATCAATCATTGAACAAACACTGAATTGATGCTAATGATACATTTCTTAACATTCTATAAGCTGTACACTTAAATTTAACTTTGTCTCATAAGAGCCTCTCTATAGACAATGTTTTCAGTTTTTCCTTGTGGTGAAAAGCAAAACATATTTTTGTTCTGGCCAACTCTTGAGCACATGGTATCAAAACCTGCCGTTGATGGCTTTCAAATGGCTTTCAATGCCAACCATTGAAAAATTGAAATCTGTGGTCATTTAAGAGCTGAATGAATACCATTGAAGCTGTAGTAACTCTGAACTTGAAAGCTGGCCTTTGTTGGTCTTTGGGGCCATACTCTTGGATCCGGAGGTACCTCCATTATAATTTAAGGCTGCTGGGTCCCTATTTTGAATGAGTGCAGTGAACTAAGTGCAATCTATAAGGCTTTTGAAAAGTGACCCCGGCCAACATGCGGTAGCTTACCTTGCCCTTGTTCTGAAGAACCTACACCCAAAATTTGTGGGCCTTCAGGTGCTATGGTTCGGCCATGAAAGAGTAACAAACAAAACACTTAAAAATATGTATTAGATAAAAAGGCATCAGATGCATTTGTGTGCAAATGCTCTTGTCTTTTACAGTATACTATTTATTGCTGCTAACAATCACAGAAACAGAAAAATGTGTTTGACAAGTGAGCAAAATCACTGATAACATATACTGAACTTACAGTCAGTCAATCTGACAAAAAAAAAAACCAGTGCAACAGAAAAACAATAGAAGCTATTTGTTTTTAATCACATTTTTAAACAAACACCCACCCAAAAAGCTGTTGTGCATACCAGAAATATACACAAAAGTGACAAATGCGTAGCACCTTGTTATAAGTTGGTAACCACAGCGATATTATCTTGGTGCCTGATTACTTTTTAAGTGGACATTTTCTTCTGTTATTAATGATTTCTGAAGTAGTGTTTCTTAAGGTTCATTCAATTCCTTAGTTGCCTAACTGAATGTGGGCCGCTGCATACATCTTTTTTTTCCCAGTTATTTCTTATAATTTGCAGCAGCCGTTTGTAGACTGATATCAACATTTACCTGGATACTTCTGGAGTTTTCCCAATCCCACTGATGCTTCAGTCTGCTATTGCTAACATCTTCAGAATAGCTTTGCCAAACAGCCAGGTGTGTAAGTGGAGACTGCTTTGCTCCGACACAGTAGCTATTTCTGCTCAGTGTTGTCATGTATACATGCAGATGTCCTTGATCCTTGTTACAAGTTGCACAAACATAGACCTGTGAGAGAACCAGAACAGGTAGTGTGTGTGTGTGGGGAGGGGGGGGGGCTAGTTTGGAATTGACTGGTCTATTTCCCAAGGGCTGGGGAGTGGGGTGGAAAGGGAATGAAGAGCCAGAATTCGAGACAACTGGTTTCTATGATTTAAAACGCACAGACAAAGGAACAGCCTCAGGTGGGGGGGGGGGGGTGGAACAAGCCAGAAAACATCAAGAATATGCCCCACCTCCTTGAGTAAATCCGCTCCCGGTTTCCAAAAATAACTGGTAGCGAACGGGATGTAAAAACAAGCAAAACGACGAAAGAAGAAACTGCTGAAATGCAAAACTGATTTTAGAACAATCAATGGAGGTAGGTAGCATCCATTACCTGCTTCTCGGTGGCCGACAGGCATTTCCTGATAATGTCCGCCTCAACAATTCTCTTATCGTCTGCATTTCTGTGCTCGAAGTAGTGTCCAAGCCGTAAGCGTCCGAGTTTGTTTATGATGAGAATGAACTTTATCATGTCTGATGTGAGCAGCAACAATAATAATAATAATAATACCGCTATCAGCACAAAAACAGACAAGAGCCTCGGCGTTCACTGAAAAAATGCCGTGAGGACAACTGATACGCACCACGCACCATCATGGACAAAGGATCAACCCAATCCAGCCTGCCAGGTCTCTTCGATCTCAGTCAGCTAGAGCTCCCTGGTGCCATCGCTGCAGCGTTCATCGCAAGATAAGAGAGAGGGATGGGAGGAGGAGGAGATGGGAGGGGGGAGAGACGACGACGACGACGGCGGCGTTCGGGGCGTGGGGGGGCAAACTCGGCTTCGACGGGACTCTCGTCCGTCCCGTTTCATGAAAAAACCGGTGGGTGGGGAATCTTTCGGAAGGGCAACTTCCACATTCCAGAGCAACCCCCGGTGGGTTAGTTTCGAGCGTAATCTGACTCATCCGCCGCCACCATCACGCACACAGCACAGGTACCGACCGAGCAGTGATAAATGACGTCACTCACCCGACAGCGCCTCCTGGAATCAAACTGTAATGGCGGCCATGCGAAGATGATTGAAGACGGCCCAGGATCACAACACGGTGGCCAGATAGGCCCTGTCTCGGGTGGACTAGGGATGGTGACCAAACAGCAGCCCGATGAATCAGGTCAAAGACCCCAGTACTCGATGCCTGGGATATTACACTTTTTACAAACCGAATGGGCCCGTTTTGAGATGGAGAGATCACAATGGGAAGTCGAGAGAGCGGAACTCCAAGTAAGTAAATCCTCCTCTCCTCCCTCCCTCCCCCCCCCCCACCCCCGGCCGCCTTTCTCCCCCCTCCTCCTCCTCCTCCTCCCCCCTTTTTTTTTTTTCTTTAAAAAAAAAAAAAAAAAGAGAGAAAAGTTGGTTGTATCTGGATGCTTTTGTTTTCGCCCTTTCCCTCCGAGGGCTGGCTGGGCTGGCTGGCTGGGGCTGCCGGCCAGTCCCCGGGTCTCTCGTCTCTCTCCTCTCTCTCTCTCTTCCCGCCCCCCCCCCGATTTTCGCTACCTGCGAATTTTCCTTCGCCTGATCGTGCGCATGTGTTTTGATAGATCGATCCGCCATGCCCAATCCAACATGGCGGACGATGGATATGTAACCAAGATATAATAATAACCTTCTTTGCCGTCGCCCAGAAATGTGTGTTCTCCCACCCATCCCCCCCCCACCAACCAACCAACCCTTGTAGCAGTTGAATTCCGCTTCTGAAACGTTTAGTTGTTGCTGCTGCTGCTGCTGCTGCGTGGGAGCAGATGAACGCCAGGCAGATCCGCCTCCTATGAATGCCATAATAATAGGTGCCGAGCCGTGTGTTACATGGGGCACTACAACTGTGCGTGTGTGACTGACTGACTCCGTCCGTCTTGGCGAGGGATAGCGGTTATAACAAACAAACGTCTGTCTCACCTCTTCGAGAGCAGGGTTAGTGTGGGGGGGGGTTAAAGGGCTAAAACCTTCCGTAGTCGCTGTCTAATGTTATGTAAAAGAGAGAGAGAAGAGTTTTTGTCAGACTGTCATTCGTGTGTACATTAAAACGACAGGTTCCAGCAGAATAATTCCAGTGGGTGTCTGTCATTTTGTCGCTGTACTGAACAAATGCCCGCTGTCGTGTTAAAATGCTTTACACACATGACTTTCCTGTTGTTGTTGTTGTTTCGTTTTTGCTTTAAAGCGATTGCATGTTCAAATCTGCGATGTTTGATCATCTCTTCCTGTGCATCTCCCCAGCTCCTCCTCCACCCCCCCCATCACCAGGAATTGACAATACCTTTTAGTTTCTAAAAGCAGGCTACTTTATATGTTAATTGCTCAACTCATAGTAAGAGTGATAAGGTAAATGTACAAGAAATTTGTCATGAATGATGATTTGCTGGCATAGATTCCGTCCAGCACTGTTCTGGTGAGTTTATAATCAAAGTTAACAGTCAGCCTGCTTTGACAGTTTCCCCTCTCCACACGCTTTTGACATTATCAAAGAAAAGGGATGGTTCATTTATTTCTCAGAAAATATATTTAATGATAACCTGTCAAGCCCAATCCAGTAGTACCACAAGTCTTAACTGCTCTTTTGCTTGGGATAAGTTAATTTTAAGCCTTACTTGCCCGTGGAAATTTGATTATAGGTGAGAGAGGGAGTGGTTTACTAGTCAAGTCAGATACTTATTACGTGCATTTTCTTTTATTTTTTTTTTTTCTCACCTGACCCATTTCCAGTGTTTGGTGTCATTATTCTTTCTGAGCAGATATGTTTCATTAAACCGAAGGTCGCTGATACATCATAAAAACTTAGGTACAAGACATGAATTGATTTTTATATAAAAAAAAATAAAAGTAGTTGGCTTTTTGAAAAAAATTGTGGCTATTAGAAGTTTTTGTATTAGGGCGTGAATTAAATTTGATTGTTCAGTAAAATCAGTTTTATTACCAAGAAGAATAGAGTTACAAATATGTTGCTGGGTTTTATTGAATTATTAATTATCAAATGTCATGATACATTTTTACTGATGACACAGGTTTATTACTGATAAAGTTTAGTGTATTTCAGGCTATTTTCATCCCCACACAGTTTAAAAAAAAAAAAACTAATCCAATAACAATTTGTTTGGAAAAGTCAATGAGAAAATGAATGAAATTTACATGGCATGAAAACAAGGATTAAATGCATCTTCTATTTGCTCTCTCACTAAGTGCAGTTACAAAGACTTCGCATTGTAATTAATAGTTATAGGTTTATTCTCTAAAATTTCTTCAGATAATGTTGCAAATGAATTATATGTGTATTTGTGTGTATATATCTATCTATAAATGCATCTGATTATATTGGATACTTTATAATAAGCATTAATGGCATGAGAAGATATGCAAAAATGGAATTTTCACCATTACTGAGTCTATTACAAAGTTCAATGTTTGACATCTGCATCTCTGATATAACTAGATATCAAAGTTCTAGCAATTTTGTATCTTTATGGTCACCTTTTACTGTTGCACATAGTCTAGTGCCCATGGAGTAGCATATTCATTGTATCCTGGTTGCAGGAATGTTCTGGACTCGTGGTGCAATGTTATGATAGTGAAAATGACATTCTAGCTCAATGAAAACATGCTTACTAGGGCCAAAATCAGAAGATCTGAATGGCCAATCAAGCTCATTAATGTTTTCGTGACTTAACTTGTTTTTATCTGAAAAATACTTGTTCTGCTAGAAAGTTAAGTGCTGGTGAAATCGGATTATTCAGGTGTCATTGTGGATGTTGTACCATTCTTCGACCAAGGCTACTCCCAGCTGATCGAGAGACTTTGGAGCCAAAAACCTATTTCCCTAGATGACCCATATGTGTTCAATTGGATCTAAGTTCAGAGATCATGCAGGCACATTATGATAATGATGTTGCGTTGTGGATTTGTGCACACAGTGTGGACGGGCATTGTCATCCATAAAAATTAAGTTGAACCTTATTGTTAGGCTAGAGAGACAACTATAGGCATAATGATTTCATCCCTGGATCTGACACTAGTCATTGCACCCTCCTAATAATGACAAAATCAATTCTTTGGCCAACTCGATTGCCAGCCTATATCATCAGGCTTCTTCACCAAATCGATCATGCTGAGTAATGACATAGTTAGCAAATGGTTCCCCAACTTTTCTCCAAGCCTAGCCCATCCATTGTTGATTTCTAGACTTATTCATGAGAAGACCATGGTGCCAATGCTTTAACCTTCAGTTGAGATGTTGTGTTACCCATTGCATGCATAGCTCTTGATGGCATAATATTAGAGGGACATGTGGCAGTGGTACTCTGGACTGAATACTACTAGCATGAATCTTATTGCAAACTGTCAGAATTTTATGGTTGGCTGCTCTTTAAGAGATTGTGATGTTGAAAAACATTTTTCTAGCAATATGACAAGATGATGATCATTTCAATGGAGGTTTGTAATGCAACTCACAAACTGGCCAGGCCAGTACAATGCTACTTTGATAGTTCCCTAGCCTAGAAATGTCACTATGATGAACATTGCGCTGGGAAGCAACAGCAGTAAGCATCATTCATCTGTAAATCATCCTGATGATCTGAGCCACCTCGTTTGATATTTAATTGTGCCTGGGTATTCCAAAACTGATACATTATGCCAGGGCCAGTTTATAGAGGAAATAATAATAATTCTTGTGTAAAGATGTATGCAGATTAAGTGGGAGAAGTGATTTGCATGTGAGTTCCCAAGGTTGTTCAGTTATGGAAAAGATGACTGTAACATTATAAGTTGTACGTGGAATCTCGTTTTTGGGTTTCTTTTCTCAATATCCAGGTCCTCTTCAACTAGAATATGAACACATTTGAACATGCTATATAAGCATTGCAAGCTTGGAAGCATTTGTTGCTTCTTTTTTTTTTAATGAGTATATATTAATGAGCTATAATTTATAATAAAAATAATCCATCAGTAATTACTATTATTCCACTGTTGGTTTAAGTTGAGATAGTTTTGATTCTTTAAAAATGAAGAAACCATATTAAAATCCCTTTACCAGAATTAGCATTCTGTTTAGTTGATTGATGTTTTATGCACTGACAAATATTGATGCTACTCCCTCTGTGTATGCACTTTACATTGGTGTCTAGACAACATGTTTTTGTTTTATTGTTACATAGGGTTGGTTGGCCAAAAGCTGTTGTAGCATAAATCAACAGAAAACTAGCTCTTTCATCACATTCTAATAGACTATTAGCCAACTCTAGAGCGAGTTGAAATAGAGGTGGCTTCTAAAGTTTTGTCAGATATAACTAAACATGATGTAGCAGTGATCACTGCTGCTCTGCACAGTTTGTTGCTTTTTTCCACAAAAAAGTATTTAAAAATTATTTAAAAAATACTTTTACCTGCAACATAAGCCATTAAAAAAAATTATCTCCATTAATTGCCTTTTGTAACTGTTTACCTTTTACCTGGATACATAAATACTTTAGATTCTACTAAAAACTATTTAGTTTTTGTATTTAAAAACATTGCAAGTCAGAGACGGCACTTCTCACGGTGGCTTTTTTAAAATTCATTGGCACATTTTGTGCTGAAAGTGTTAATTTCTATAGGAGAGAGGTTTTTCTATTCTTTCATGCTAAAATGTTCTTGCTTTTGAACATAGCACCATCCCTACTACTACCTTCGTACTCTGTAGCTTAAGCCTGTAATGGGTTTGGAACACATCAGCTATGACTTGGTGATGATACCTGTGTGCAGAACTCATGAGTCATGTTGCCACATAGGTGACAAGCATTTGATATTGTGAAAATGTAGTATGCATAAGTAATGATGACTGTTATTTTCCTTTACAAAAAAACAAACCAAAAACACAAGCTATGTTCCTCCCCTTCTCTCGCTATCTTACACATTTGATTTAAAAATCTTACTGAGTGGAAAGATCTATATTTTAGCCACAATTGACCGACACCACCAGTTATATAATTATTTATGAAAGCTTTATTGATTTGTTGCCTGAAATAAGAACACTGATAAAAAAGATTTTAGATTTTTAGAAAGTAAATAAAATGGTGAATACCAGTATTTGTTGTTTTTTTCCCAAAAAATAATTTCAAACTATCAATAGTTTGAAAAATAATTCAGTGATTTAATTTTAAAGTTTTAAACATTACTGATTGTAATAGTTTTTTTCTTCTTCCAAATATTGATTCTCATCAGCTCTTATTAAAATAATAATTTTGAAAATTTACTCTCTTGTTGTTAATTATGATTCACACTACAATTGATTTTAAAATAATGTCAAGTATTTGTTTCACTGTTTAGTCAGGGTAGAAATGTACATTCTCTACCAATAGCATCTGAATGTAAAGCAACCAAATTTTAAAATAAGAGATGCACGTTTTTGGAGAATTTGAAAATTGTGAAGGACAGTAGTTTTTACACACGCAATGACCAAAATTGTATTGTTTTCTGTATTTAGTTTTTGGAGCCCCCTCCATATACCCAGGGTGTCAGAATTAATTGTTCTCACTGTTTTTTTAAAAATTGTTTAGATTGGTTATTCCTTTTTCTTTTATTTGATATTGTGTAGACTCTTCTTTCTTCAACTATACACAGGAACACTTTTTAAAGTTATTGAATACTTATGATATTATTTGGTGGTCAAAAGCATTGCTTATCCAAGCTGTGCAACTTCATCACTTTTCATGATGTTTGATGATGAAATCTCATGGAGTTTTGTAAATTTAAACTATGCAGTGTTTACAGGTGACCATTAAATGTATGTAAATAGGAATCAAATGCTTTGCCACTTTTGGATCACAACTTTAGAGAATACGATGGACTTGTTTGAATGACTTGAATAAATAGATTGAAGAATATACACTGATTAAACTAACAGGGGTATGACCTCTGCAGGTCACAATGCATGTAAAAGATTCATAAATGAGATAAGTTCTAGACTTAGAATGCGTAAAAATAAAAGGATAACTGATTATTTTCAAACCTATAGGCAATTTGGGAGGGGGTTGCAGACATTGAGTTTATTTTCTAATGATGCTGAATCTCCTACACTGAATGGGAATATATATCAATAGCTTATCTAATTATTACAACTTTAGCAATTTATGAGTGCACATTGAACTATTAGCTATATTTAACTACAGCTGAAAACCAACTTTAAAAAAAGTAATTAACCAGTTAATTTTGGAATTCAGATTAGTCTTTTCTATAAATATTCAGATTTGTGTGTGAGAGAGATGTGCTGAATCATGCATAGCTTATTTAGTACAGCAGGTATATTTATGTTATATCCATTTATGTGCATTATCATTAATAGCTGAGCAAATATTGAAAAATAACCCCCCCCCAAAAAAGGAATTGTTCTATTCGGAAGCCATTCTTTGCTCAAAATAACCAAAGTGATTTGGCAGCATTTCTTTAAAAGACTTGTGGATGTCTAGAGCAGTTTAGCTAGAAGAAGAAGAAAAAGGCTTATATTATTCTTAAGATTATTCTGTAAAACCAGAACTGAACTTTTGTAGAGGTGCCATCTCTTCACCAGGGTGGGGCACTTTAAAGGTGGAAAAGTATAATACATCAGAAGTTCTAGAGTTGCAATACAAAATTTAAAATAAGGAACCTTTCTACAAACTTGAAAAATTGCCTGGTTCAGTAAAGGCTAATAGTTACATGGATCTGCATCTTTTAATATGTATTTTAAGCTATGACTTTAATTATATTTAAGAATTTTGTTGTTTTCTTTTATAGATATGGTGCCAACTTTAATGGTAATCCTAAACAGTTTGTAAATTAACTGCATCTTAATAAACCTGGTGCTTATAGACATTTTTCTGGTAACTGGCTCAGCTCTCTTGTAATGACTTGCTATCGATGTATACTCTACCAATGTTGTTGTGAACTTCAAGTTAGATGGGTACGGTGGTAATTGAAATTTATTTTAATGATTATTTACTCTTACTTTAAATCATCAGCACTGTTATCCATAGCTAGTATTTTAATATATCATTAGAAAGAAGAAAAGATTTTGAATTTTGAGTGTGTCTATCAAATCATTGCAAGTATTTGTTGCGAAGTATTTTGTGTAGTATACTTCATACTCAAATTTCTTAGCACCAAAACCTTAGATGGGTTTAATAATGGTATCACTTTTAAAATTTATCATTTTTTAAGCTTATTTATTCCCTTTGTTCTCAAAAAGGAGGAAGGGAAAAAAGTGAGTTAACACAGAACATTTTATGTATGTATAAGACCATTAATTTCTTAATTTTAGGCCATATAACTTCCAGCATTAAAAAAAAAAAAGAATTGTAACAGCAACAAAGAGGAGAAAATGTGAAGGATCTGTCATTAAACTGATTGCTGGTTGGATAGTTTGATGTAACAAGCAGAGGTGCTCTCAACTGAATTCTGAGCTTGTCATCATAAGTAACATGTCACTAGAGCTTTAGGTTAGCAAATTGGTTGTGGTGAAGAATTGTAGCTGGCACTCGTTGCATCACGCTGCCCATTATAGATACTACTAAAATATTTAACTGCCAATTCAAATCATCTTTGGCTCTTGACTTTTGAAATCATCCTCGTTGTCATATCCTTGCTATCTATCAGCAATCGAAATATAGATGGTCTTTCATGTATAAGATGATAGCCAGTACTCCTTGGGATGTGCCTAGTGTTATGATACTGTATACAGCAACTGGTTAGCTTTTTATTTTCTCTTGTGTGCTGGTTGTCCTTTAAGCATGCTGGGCAATAAAGCCAAGGTTAAATCCAATCTGTGCTTCACTTGGAGAAACTAAATAGAAAAAGATCTCAACACCTGTTGGTGTATTACTTTTGATCTTTGGCAACAAAAAGTACTGCGTAGTGATTAATAATGAAGATAGATGTACCTTTGTAATCATACTTGCATAAGAAGACAGACATAATGAAGAATGGATGTAGCAGTTGCTTGTTCTTTTGGGTATGTGTTGGTGTCAGACAAAGAATGGGTATGTGTTGGTGTCAGACAAAGAATGGGTATGTGTTGGTGTCAGACAAAGAATGTGAATGTATAAATTTGGACCCATCATTGAGCCAGCTGCAAGTGGCTTGCAATATTCTTTGCTTTTAAAATTCTCTGTCTGTCATCAAGATTTTATTAAAATTCTCTCTAACTGGTAATTTCTGTAAGCATGTTTAGCTCTTATAATTTCTGGTTGGGTTGTAAATGAACATAGCTTATAGTTCTCAGGGTGGGCTATGAAAAGTTACTGTTGAATGATTTTTCCATGTTCACGTTTTGATCTAAACACAGAGTGCTACTTTTGTGTACTTGCAATGTCTTCTGGCCATCTACAGTGTATAGCTGTACAAGCTAGAGAGCTGTTACTAAAAGGTTTTGAAAGGATATGCATCAGTTCATAATTTTTAAAAACAAGAGCAGCAAAGAATGAAATAGGCATTGGAGAATCTCATGCATCCATTACATCGGTTTTCACATTTTGGACACCCATCTTCCACCAGATTTTATTGTTGTTAGTAAGGATAGCCCCACCCCACCCGATGATTTGACCAGACTAGTTTAGTCTCTCTCTATTCCTCTCCATTCAAGCACATAGAAAGATTGATTGTCTGTCTCAATTCTTTTTGTCTGCATAATTAAAGGCATTTTTTTTTTTTAATTTGCTTCTAGGCCAGGATAGCATTCTTACAAGGTGAGAGGAAAGGGCAAGAAAACTTGAAACAAGACTTAGTTAGAAGAATAAAAATGTTGGAGTTTGCTTTAAAACAAGAAAGGTAAGCAAAAAAACAACAAAAAACTTTGAGTGCTTCTTCATCTGGAATTTGATTCCTACCTGTTTCACCAGATAGTCACTTGTTATTCAGCAAAGGAGATACCACCAAAGAAAACCAAAAAACAACAGGTTAGGAAAGCGGGCTAAATATACCGTGAAATAATACAGTATTATACAATTGTTGTATTGCTTTAGTGAAATTTATTTTTTTAAAAGAAAAAAAAAAAACTGCTGAAATTCATTGCTTGTAATCCTGAGGTGTCATACAAGTGTAAATTTAATATTTTTTTGTGCATGGCTTATGATGACATCATTTATTATTTGCTTATATTGGCATTTACTGGTGTTACATTAAGAATTGCAGACACATTCCAACAAAGTGAACAGTGTGTTTTTAATATTGCAGGGCAAAGTATCACAAATTGAAGTATGGAACAGATCTCAACCAAGACTATTTCAAACCACCTGTGTTTGATAAAAAGAATGAAGGTAAGGAACATTTGCAGGATTATGTTTATAGGCAAAGCATTTGACTGATCAACCAACCAAGAAAAGGAAAAGGGAGGGAACTCTTACTACTGCCTTTTTTTTTTCTTTTGCCTATTGCTGACTGTTGTAAAAAAAACTTGTAATTGTTTAGATTAAGAATATTTTTTTCACCCTTTAAATAAATAAGAATGTTCTGCCATATTAACAAGTAGTTTTAATGGATAATGAACTTTTGCCAAATTACTGACTTCTAGACAGATGAATAGCATCTTTCCAATGCCATGAGGTGGTCTTAGCTGATGCTGATGAGGTGAAACTTTATTCTTCCTGTGATGCTAAACATGTTGTTTTTTTTTTTCTTTCTGTAATCTAGTTATGGCGCTGGCAGCTTCTTTAATGAAGCAGTAAATAAACTTGCTGCACTTTAATGTTTCACTTCAACAGTTGTTCTTGAAAAGCTCTCTCTCTCTCTCTCTCTCAACACCTGGCTGTTTGTCTGTTCTAGTGGGAAGATTCCATTTCCATCAGGGTTGTATATTTTTTGTAGCTAAAAAATCCTAGCAAGATGATTCTTAAGCAAACTCATCTGTTTTTGGTATTGTAATAGATCTGTTGCCAGATAAAAAAAAAAAAAAAAAAACATAAAAGTGTCCAATAGATTAAAGATTTAATTAACTCTGGTAAATATCCATTTTTGATCATCTTCAGAATTTTATCTTAAACTTGGTACACAGTGATTTTTTTTTTTTAAAAAAATGTTTGGCTTTTGAGTTTTACAATTTCTTTTTTTAAAAATTTTGTGTGGGGGTTTGATAGAATCTTGAAATTCTTTAATTGGGTACAAAATAGGATCTTTCTGATTGGACATTCGAGTAACTAATGATACAGCTGTGTCAAGAGCCACCTTGATGCAGACTGGGTTTAGTCCACTGCTCTAACATAGTAGTAAATAATGTATAATGGTACACTTTCTCTACATTGTAGATGACCAGTCGATAGATGGAGAAGCTATAACAGCAAATAATGCAGCCTGGAGGCAAGGACGACAGTTACTTCGTCAGTGAGTAAAACTCTAGAGGTTTATTCTGGCTTGGATCTTGTTACCTGGACTGTACTCCATGCTGTCACCACCCTAACTCAAGCAGATAGGCCACATTTACAACAGAGGAATGTCTGAAGTGAATCCCTCCCTCCCTCCCCCCCATCACATGCAGTAATCCAGATGTTTCATTCCATTATGCCTTCTGTAGCTTTATTTTTTACCTAAGAGCAATTAAACTTGCTTTGGCTTTTTTTTTTTAAATCAAATAAGGGTTCCTGTATAAATGTATGCACTTTTTCTATAGCTTTGTAAAAAGGATGCATTGCTAGATAAAATTTCTGCTTTACACATCAAACACCACAAACATGCTAAAATGTTCACCATCAACAGGCACTGCAGCAACTTACAAGTGACTCATGGCAGCACATGACATGTTTTCGCGGGAATAGCTGTCGAAGAATCAGCAGTTTCTTGGTTCGTAGCTGGTAGTTGGTTTTATGGCCTTTGTCTTTTAACTCGACCCACAGGAAAAACTCTGACATGAGATTTAGAGAACATGGCCACAGGCATTCATCTGGTCCGTGTCACCCCGAGCATTCATCCAAAAATCTCTGTGCAGTTTTGTCACACCCCTAAAACACGTGATGTCCTGGGTACGCTGTTGTGTTGCATTGTGTGGAAAAATTATCTGTGAGCTTCTGATTGAAACATGCTCTAACATTGAGCGACGAAATGTCTTTTGTATGGATGGAAGTGCACACATCTTTTTTGGGGGGGGGTCTCCATGTATGAGTGAATATGTATATTAGTTTAATAAGACGTTCATGATGTTTTTACTATTTCCCGTGTTGATATCAGAAGTCTATATAATGCATAAACCATTATAGATTGCTATTGATTGTTGGCTAGTTTTTTACCATCCTGAAATGTTCAAGGAAGGACTGATGTGTTTAGTTCTCTCTGCTACCAAGAGAGAGATTTTGTGGTCTTTACAATATCATGGAAAAAAGTAGTAGTATTTATTTTGTTGTTGAGATGATTATTGCTAGTACATTAATTATAGATAGGAGTAATGCAATCTCAAAATCAGAGAATTTACCAGCTCTGCATTAAAAGTTGACAGATTCTAGAAAAAAAAAGTAAAGTTTAAAAGAATTAAGTGGGTCATCTGATACTTGAGGGAAAATTGCCTTTTAAAACTTTCAAGTCAATTTAAAAAAAAAAGATGCGTGAGAAAATAAGACATAGACCTGAAGAAAAGGTGGGAAGGTTAAGTCTAATCATGGAAGAAAAAGAAAAACAAAACTGCCAACAAGATCAGTTTCTATAGGTACTGAATACAATAAGGAATTGTTTCGAGTTGTCCTAAACTTTTATTTTAGTATCACGTCTAGACCTGCCTTCAGGTTTATCAATGAAGCTACTCTACATTCATCATTTTTGTGCACCAGAGAGGCATTACAGACCTTGTCTTTTTGTACAAGATTTTGTGTGAATGTTACTTTACTGATATAGATATTCATTTTCTTGACTACCTTCAGTTTTATTTTGAAAAGAAAATAAAAAGCAAATCAGTAGTTCTTGTGCCTGCTCTGAATTGTGAATGGTTCCTATAAATTTGACCTGTACACTGCTAATCTTAATCAGAGTAGACACCTTATCCTACACGTCATCAGCAAATACAAACCCGGTGTATGGTGGAAAAAATGTCTTTAGTCTTGGAAAAATATTTGTAAGGAGCAAAGTAACAAAATGAAATTGGACAATTTTGTTTAAAGAAAGAAAGAAAACTTGAAAATATTTGTGGCTAGAAAAGCATATGCATACTTAAGGATTCATTTGAAATTGAAAATCTTTTAAATTATTCTGTTGCTTTTTTTAAAAAAAATAATTTGTATGTATCACAAATTTTTTTTTTTTTTTTTTTTTTGTTGAACAGATATTTACAAGAAATTGGGTATACTGATACCATAATTGATGTTCGATCTGCCAAAGTACGCTCAATGTTGGGCCTGCAGCCTCACAATGCTGACAGTGATGGAGACTGCAGCCAGCCAGCGCTTGTCAATGGGGAGCAGTCAGGCAAGTCTAGGGCTGATGATGAGACTCAGGTGAAAAGGTAATGGTTTAAAATGCTGCGCATGTGGAGGGTCTAACGTTTAATACTGCTTCATGTTCTTTAGTGATAATATGACAAATCTTCAGTACAATCATAACTGGAGATTTCATTTGGCTCAAAACTTGTCAACTTTGAGGAGGTTCAATAGAAGTAAACGAATCTTTCCAACATCACTTCATCTTTTTTTTTTAAAAAAAAAATTCTATTCAAAACAATTTCTTACCTTTTAGATTTCTCCATTGTGATTTTTTTCCTTCAAATTGGCTATGCAAGGCTATATATATTTTGTATGCACTATTTTGAATGTAGAATTGTTTTAGAAACTTTTTTAAAAAGTTGCTAATATAAAGCAAAATATCTTATTTCTTCTCTCTTTGTGGAACTTCAGATTGGACAATCAATAGTAATCTTGTTTTCTGTACATTTATTAAAGCGTTACACACCACTTTGTTGTACACTGAGAAACCGGTAATAGTGTTTGCTTTTCTCCAGAATGTTCTGTACTTTCTGGCGATGCAGAATCATTTCTTTCTCTCTTAATGCCACTTACTAAACTGTTCTTTTAGGTGTGTTAGTAATGAAAATGTTGGTCTGTGTGTTATCCTGGGAACTGTTACTGCTCATAGTTTTAGAGGAGGGAGAAAAAATGCTCTTGCAGTTACATTTGCATTTAAATAAAATTTCTTTGAAGTTGTATATATCAGGAAAGTTCAAGATATGAATGCACCATGTTTTATAATTTCTTGTGTAGGCCACCACAGAAAGTGGAGTCTCCTGCATCTCTTGTAGAAGGTGCACTACTGGACAGCGAGGCCTCTGTGTTAGCTACCTTCGACTTCCTGGCTACTACCAACGTAGTGGACGACGACGACGACGATGACAATTTAAGGTAAACACGGTTCAGAGCTGACCAAATCTTACTGTGCTTTGCACCTTACTTACATTTTTTTTTTTTAATCTGCATCTCCAAAATACCTTTGTTTTAAGTTTTCATTTGTCTTTCTGTTGCGTTGATTGCCTGCTACTTTTCTGTAGGAGAGTAAAAGAAAAGAAGGGTTCTATGTCTTTAGAAAGTATTTTCTCCATCAAAATAAGTGGGCCTGTATTTTACTGTGCCCTTTTAATATTTACATAATGTCCGCTCTCTCTTTATTATTACTTAGAATCTTTTTTTCATCTTCTCTCGTGAAAATAAAGCTGTGGTTGTGCAACACAACCCTGAACCTGCCTTCCTTCAATATATTGGTAATAACTCTGCTAAGTGTTTTGTTTTTGTGAAGGGTGCTTTTGATAGTATGGGGGGAATCTTAAGATAATTATCAACTGATTTTTCTACATTGGGAAAACATGAAAATGTAATAAATGTCTAGTGTTTTGTTCTTGTGCAGTATTTCGTCAAATAATATAAAGAAACCAATTGATTTTTTTTCTGCACTTTTTTTGTTATGTTCTTGTTCTTGGATGTAATTTGTTTATTTGTTCCAATAACCATTAGAACGAAATAAGATTCTGTAACCATTTATTTTTCCTACGCCAGGGTCTTTTGGGCATTTGGATAGATGTAGAGTTAGTGAGTAAATATGTGGTGTGAGGTTGACTTGGTAGCTTGTAAGAAAAGCATAAGTACTAGCTGACTCTCCAGATACATTTGCTTACAGTGATGAGAATGAAGATGGTGTAGCTGCTGATGATGAATCTGAAGAGAGAGCGGAGAAGAGGAGAGCAAAAATAAAAGTAAGGAAGCATTTGAAAATAAATGCAGATTGTAACATTTTTACTGTGTAAATTTAACACATTTACCATATTTTTTGAAAATTATTCAATGCTGTTTTTCTTATCTAGGCTTTATTTATTTATTTATTTATTTTTTAAAATCTGTAAATAAGTAATATTGTTGTCAATAGAGAATATTTTGATTTAGATTGCCCAGGTAATTTTAATTTTTAAAAAAATAACAAAAATGGAAAGCAAATTTTAAAATGTTAACAAGCAAAAGCAGTATCCTTCCATTTTATTTTTTTGTTTCCTTGAATGATTTCATATCTTTGATGATGATATAAGCTGCATTAATGGGTTTCTGCATTTGGTACTTGCATTTATTTGAGAATAAATCCGAAATTTATGGACACAGCAGCAGCATATTTGGTTTGATGAGATGGCCCATGAAGAACGTTCTCCTGCTTGTTGATGCAGTGTGTACAAATATCGTGGACTATTCCATTCCTTTTTTTGTTTGTTTTGTTTTGTTTTTTATAACTCTACATTTAAAAAAAAAAAGAAAAAATTCAAGACTTAATTTTTGAAACAACTCTGTGTATTTTGACTTTGTTTTTTTTTTTTTAAAGCTGAAGAATTTGTCAGGTCATGGGGTATTAAGTTAGTGAAGTAGCAGATACAGATAAAAGTTCACATTTTGAAAGGATAACATGGCATCCATAACACTAATGTTTGAAGCTTTACCAAACGAGCAGATTGGGCTGCTGCTGCCTCTTAAAAATGGTTTGTCGTTTAAAAATACTTTCAGTATTCACATTGACTGTTTTAGGGTTCCAAGTTATCACCATTACTTAAATAATAAACAATTTTTTGTTTGTTTTTTTTAATATAATTTTGGCAGAAATTCACCCATGATTGCTGTTGCACTGGTCAGTATATTCATTGAGAATCCAGCCACATGTTGGCTGCTGTTTGACCAGTGTGTTTGTTGGAAATCCAAGCCTTTGTTAGAAGGTCTTCATTTTCTGACCATCAGCAGAAAACATTACTCTATTTGGATGTCATGTCCTGACAAGATTGGGCTCACAGACACATGCAACATTCTGAAACAAAAAAAACAGACAGTGGATCTCAACAAACACTCTCAAACTGGATAAAATGTTTGTTTCCTCTTGATTGTATTTCTGGAAGCTCTACCTGATAATCTTCAAAAGCAGATAATCCCACCTTCACTTTGTTTTAAATTTAAATCTGCATCCATTAAGATTATATTAAACTATGCACATCTCTAAGACATCGTCTTGTTGTTTTTAAGGACGGGTGCACATAGGGGCATTCTTGAATCTCTATGGTGAGCCATTGAGTAAATCAGTAGTATTGTTAGATTTACTGTCATGAGTCTTCTGTTTGCTTCCACAGACTATTGGAAATGAGAGTATGGCGGGTATGGAAGACGTGCTAGCAGATCCAGAAACAGAGGAGGCTTTAGCAGAATTTGACTTCTTGGTATCAGAGAGCGGAGAAGGTGCTGGAGAAGCACGGAGCCAGAGGGACGGAACAGAATGGGGTAATTATCATCTAGATGCAGCATTTAAATAGCCAATGTGTTTAGACGACAAAAAATTAGTCAGTACTTGTGTTGATAAAAACAAATCATATTATTTTTATGCAATTAGTTACAAAACTTTAGTCGAGAGCCCATTAAACTAGATGTGCATAATTGGGTACTGACGCGTGCAATGTGCTCTTACCAACAGTTTGTGGCACTTCAGTGCATGATGAGATCACATCATCTGATGCATACAACAAAGCAGGTGAGGGTTTAAAAAAAACCACCACCATCTCAGTTTATGCAGTGAAAACTTGAATGGATGAGCAAATAAATATTTCTTTAAACAAACCAAAAATAGGTGGAAAAAAATTTCTTTGTTAACGAAATTCATCTGAAATAAAATGTGCTATGCCATTTGCCTGACCTCTGGCTATCAGAGGGAGCTGTCATCCATGGTCACGAGTTTGACCAACCTTTTTGGATGCTAAGAATTTATATTAGGTGGTTTTATTTGAAATGGAACCTGCTTCATTATAACTGTTTTAATTCAAAATTTTTGGCACCCTGATAAAAAACAAAAAAAAAATTACTTGCTGGGGGAGAACTCATTATAGTATTGAATAAATTTCTGGATTTTCCAAGAAAATAATCACTGGCAGCACTGGTCCTAGATGGGAGTAAATGATAAAATTTTCTGATACTGGTGAACTAATGCAGGCTGCAACATCGAACCAGCATCTAAGGTTAGCCCGCTGAAATAATTGTGCTACCATTATGAAAGTGGGTAGACTGCTAAGGTCTAGGGTCCTGAGTTTGGCAATTCCTGCAGGGTGGCCTACTTGTTTTGTAATGGCTTCTGGTTTCTTCTTGCTCCTCTTCACCAGCTGGGCCTGATGGGTTACCTCTGGGCAATTCAGTTTCTTCCCACATCTAAAAAAAACGAAGAGTTCTAGTGGAAATTTCCCTGTCAGAGTTAGGAGAGCTGGCCCCAGTCACAGCACTACACTTTCTGACCAGTGTTGTCTGTCCTGTAGGCGTCGGTGTAGGAAAGAGAAAAAAGAAACGGAAGTTTGCAGGCGGGGAGGTGGGGGGGCGTGATGCAATAGATTTATCTGCCATTGTAGCTATAATATGTTGCCTTATTTATTTTCTAATGTGATCTTTTACTTTTTTTTATCTAAGCGGTGAAGAGGTCCCACCAAATATTAAATATCAGCTGCCGTATTATCTGCATTATAAGTTTTTATATTTTGTTTGAGTTCATTTGTGTGATGCATACAACCAGATGTGGAGAAACAGTCTCTGCCTGTAGTTGTTAAACAACTCCGGGCTGAATCTGTGGAGACCAAACCTGTCACATTTATCAAGGGGAAACAATTTTAGCTTAATGGGCTTTTGCTTTTAAAGAGTTGAAATCTTGTTTTGGGTTAAATATCCTTGGTGAAGCAGTAGTGGTTCAACCTACTTTTTTTTTCCTAAGAGGTGATAAAATGCAAATCAGATCGTTGTCTGGGTAATTGCTTTTATCAGCTTGGATTTCAGTTCTAATGCCAAATAAATTTTACAAATTAAATTGCCATCATGCGCAGATGATGAAATGATGTAATAATTAGTAGCCTTTTGAGATTCTAGGAATTTAATTCTATTGCTTGGTTATGCAAGTGATGCTAGAAAATGAAACCAGCAACATTTACATAATGGCATAAGCCAGCAGCAGCAGCGTTGTGCATGCCTCACCTTTGCACATGTGTGTACTGTTACCTTCTAACTTATTTTGAAGGTTTTGTTCTTGAATTTAAGTGAATTTTTATTCCATGCACAAGCATGCTCTGTGTGTTGCATTGTTTTCAGCGATGTTTAGCAGCCATTCTGAGCAGTGTTACAGACAAAAATTGTATCGGATAAACCGTGATTTAATTAAAGATTAACACTGTTTTCTTACAACTTAGGAAAGAAAACAAAAAAATAATGCAGGGAAGGAAGGATTAGTCGGATACTCTTACTTTATAAACAACGGGAAGAAGAATTATTTGTCTTTGGGTTGCACAGAAAGTAGTCTGAACTGAACTGACTAAGCCTAAACTTTTGGTAAAATAAAGAAAAGGAAAAATACACGACAAGTCAAAAGTACATTATAAACAGCTAATATCTGTCTTACATTTAGATGGATTTTGGCTGGACTTTCTGTTGTGAAAAATAGCATAAAATTCTGATCCAGAAGCATGTGTGTGTGTTTTTTTTTTCATGCATATGCAAAATGGCTGAAATTTCAACTCTCATATCCTTGATGAAGTACTCTGTTTTATTTACATTTCGAGGGTCGTCTGTGTTCATTTGATCTTTGTCAACCAATCCACTGACCATTGGAATTCTCGTTTAACTAATCACAAACATTACATGCATAATGGTCTAGGCAGTCTTGCTCGAAGAAAAAATTTCCAATATCATTCCTGCAGTTTCTGGCTAGAATCTATTTCAAGTGTTGTTCCTTTAGTGTGAGGGGTTAGCAGTGTCATTTTCTTAGAAGAATGGACCAAGAGCCTGATAAGACCTGTCAGCAATCTAGATAATGTATTTGTAACAGTTTGACATCGACATTCCACGCAGAAAACTGCTTAATCTGTCTCCACTTGCCTTATCTACTTTAAAAAATCCAACTTTTCTTTCTCAGTCATGAAACAGGAAGGGTGCATGCATTTCCAGTGTCAGGGCACGTGGGAATAAATGCTTGTTTTGGCAGACATTTGCTGTGTGGAGTTTTCAGGAGGTTAGAAGATATTTTGCTGTGCAACATCCATATTTTATTCAGACTGGCCAATGTATGGCTTTCCTGACCTGGCCAGTCGATCGGCACTCCCATACTAGTCATACTTGGAGTTGATTTATGAAACTGTGCATCCATCAGCTTTCCTGTCTGGAGGGTTGTTAATGGCTTAAATACACACACTAGTGAAGCGCATTGATCATTTGCCAGGTCTGCCATTTTTTAATACCTGAACCAGCCAGACATTAAAACCATGATAGAGGATGACTAAAGCATAGGAATGCGCAACAAATGCAATCAAAGTAAATATTTTCCAGATTGAAGACTAGGTTAAACAGTTTACAGTAAAAATTTTATGCTTTTAGTGACCCCATCTAGACAGGAAATGTTTGTTGACGCACCTTATCAGGTGAGTAAGTTTTAAAAAAAAAATCAATTTTATTCTTTCCAAACAACATTGTTATTCGGCGTAATAAATGAACCTCTGGAAGGTGATGCTTTTTCATTGCATCTAATGGCCTTTACATGAAATAATTTCTGCAAACATTCTAACAAAGTGATAATTCACTGTAAAGTTTCCCCTCCCTTATCATTTACTTAAATAATTATTTTTTAAAAAATATCTTTATCAAATGCTAATTTACTTGTGATTTGGTTACAGAAAAAAAAGATAATATAATAATTATTGATGTTTTTAACTTAATATCTTTAGTTTTATTTTTATCTCTTTAAAAGAGAAATGTGCTATAATTCAAATATTGTTCCTGCCTATTTAGATACTCTAGTTGGATCTAGCTAAGATGGGGAGTCAGAAGCAGGTACTTACAGAATGGTAATCAAAGCCCAGATAACAGAGAGACTGATGGCATCTGTGACAGAAGAAACAGTTGAAACCTTTAATGAGTGTGCATGATAACATAAAGAGCATACATTAATAGAGCAAGAGGGTTCTGATTTAACAATCTCTGGAACTGATTATTGCTACAGAGTAATAGAATTGTTAACGAGTAGAATAGATTACCAGTGATTGTAATTGATTTAAGAATCCTATTGGTGGTGGTTTCTCTCTTCCCCCGAGGCCTTGATGGCTCCCTGCCTCCTTGTATCTACTAGACTTAGCTGACTATAAAACCTGCAAATAAGAGAAATTGATGCTGCAGGATGAAGGAAAGGAAGAAGTAGATGCTGGTTCTAAACCCAATCTAGCAGTGAGAGGAGGGGTGGGGGAGGAAGTATGGTTCTGAGGAAGCGAATTGGTGATTTGAAATTTCGAAAGACAGTACTTCAAACTTTTCACGGGGGAACAGTAGTAATTCTTTACTTTTCAAAAAAGAAAACCAACAACAAACAAACAAATTCTCCCCTCCCCTCAGTGCTTTCTCTCAATGAAGTTGCAAATTAAAAAAATCCAACAACATTATTTTCTGTTGGGAAAATCTTGACCTTTTATTTAAACGATGCTGGGGGAAAAAAAAGAAAACAGAGAATTTCTAAACTCTGGAGACAAACCCGTGCTGTGAATGCAATTGCACTTTGTTTAGATTGCTTGGGTAGTTTTCAGGATGTCTGCTGTCTGTCTGTCTCTCTCTCTCAGGAAACCGAAGCGAAAGTTGGTGCAGGGGTGTGACCCATGCTGCGTGGCATGCCTGTTGGGTGGGTGCGGGTTATAGTCCAGAATTTGCTGTAGTTTGCTTACCTTTGTTTTTTTTTTTTTTTTTAGAAAGGTTCTCGTTGATTCTGAGCTATCAAAGGAGGGTTAATTTAAAAACCTGAATTGCTAAGCTGCCCAGCAGTCCATGTTGCCGAAATAATTTTGTTCGACATAAATAAACCTGTAACAGTTTCTTCTTTTTTTTTATAAGGTGTTGGGATTTTTATTTAATTTTTGTTGTATACATGCCTAATCCATTTTTTTTTAAAAAAGTTTAACCCCTTAATAACCAGAAAAATAACTGATACATCATCAGAAATTTCAGCTCTATGTGCTGACTGACTCTTGGTCATTAATGCAGAAACAAATTTCTCGTTTGGAACCTTTCGTTCTTCACCAAGATTTAACGCATTCGTCAGATCGGTACTCCTTCCCACAAATGGCTGCATGGATTTTCTGGGGAAACTGCTGCGTGTTGCAGGGCAGCTGGTCCAACTTAAGCCAGTCAACCTCCAACTTTGTTAATTTAAAATCCTATCATTTATTTTTTTTTAAATGTGCCACCAAATCTGTACTGAAACTTTTCCAGTGGAAATTAGGTGGTAATGAGGAAATTTAATTCATTAGTTGAACAAAGACCAAGGTAAAGAGATCATGGGGAATAATACTTTACAAAAAAAAACATTTATAATTATTCTTATTATTAATTTGTGAATGTGCGCACTTATTCAAATGAATCAGATCGGAATGGTCTTTCCAACTAATGGTCAGATGGCAAAGTATATACGTCTTTTTGTTGTTGTTGTTGTTGTTCTTTCTTACACCACAGTGTGTTCAGACACAAAAAAAAGATTCCTAGTTATTTTTTTACCAAAAAAAATCGAGAAGTTAAGATGTTTATGCGCTGACTGGTATTGCAGGTTTGGTGTCGTCCTTTTTGTCTTTCTGTGATTGCCCCAGACAGTAGAAAGCTAACAGGTACCTTGCTGTCCGTCCCCAAGAACTATCTTTGATCTGCTCTAAAGTAATACTTTGTGTTACGTAGAGAAGAAAGACCTGTCACCGAGTGAGGAGTGGGGTGTCGATCAACAGCTAATTTCCAAGCTGAAGGAACAATATAAAAAGGAACGGAAAGGAAAGAAGAGTATCCCAAGTGAGTGTCGTTTGCTGTGCTTTTCATTGTCCACCACCATTAGTCTGACCGGTCAGATAGTGCAGTGCTTTTCATTTAAAAGAAACATATATAGTTAGTTATTTATGAAGCTTTATTTGCACGAACTGGCATGCAGAAATGCGACACCTCTGTACGTGCATAGCATATGACAGGGCTTCTGCCAGGTGGACTTTTGAACCTAATTTAACTTCATCGTCACTAACAATCTCTCAACTAAGCTTGCTTGCTTGCTGGAATGTCTTCTGTATGCTAAATAATTGAAAATTGTTTCTTATTTAAAAATTCAAACTTTTTTGTTGTAAAATGACTGGATTTTAACCCATTTATGAATCTTCATGCATTTGCTGACAGCATCATTTCTTTCTCTCTGTTTTAATTAAATACATTTGCTCAAATTTCTTTTTAGAAAAAGATAGTTTTGGTTTCTTTTTTTTTTCTGTTGAATGGTTTACACATTTAGGATAGGGAATTATTTCAGCAATTATCAAGTGCAGTTTTAAAAGAAAAAAAAGTTTGTCATTGCTGAAAAGTGACTTCCATGGAGAGAGAACTCGTACTGTAGAGGGGGGGGGCAGGGGCTCTGCTTTTTATACCTTTGCCACATTCATGGTTGGGAGAGAATTTTAAAAAAAACAAACAAAATCTCGTGCTTTTTTGATCAAATTATCAGTTATACATTTCTTTAACAAGGTATTAGATTATACATTAATTGAAATTACTATCATGTGCTGTTATTCATGGCGTTTTGCTTCTTTTGATCAGACATGTTCAAGCTGCCTGTTTTTATGTAGATCAGATTTAGCTATGGCACAGATAAAAGATTTCTTTTAACCTAATTGCTTCCTAGAGAGGGTGGATCTAACCAATTGTGATTAGGCATACACTAGTATAAATATTTTGAACTTAGATTAGTAAAGGGAGTCTAAATTTCTGTCTTAATTTAGTTTGTACTGTGTTGATGGGAGATGGAGTACAAAAATGTATGCTACACTTCACAGTCTATTCAACAGAGTTGGACACACCTTCCATATCTGGGTCTACATTATACAAGTCCACAGGATTTGCAACTAAAATTCATCATAAGGTGGGGGGGGCTTAAATAATAATAATAAAGGAGCATTGTAGTTTAGTTGGTGGCTGTATTTATTCTGGTAGGTTAGGTCCAGTCTCTCTCATGATGTTTGTAGAAACTGTTTAGTCATCTTTGTTTGTTTTGGATGCATGTTTACCCACTGCATGCATGCTGAACCTCCTCTGAAATGTTTGCTGCTACTGTTGGACAATTATCTGGATTTTTGGCACATCATCAGCATGCTATGTTATGTTCTTGGTTGGCAATAGATAAACTGACCAGGAATTCAAAAACCCAACAATTCTGTGCTGTTGATGCAACACTTCATCAGTGAGATGCATTGTTCTGACTAAAGCAAAACCCCAGATCACCTCTCTCATGGTTGTGGAATCAAGCAACTGTGATACATCACATTGAAGCTGCATGCATTTTAAAGTTCCAGGGATATGTCTCATCACTACAGAATGTAGAGAGCGAGAGAGAGGAAGTGAGGGAGGCAGGCAGGTTTAAGAGCATGTAAAAGACCTTATGGTATTCTTCTAACTCGCAGGTATGAAATTTAAAGCAGCCTCCAAGAGAGAGGGACACCATTAAGGTACTAGAAGCTTTTTGTTGTTTAGCCATCTTGAATGAGTTATCTTTTGAGAAGTTGGACATTTTTTTTTTAATTTAAGCTCATATTGCTGAAATTAGTGAGTGAGTTCACAGAAAAAATTTTGAGGTTTGGTATTGCCATAGTTTATTACATTTTTTTTTTTTTTTTAATTAAAAGAAGTATCTCTCCAAATAAGTCAAACAGAAACCACCACTTCTGTTTTTGAAGGATGTAATCTCATCATGGAAACTCCATCACACTCTGGCTAGAACCCTAAGGCGGAACTTAATTCTCCCATTCAAAGAAACTATAAGTTAAAATATTTTATATCATTAAAGTTACATGGTATTCATAAGCATTTAAAAATTAGTCAGATGACAATGGAAGCATATAGAGAACTTTAGTCTCTCTCTCCATCTCTCTCTCTCTCTCTCCCGTTAATTGGGCGGGGGAGGAGTACATTATTTGAATTAAATGATGTAGATTATTTTGGAAGAAATTTCAGAGAGGAGAAGAAATAAAGTTTTAAGTGTAATGGTTATAAATGCATTACATTTATAAATAGGGCTTTGGTTTAAGTTTATAAAAGTAGGTCTCAGCTATTTAAAATGTACATGAAGGTTTTGAATAGTCAGTGGTTGGTTGGTTAGCTACAAGTTTTCCTTGCTTTCCTTTGTATTCCTTTCCTTTTTATCCTTCTCCAATCTTTACCTTTTCAAAATGTGCTTGTCTCTGCTCTTGTGAGCTCACTGAAATAACCACCACTGCCGCTAACTACTGTCAGGATGCTGCATCAAAATGCTGTTTAATGAGTGGGCGACCCCAAAAAATCAAGTTATTTCCTGCAGTAGTAGTTAATTCATCCAAGCAACTGACCTACACATAGTCCTTAAGGATAAACTAATTCAGTGCGATGTTTCTCTTTTTGATTATTTCTGTGCATTTAATTTTAGTTACTACCACATTTGTGGTCTGTTTGATTTGTATTTTTTTTAAAATATGATCCACCACATTGTTTGTTTTAATATAAGATTCAGAATAATGTGCATAAATCGTTTAGACGTTAGCACTTTCCATCTGTTAACGGTTTTTCATTTTGATCTGGAATGTGTGTATGTGGTTACAGTGCCATTATATGCAATGGTGTGATTTTGAAGGAAATGTCAGAGAGAGAGATCAATCTTGACAGATTTTGTTCCTTGGTTATGTGACGGAATATGGTTGTAAATGTTAGAGCTGAAGGAAGGGTACTGCTAGCAGCGAATGTTTTTGCTGCTGTATTTTTTACAAAATAACACAATTTCCTACTTTGTCACCTGTGTTGGCAGAGGTGCGTCTCACTAGAAAGGCATTGGTATCTTGCCTGGCCGTATTCTGCTAGCCAAACAACATGTGATGATGTACATTTCCCCTTTAAGATCATCCTGAACCACAAGTGAATGCCCTAGTAATAATAATAAAAAAAACATTTGTTTGTTAAGTGGTGAGTGGTTAATGATGAAGGCACCAAATGACTATTGTAGAAGCAAGTTCACACAATTACTACCCTCTCTATTGATCACTTTCATTCGATGTTCCCTTTAAAATCTGTGACCAGACAGTTACCGTATAGGTGGTGAATATGATAATGCTGTTTAGTCTGAATGTTTAGGGGATTACACCAAAGTTGATTGGCCATGCCAAAATAAGCTTTAATCAGAAATTTTCAATGCTTTAGCATTAAGAAGTTTTGCTGGTTATAACATTTATGAGCAGATTTGACGATGATTAGCTAATTGTTGGGCTTAATTTTACTTGTGGTAGTTAATAACAAGCTTATAGCACATTACGTACCTATGTTTTTTGTTTAACATTTTACAAATGAAATATCAAAACTGTTTGATTATTTGTTGTTGGAAATAGTAGGTATTATCTCTTACTAATTTTCTAAATTTTAAACTCATGTCATAGTTATGATATTGCTAGAATGTTAGTTTTACATATGTATATAGAGGGTGTTTCAAGAAGATGTAGATGCACCTTTTGTACACTACCATACAAAGACGTTCTGCCTTATTGTTAAGATGTTTCATTTGGAAGCTCAAAGATAACAGTAGTTCATGACAAAAATGTGTGGGCATCTCTGGGCAAACACTTTAATGGGATGTGGATCAGTTGAATGCTTGCCATGCTCTCTAGACCTCTCACACCAGATGTTTCTTTTGGGTGTGTCGAAGGGGCAAGATGTACACCACAAAACCAGCTACATACCTACCATCCACGGGCTCCAACAGAGAACTGTTCATGTTTCAACAGCTAATCCTGTGAGAAGTGTGTGAATGCCAATGGTGGACATTTTGAACATTTATTGTAGTGTATTGTGTTTGAGGTATCTTATAGTAGGTTAGAATTCTGTCTAGCTATGCATCTTTGTTTACTATGCTGGCTGTAGAAAAAATTATCTACATCTTCCTAGGACACACTATGTATACATGCATGTATGTGTGTACGCGCGCGCACACACACACACAAGAATACGGGGTAGGGGGACTGCTTTTTTATTTTTTTTTTTGCAATTTGTGAATTTTACAAGATTTTAAATTTGATGATTTATTTATTAATTATAGCAATTGCATTTTAATGATCCACCTTAGAATTTAACATTTTATTTGTAAAAAAATATTTCTTTTTTTGAAACAGTCAAAGCTAAATTCTGATGGCAAAACAGCATTTTAATGCAGGAATAGACAAGAATAAGCTGTTGTTGAGCATCAGTGACAGTTTTTATTGTTCTCAAAATAATTATCAAGATCTAGAGAAAAAATTTAAAGTATATAACATTAATAAAGTAACATTTAATAGCTACATACACTTAATTATAATTACTGACTTATTTTAGCCCAAAGTTCTGGGTGTGTCAGCTTTATCAATATTATTCATAGGAATAGACTTTCCAGTTTTAAAAAGAAGGGATGTGAGATCTTTTAATTTTGTTTTTTTTTTTTTTAAAGCTGTTTTAGGGTTTAGTTTCTCTTTATAAAGGCATTTACTGGAAAACATTAAAATATAATTCATTTGTATTATAAGAATTTTAAACTGGCAACACCTGCCACAGGATTTGTTGGGAAGGATTTCTTACCACCATCTGATTCACATTCTACAAGAACAAGTAGATCAGTTTAGAAGTGTTTGCTTGTCACTCAGTGGAACTACCAAAATGCATCCTCTCTTTACCATTAATTTTCAAATATTGCTAATGGGTTTTGGTTTTGGTAAAATTGATAACAATAATTGGTCACTTGCTAGACAATAAATTCTGCATTACCTGTGTATTGCCAGAAAGATGAAAGATCTTTAATAAATTCTCAATTTTAAAAAATCTACTATGACTGGCCAGCTCTTGCTGCTGAATCAAACATATGGTATGTTTCCAGGTGAGAGAAGAGAAATCTTGAAATGTCTCAGTCATCAGAATATTTACTACTGGTTTTTGTTTTGCTTTCATTGGTGAAAAGGGGAAAAAAAACATTAACTGATGTAAAGAAAAATTTACAAAGACAGCTGATGGTGGATATGGTTTTTGCTACTGTTTTGATTCAATTTTATTAATCTCATTAGGAATTTCCAACAACAGGTAAAGCAAGCTTCATAAATCAAGTGGGAGGTAGGAGGGGCTAGTTGTGTTGTTGTTGTTGTTGTTGTTGTTGTTTGACAAATTGCGCAGCATGGCCCCAAAAAAAGTCAGTCACATTGGTACCTGTTTTTGTGTGCGTGCGTGCGTGTGTGTACAGGACCGAAGCGTGCCGCCTTACAAGCTATGCTTGCTACCCTGGGAAACGAGGATATCCCGCCGCCACAAGCTGGAGCCCTTGGTCCGCCTCGGTCAGGAAATAACGGGACTGACCTTGATGAATCTGGTATGCATGACCACTTGTTTTCTAGCTGTTCGCCAAAGTACACTGTTCAGCGTGAACAGGCGATGTGTGGGAGAGAGAACACGCAGTGCAGCCCCACTGCAATAACTTGCAGAGAGAAATTTCTGGAAACCTCCATTCTTCATCCTACAACTCTCGCTGCCACCCTGCCCCACTCTTTGTTTGTTTTTAACTGAAATGTGCTTTAAAAAAAGAAGAGAAGAAAACCACCTGCACAAGTGACGGTTCTTTCCCTCCGTGATCAATTCCAGTTGAGTCGCTAACTTTGTCTCTCACTTTTAAATATTGCTTAATGTTTTTTATGGATCGCAAGTCTTCAAACAAATGGTCAGCTAAGGTATGAGGAAAGAAGAAATGAGCAAATGTTAAGACAGTATTTTAAAAAAATCAAGGCCTGGACAGATATATTACATTGTTTTATCTAGATTTTTAAAAAAAAACACACACACACACACACACACACACACACACACACACACACACACACACACACACACACACACACCCTACCTACCTACCTTTTTATATAAAAGCGGAGTGATACATTTTCACACAATCCTTTTTAGTTTTTGTCAAGAACATTTTTTGTTTTGTAAACTCTTCCTTGCTTGTGGACAGGACTAGAACATTCTTTCATCTCCAAACAAAATAGTCAATAATTAGTGTGCATAATAATAAAGGTAGCTATTCTTTCTTTGAGATGAAAGATATCCCGATCAGACACCAGTTTAAAAATGAAGGGAAAAAATCTGAAACTGTTAGTTCTACAATTTAAGGCAGTGGTTCTCAAACTTTTTGGGCTACCGCCTCCTCCATGATCACGCAGTACCCATAGTGCCCCCCCCCCAACCAAAGAGACCGGTCTACACACACACACACACACACAAAATTGATAAATCAATAAAGGCTAAAATTCATTGGAGAAGGCAACAGCATATGATAAAAAAGTGTTGGTAGTTTAATTTTAAACAGTTAATCCAGGTAGGCCTTCAGGGAGGGAGATCAATGAGAAGGATGTGCTTGGTGTTGTGGCAGTAGCCTCTCAATCTCAGGCTGAATGGTACTGAGAACAAGTCTGAGGTCTCCACACTCAGTGATTCTGAGTTTGCACTGCTACTTCGAAAGAAGTCGAGTGTCTATACTGAATCCCCTCTCGACTAAATATGACATTGGGAAGGCAATGAAGAGCATTCTAACCACCTTCCATAGCAAAGGGTAGCATTGGGTGATTTCCTTTTGAAGCCAAAATTCTTGATAGGAATTTTTGAACTTGGGCTTCAACTCAATGTCATTTTGAAGGGTAATGAGCTCTTCCACATCTCCTCCCTCTTCACCAGTGATGTCAATGAACAGGTTGATGATCCATTCAGGGATACGAAAAGAGAGCAGATCTTGAAACCTTTGATCCATATCTATGTGCAGTTCATTGAGATGGGAGCAATAGACTTGTAGATCTTCGTCAAAAAGTTCTGTCCTTTGCCAAAGCAGAAAGACTTGGAAACTGGAACAGTTCCCTGCGTCCAATGTTGCGTTTGAACATGATGAGTTTTGCGTGAAACATGGAAATAGTAGATTTCACTTTAATGAGGTTGATCCCATCTGCTTGCAATTGCAAATTCACTTCATTGAATTTTGTGAATATGTCTGACAGGTATGCTATGTCTCTCTCAATGTTTTTTAATTTTTCACAGAGCTCAGGGTTGGAGGTTTCAAAGAACTCAATCACTGAATCAAACAGAGCGTAGAAGCGATTCAAGCTGTTTCCCTTTGACATCCACCTCACCTCTGTGGAGCAGCAAGCATTGAAAGTCTTCTTCATTTTCAATGCACAGTTGTTGAAACAATTGAGAGTTGAGAGCATGTGCTTTGATTTTATTCACTGCTGTGATGACAGTGTTCAGAGAATCATGCAGTGGATTGCTCAGGTTTTGCACTACCAGATGTTGTTGGTGAATCACACAATGCATGGTGAAGACATCAGGTACAGCTGCTTTGAGATAACTTATAAAACCTCGATGACAGCCAACCATCGATGGTGCACTGTCAGTTGCACAGGCTACAATATTAGCCAGTGGGATATCCTTTTCATAAAAGAAGTTCCTGACCACATTGAAAATGGATTCACCCTTGGTATCGGTTTCCAATAGTCTTGCAAATAGCAGTTCTTGGAATAACCTTTTGTCTTTCACGAAACGGACATATGTGAGGAGGAGGGATTATTTGCCTTGTAAAGTGGACTTGTCTAACTGCAAACTGAATTGTTTTCTTCAAAATTGTGCAGAGTTCTTCTGCCATTTCATCAATCCTCCACTGGACAGAGCTATTACTCATAGGTATAGCTTTGATGATTGGTTCTGGTGCCTTGTGTAGCACTGTCTGAATGAACTTCCTTTAACACCGGTAAGATCAGGTCCTCTCCTATTGTGTGAGGTTTACCAGACTTCACGATGAGGAGTGATATGTAGGTGGCATGCAAACCATCTTTGACTGATAGCATGAACTGCCAAGCAAGCCTCCAATTGTTTTTCTCTTTTGAAAATTCTCTCGAAGGGTTTGAAAATAAGTCATTCTTATCTGTTCAATCAGGGTACAACTTGTTCAAGTGTTCAAGAAGCCTTGAAGGTTTCATCGCTTCATTTGTAAAGATCTTTTCACGAATCAGACACAGTGGTTGCTGTTGATTATGTGGAGCTGCGATAAACCCATACTTCAGATAATCAGCGTTATATTGCCTACGCTTCTTTTTAGACTGATTTGATGCAGACATACTTTTGCTCTGAAAAGATAAGATTTAAAATGGTAATTAAATTTTAAAAGATGCGTTGTAATCAAATCAAGTTAAAAGAGACAAAATATTCAATTAATTTTACCAGATCTAATAGATGCGAATTCTGATTCCAAATACAATGATGTGCAAATGCGACATCGCCCATGCACAGCCAGCCAGTGGGGTCCTTCATGCATCACGCACTCATGGCCGACGATGCTGATTGGTCATCCACCGGCCAATCAGGGATGTCAACAAGAAACGGCATGCGTTCAATTGGTCCCTTCCCATCTTCTCCATTGTACTTTAACACGTTGAGTTGTCTATACTTAGAATACAGCGCTTACGGGTATAAGGCTTTGGGGACTAGCACAATAACGTCTAAATCTTGTTTTTCTAGTACTAAGCACAATGAGAACATTGTAAGACTCATTACAACCGCTCCTTTCCTTCCTGCCCCCTGGGGGGCAGTAGCGCCCACTTTGAGAATCACTGGTTTAAGGGGTTACACCTGGGTGTTATAGTTTAGGGTTCTCTAACCTTTATAATACTGAGTCTTTTCTCTGTATTCCAACTCAGGCAGAAAATAGCCCACATTTCATTCTCATTCTGTTATGCAGAGAAAACTTGATTATTATATAAAGTGAACAAAGAATATGATCCATACATATAAGTTATCGAAAGTATAAACAGTGGTTCTTCTATATTAAAAGAAAGAAAATTTTGATTAATTTATTGTGGAAGAAAAAAATATAATAGCTTATATTTAGAATTCTTGTCCATTCCTCAAACCCAAAATAAATAAATAAATATGAGATTTTAGAAGAAGAAAATTCTAAAGGTTTAGTATAATCTGGGGAGAGTTCATTTTTTAAACTAAACTGTTTGAAGTACAAATATAAACCAGGAAGACGTGGTTTATATAGTAGGTCTGGTGCTGCTAGATACATGGGGGGGGCTCAGTTGTGCATGTGTTTTTCTGGGTAATAATAAAGAAATTTTCTAATCAAAATGCTGGAGTACAAACTGAAGAAAATGGTATATATATCATTATTTTTTTTTGTTTCCTCTCTTGCGCATGAAGCCTTAGTGTATCAGAGAGGCTCTTTGTTTTCCTCACACGCTCTGTTTGCCTGAACAGTGTTCTTCTCTACTAGTAGTGCACTGAAGATTTTGATGCATGTGCAATGTCAGCTGGTGCATGTTTGGTATTTGCATTCTGTAGTGTTGTTGGTAGTCTATAAAATTTATTTTATTTTTTTTAAAACTTTGTCATATACCATTATGCCATTTACTACGTTTTATAATGCTCTCCATTGTATTTTTAAACTAAATTTCTGAATGAATTTCTAAGCATTTTTAGGGGAAAAGCAAACATTAGAGAAATTTGGCAGTGGCACTAAGCCAGATTATATGCCACTGTAAAAATGGCTGGATGAAAAGAGTTAATAATGTGAGTAAAATTAAATTTTCAACAATCAGTTTTTCAAAGATTTTTGGCCATTTCTACTTATAAGAATGCCAAAAAAAAACAAAAAAAAAATTATGGCATTTTTATAAAATTTTATCAGTAGCTTCAAATGTTCTTCCTTTTCTCATTCATTTACTACTTTTGTTTTTTGTGCAGTTCTTGAAGGAAAGACAATCTAATATTCTAGAATATTCAGCTTTCCAATGCTTTGTATGTCTGCAAGCCAAAGCTACTTGCAAAACAAACAAACAAACAAAAAAAGAATGTTATTAACAAAGTTTTTAATATGGATATCAGTGTTGGAACAACCAAAATTAGCTCTGTTTAAATTTGCATTGTAGTACAGCAGGATGACCTCTGCTTTTTGCACAGACTCATCATCGCTGTTGATGTCAGCATTGCCGAACCTGAACAGCAGCTAATTTTAACTGCTACTCTTGATCGTTTTAAACTATTCAAGGGAAAGGTAAAACAATTCAAATAATAGAACTGTCCATGGTTAACACAAGGTGAATAACTTTGAGGTCTCCATGAATTAGTACCCGTGATTGATGGTACATGAAATATAGCCTTCACAGAAATAATAATAATAATAATAAATAATATAAAAGGCTATTTTTTATTTTATAAAATGAAATTAAGCTGTCATGCCTTTCCATAAACCACTGGTACTGATTTTTTTTTTTTTTTTTTAGTAAATTGTGAGCAGATTCCTTAACAATTTTTAGGCCAGTTTACAGCCAGTCAGATAGGCTATTACTGTGCTCACATTGGGAAAATACATAACCATTGTTCAGGGATTACACGCAAGTTCAGAGAAATGAGGTCTTTTGTGGGCTCAACTTGTATAATTACTGTGGGACTTATCAAAATGAGATTTTAGCATATGTAACACTTGTTTTCCCCCCAAATATATCAGAGGTTCACCACCAGCAAAGTAACTAATGACTTAACTACATACAGAAATCTATCTTATGTACAGCATAAATAAAGAAATGGCTATTATATCCAATGTCCCCAACCCTTTTTAAATGATGTTTTTATTTGCATGAAGATGGGACGTTTTTCAGTGAGTTTTGTGGATTGTGCAACCGATGAACTTGTCATCACAACTGAGGTCATGTAAAAGTTGCAGTAAGCCTAGATGACCGACAGCCTAGCTTTGTTACCTGTAGTTTAAAAAAATGTGCTGCCCATTAACAAAGGTAATTAGAAAGCTGACTACTGCCAGTAGAGCATGAAAAGGAATGAATTTGAACTTGAATTTCAGAAAGATACTAGAATAATTGCTGCAGTTATTCATGTCCTCCGCAGTGAAGTATTCAAGACGGTTAATTATGGAATATTACTAAACAGGTGTCTGCTACACAACAGCCATAACAGATTGCAGTGAGATGAATATTTTTACTAATTAGGGACAAAGCAGATGTTGACAATAAAGATATCAGTATAGCTTCAGATAAGATTCTATAGAAAATAAGTAAAATTAATTTTAAAAAGAGAGAGACAAAGACATTAGGGTGATTTGGATTTTACCATTATTGCTGGAAGCACCTTAGGAGTTAGTTTGAGATCAGCATGGTTCTTTTAATTGCTTATTTAGACAGTGAAGTGTAAGTTGTCACTTAGAAATTTACTAATGAAAAAACTCAGATTTATGGCAGAGTAAAGTTTGGATTAGTTGATGTTTAAATGGTCAGGTGCTGGCTAACGCATATTTTAAAGCTGGCCTGGATATGGAAGTGTGCAGTATAATTGTTCTGAGAGTCCATCAAGCAAGTTCTTTAAAGTTTGTTAATTAGCAAATGGCATTTGGAATCTCATTTTTAAAACCTAATGTTAGACATTACTTTGTTCAAATCTGTCAGAAAAGAGTATCCCAAATTTTTTAGTTTTCGTGGAATAATAGTGAAACTAATAGTTTAAACAAAAACCAATAGAAATTGCTTGTTGAAGTTGGGGCACTTGCAGAAAAAGAGAGTTAGCCATAAATGTCTATTTTGAAATATTAACTAATCTGAAAAGTTTAGAAGATCAAGAAAGAAGCATTTTTTTAATGCACTGGCTCAATTGAGGAATCCATGACAAAGTTCTGATATTCTAATGTTTAACACCATATTATTTCAACTTTTATTGTAAGTTATACTTAGGTAATATTGTTGTTATAAATAGCTTGGCCATGAAACAATGACTGATTGCCAGGCCCCTCCTCTCTCCCACAAAAGTAAGTCCTAGTTTTTCTGTCTCGAGCTACTACAGAATTTAATAGTAGCATGTTCTGAATAAGTATCCATATTGAAAATGTGATGATGTTATAAACACAACAAATCGAAAAATAATTTGCAAGTAGCTTTAGGTTGTTTTATTGCTTTTCTTTTGAAACTATATACAGGTTCACATAAAACAGGGGAACCTCTTTTCCCAAGATGACAGGTCTCTCTCAGAGGGTTCATGTTTTGAGAGTGAAGTATTTTTTATACTGCTGTTGAATTGCAGTTTGCCTGCTGTAATGTAATACTTTGTTGTCCCATTCACGAGAAAATATCTAGCTGATTCTATTTGACTCCATTCCTTGTAGTCTGAAGAAACCTTTATTTACTATTATATTTTCTTTTTTTTTTTTTTGCAAAACTATAATTTTTGTCAGTAAGTATGAGAAGCCTAAAGGGTAAATTCAGTGACATTTCTTTAAAATAAATTGGTCAGAAGTGAATCCTGATGCACGCCCCTGCCAACCAATCATCCAGGGTTTAGATATCCACCGGTTTAAGGATCAGCTGCAGTGCCAATTTACATTTTTTTTTGTAGTCTTATTACCATGAAGATGATGAAGAAAGCATCCGATGTGAAAGTGTTATTTCGGATTATTTATTTGGTAAACTTTTTAAAAAAAAAAAATCCGCAGAAATTTAACGCTATGACTGAAACAATGCCTGTGTTATTGATTAAGGTGCCGTAATCGTGTAGATAGATTTCAGTTTAGTTTAGAAAAATCCTGGAATGTGCAGGACGGAGGAGGAACAAAGAAAAACAGCTTGCATTTAGATTTTTTTTTTTTATTGGACAACTGCCATCTTTTCAGGTAAACGTAATTCTTTTAAGGAGCAGCTGCTGCAGTCCTGTTCAACCTTAAGCTTCGGTTCAGATTCATCTGTGTTTTAAATGCAGTTTTTGCTGATGTCAGTCACTGAATTAGAATGCTTGCTTTTTCAATGCTGTTTTTCATAGCAGCAGCTGGATGCAACAACAATTTTTTCAAAATCATTTTAAACCCCTCTTTTTTTTTTTAAAAAAATATTTTTGAATAGCATTAACATCTTTATCTAAATAAGTACCAGAAATTATTAGTTTTGTTGATGAGGGGGAGAAAAAAGCAGCAAGGGGAGAAATCGCAATGTTTGATATTTAACACAAAGGAATAGTTTAACCAGTGTCATATTGGGAAGAGTGCTTGTTCAAAAGGAAGATAGTGTGCGTTGAGTTGAAAGCAAGAGGAAGGGTCAAAGTGATGCTGTTGCCATACTGTTCTGTGTGCTTGAATCTGAATTTCTATTTTTTAGTAATACAGGATGATGATGAAGACAACTCAGGAGAGACAAACCATGTGATGATATCTGATCCTGATACAGGTGCCTTTTAAAGGGAATTTATGCCACTTTGTTTGGATTCTCAGTTGCAGCTTGGAGCTCCTTCCCCTCTTTGTTGCATTATAATCTGGGTGGTGAAGACAAAAGTTTCAGTTCATTAAGTGCTCCTGATTTAATTCAAATATATATATATATATTATTGCTGGTAATAAATTGAACTTGATTTCATTTGCCCCCATTCTCCTTTCACTTCTAAAATGATCTCCTGCTGTTGCTCAGAATACTTGTTCTCTTTTTGGCATGCATTCTCTTTAGAGCCAGTGCTCCAACCACACAATGTAGCTTTTATTTTCTTTTTGTTGTTACTATTCCATGTGTGCATGTTTTTGGGGAGGAACTCTTGTGTGGATAAATGACACAGAAATTCCATTAAAGACGGTATGTTCAGGGGAAATGCTGTATAGCGTGGATGGGGGTGTTCCTAGGTTAGTCGAAATGTGAATGTGAGAAGAAACAAGTGTACCTATTCACAAGCCACTGACCCTGCTTCCGAGTCTTCTGCGTTTTCTTTTGAGGCTGAACAAACGATACTGGTGATAATGCTATGGGGTGTAGATTATTTTGGTTTTGCTAAGTCTGTATTTTTTGTCGTAATTGTGTACAATACAAGCTGACATTTTGGGTGGGTGAGTTTTCAGAGGGGAGACAAAACTTGATCACATGTTTGCTTGTTGCTTATTCTTGTTATTAAAAACTGAAAATTAAATCTTTGCTTAGTGATAGATTAGTTCAGTATATGGAGAGCACCAGCTTGCTCAGGTGGCCTTGACGATTCATGTTTTTCTTACATATATCACTCACCTTTCTGTTTCCTGTCTCTTTTCTCTCCTATTCACTCGTCTACTTGAGTTGTTTTCCCAGGGTATTTCAGTTTGTGTGTCTGTCTCAGACCTTCCATTACACACACACTTGGAGAGAGTGGTTAGGCTTCCTTTTTACTGTTAGCTGACTGACTACACTTGGATGATGAGTGAAGCTGAATTTAAATTTAAAAAAATAATAATGATGTGGTAGTAATAACAAACTGTTTTGTTTTGCTTCTTGTTTGTGAATCATGCATATACGCATATTATTTTAACTGTTGTGCCTGTTACATTGCATTTCCTTTTCAGTAGGTCTTACCCAGACTTGTTCAGGTTCCTTTAATCTCTTAATAACCTCAAAGCAACTCGTGCACAACAAGAAACTACTACAATTAACAAGTTCATTTGTTTTTCATCATTTAACAGAGCTTTTACACGAGTTGCTTCAAACCTATGCCAGTACTTCATTATAAATCAGGACAAGTTAAAATCCACTGATGCTGCATTTGCATTTTACATAATTTTTTTAACTAAATTCATTTTCCATTTTTTTATAAGAAATGGAAAATGGCACGATTCTGATTCTGAAGAAATTCAGATAAAATAACATTTAAGGTCATCTTGAGCAAATTGCTCACACACATCCTGTGAACATGATAGAAAAACGAGAACTTTAATGAGATATTTGGATACTATTGGTTTTAACTTTAGAAGTTAAGTGAATAAATATAGCTGTACAATTTGTCATTTTATTACTGTTAAGAAAAACACAGCTGACTACTACAAATACAGTAGGTAGGTAGATGGAAATGACGATATACAATTTACTACTATAATCAGTTGCATGTTACTTTATTGCATATTTGTTTAAATTAATGCAAAGCACAGTGTTGCCTTGAGGGAATATTTAAATCTTTTGCACACAGACACACACACAGTCTGCAACAATAAATCAATAAGTGCTGGATTCAGATAAAGCTAAATGCTTCCAGTGTTGTTAGGCAGTCAGGATGTCATAGGTAACTTGGATAATGTCTGTAATTCTTCTACCATTTTACCAGGTATCAAAGGGATTTGGAGCGGAAAGTGGTGCTTGTTTGTTGGGAGAGGCTTATCAAGATGTGTTTAATAATTTTTTTGGCAACTTTAAAAGGAATCTGTTCTTAAGGTGGTAGTGCAAATTTTTTTTTTTTCATTGTTGTTATTTTCTCTCTCTCTCTCCCTGTCTATTCAGGTGTCCAGGGGGGCGGACCGTTGCCATTCCCCACCCCTTCAAAACGACCAATAATCGTGGTTCCAGGAGCGGATGACGAAGCATTAGAGGCAGCACTGGGTCTTGGTGAGTTAGCTGGACTAACTGTAGCCAATGAGGCTGACCCTTTGAGTTATGATGTAAGTAGTCATCAGAGGTGTTACATATATCATTGTTACCAAAAGATTCACCTACTCCTATCCTTGGTCTCATGATTTCAAAAGTTTTAAAAATAACTTCCCAACAATTAATTACAATGTTCAACAAAATTACAAATTCAAATGCCACCCACGCTTCTACATAGAACATCTTTTTGACATTTTGATTCTTTAATTAACTCATAAGTTAAAAAATGGAAAGATGGGGTAAATATGATTAGACAGATACATCCTGCAGAGAGGACAAGCAGCTTTTTGCATGGCTTGGATATGATTTTCTTGTTTCTTTAAGCTCCAGGCAAAAGGGTTTTAATGCAAAGTTTTTGTTCTTGAGCCTTATTGCCCAAGATTCATGTTAGGCATCCCACAGTAGGTTTCACTTTTCTGTTCTGCTAAAACCTATGCTCCCTTCTGTTGACTGGTAAAGGTTACAGGGTTAACTTGAACATTTCTCTTTCAAAACACGAGGAGTAATTTTTAGGATATTGTTTGATGTTGATAAAGATATCATTTCCATAGATGAGTAATTTTTCAAAACATGAAAACTTCAGAGTTCCAATAATTTTGGAGTCTCTTTTTAACAGCTTGCATTGAGATGTCTAATGGGGTACGGTGAAGATAGCAAAAAGTAAAGATTAAAAGTTTAGAAATTGTTTCTTTTGTTTTTCCTCCTAGCTAAAACCTTTTTTTGAATTTCTTTTAAATCAGATATCAGCTCCAAAAGAAGTTTTTCGAAAGACTTGGAATGCAAAATACACATTAAGAAGGTGAGTTTCCAACCAGTAGTTTGTAGGCGTAATTCAGAAGAATTATCTGATATGTATCACCTTCATTATACTGAGAGAGAGAGACTTTGTTCATCTATGTTTTGATAAAACAGAAGAAGTCTGCTTGTCAGTTTCAGTAACCATAATGGCAGTTGATTGATGCTTTCCAGGGATTCCCTGGGTGTAACATCTGAAAAGTGTACCCAGTTATCCAGAAATCTTTTTCCTTAGTGTTGGGTTTCTAACCTTGTTATGTATGAGTTTCTAAGCAGCTCAGCCTAGTTTTATTGAGTTATCATAGACAGCAGGCCAATAGGGTAAAGAATGCTGTTGCTAATATCATCTGATTTTCTTAAATACTGTGGCTATTTATGTATTTTTATTAATCATTCTACAGTGAAAATATGTATAAGATTGAGAAGTGACAGTCAGACTTATGGGCAAGCAGTACAGTATAGAGCTTTCTGGGATGGAAGGGACCATGAAGGACTGGTTTGAAATTTTTTTTGGTAATTTTGTTATTATTACAGCCACTTTGATGGAGTTAGAGCTTTAGCGTTCCATCCAGTGGATCCTGTTTTAATCACAGCATCAGAAGATCATACTCTGAAGTTGTGGAATCTACAAAAAACAGTACCAGCAAAAAAGTAAGTAAGAACACTGTAGTTCTGTCAGGAACCGTAAAAACCAAAAAAAAAGCAATTGTAAACCATGAGTGGAGGTTCTAGCTAATTGATTAATGAATAATAAGTAGAATGGGGTTCTTTGGCTTTAATTTACTTTATTGGCTCACCATCTCCATGTACTAATCATCAGATCCTCAAATTTTCCAATTTTCATCTCCATATCTTGAACTGTTTCTCACTTGTGACACTGGAAAGTGGCTGCCACCTGGAGTGTGTCTGTCTTATTTTTTTTACTAAAATCAACCCAGGAGCAGGCAGTGTCCTTGGATTATCCTTATCGAAGTTTTTATAAATGTATGTGGAAAACAGAGATCCATATCACTTGTCAGATACTGCAGTTTGATTTTTAAAGGGTAGCATGGCTAACAGGAAAATATAAAGTTGCAGAGAATTTTCCCAGTTCCTTAATCCTTTCCCATTCAGATTGACTGAAACTGGTCAGGGCAAACTGCTAAAAAATTTGGCCAGGCATTGATGAGTCTTTTAATGAGCACTTCTGTCTATGCTACAGATATTAAATGTAGAAAGATGCTGGTCCACATGATCACTTTCTCTGGTTATTTATATCACTTTGTATTCTTGCATAAGTGATTTTACTAGTGAAGCCACTAGTATGGTCTCAAGTGTTCATACCTCAAATCTGATGTCATTTAGCTGGTTGGACAGCAATGTACAGACAGTGGATGTGAATAGTGAAAGTGGAGTTAGTGATCTACACACTATCAATGCGTCAGTGTTTTTGCAGTCCATTGCACCCAAAAATTGATGTCCCTGATGACACAGGTCCAGTGTATTTCTTCCACCATATGGCTGAGTCATCTAACTGCTATGCTACACAGACCCAGAGGGAGGCAAGCAGAGCTGACAACACCTGGACAGACACCACTAAGGAGGAAATGAAAACATCTGTAGCAGTAAACATAACTATAATTCTTTGCCATCCATCAAGGATTAATGGAGTGAGGATGATAGACCTAGCATGAAAAGTAATTAGAGTGAGGAAGTTCAATAAGATGAAACAGTGTCTGCATTTTTTTTACTTTCTGCACCATAAATTAAATTTTCTATTAGTTTTCTGGACATATTTCCTTTTTGCTTGGATTACTAAACTGTGTGCTAAGTCATTGGTTCTATTTGAATCATTCCATAACATTTTTGTTTTTTATTGACTTTAATCAGGTAAATGCATTTTGTGCAGCCCTCTTGGAAATTACCTGAACATGTGTGCATGTTAAATATTGCATTCCTGAAGGAGAAAGGGCTAAAAGCTGTGCACCTATTACAGAGTTACCAGGCTTTTCGCACAGAGTGATCACTTGGAATAAACCATTGCTTCAGTGGTTTTTTTCCATGTTTGTCTTTGCAGAATAAAGGCATGCAAGAGAATATCTCAAGTGACTTCTTGAAACCAAACAGACTTGTTTTTTTGTTTAAGACACACAATATCCTATTCTAGCAGCTTGAATGAAAAACGACAAAGGCTGCTGATCTCTCTAGAGACTTGTTATACATGAGTTTATTGATTTATCTAAATTCGAAAACTTGATCAAAGGGGGGGGGTGTACGGGAAGTAAATTCTGTACATTTGATTGACCAGGATAGATCCAAGAAAGGATAGACAATTGCAAGAAGTTATTTTTGGAGCCAGCTTGTGAAGTTGATTTTTGTCATTTTAGGGCAGCATCTGTTGACGTTGAACCTGTGTACACTTTTCGGGCCCATATTGGTTCTGTTCTGTGTCTTGCTGTTAGCATGAGCGGGGAGCAGTGCTTTAGTGGTGGCGTTGATTCCACAATCCGATGTTGGACTATACCTAGCTCAAATATCGATCCCTATGATTCATTTGGTGAGTATGTTATCCTATAAAGGGTTTATTTTTTACCATCCCATAGTGCTTCTGAAGTTTATGGGTGCCAAAGTCACAACAAAAAATACTACTTTCACTGTAGGTTCTGATTGTTTAAGCATCCAAGCTCCTGAAACTTTTGAAGTCATCCATGATGATGATGATGATGATGATAATAATAATAATAGTTAAGTAGTTATGGGATGAAAATGCATCTTTTCTTGCCATTAATGTGCAAATAATGTTTGCCAGTTATAACTGTCTTACTCAACTGTCACACATTGAAAATAACGTTTATAATGGAAATCCAAAGTAAACCGTAATAGTGTCAATTGGTGCTGACTGCTGATTAATCAAGGTGCAGTGTTGGAGTGGTAGTTTTGTACTCTCACAAGGATGTAGTTAGAAAAAGTTGTTACTACTAAGCAATTGTGCATTGAAAACCAAGAACTGGAAGTTTTTTGTAAGGACATTCATTTAGTGATTTGCTTTTTTTTTGCCTCAAATTTTTTTGGGGGGAATTAGATGATGGATTTACAATAAATCTACAGTCGTCATAGAGTCTGTATTACACTTGGCTGACATTCCTTATAGATGCTTTCTATATTGATGAAGTTATATAGGATAAGATGTTTTCCCTCTAAGTCAACCTTTATTTGTGTGAGATTAATAAGGAGAGGAAAAGAAGAGTTTTATCTATAAACTGCAATATGTTTTTGTTTGTCTTTTTTTTCCTTAAAGAAGATTGAAATGAAAACTCCATTGTGAATTGTATAACTTACAGAACAGTCAGAGAATGACTCCATTTCTCTTCCAGATCCCAACGTTCTTCAGGATACACTTGTTGCCCACACCGATGCAGTATGGGGTTTGTCAATTCATAGTTCAAAATCGCAGCTGTTATCTTGTTCAGCAGATGGCACTGTTAGGTTGTGGAGTCCAGGTAGCAAAAATTCACTGCTGTCTGTGTTTAAAGTGGCCACAGGTAAGCTTGCGTATTGTGCTTGCAGATTTCACTTAAGTTGTTGTGGCCCTGTTATCTGAAGTCATCTTCAACTAAAATACTTAATAATAGACACTTGTTCTCCCCTCCCTCTATCTTTCATATTTGGTTTATGCCTTTGTACAAAACTCTTCCTTTTAAAAGGTGTTTAGAATTAGGGGGGGGCTTCGCTTAAACTGTTGTGGCGCTGTTATCTGCTTGCTTGCTTTGTTTCAGAGATAACAACTGTTTGAAATTTTACCAGTCTGTTTGACAAAGCTAAAATCACTACAGTGGGGGGGATGATAGTCAAAGTATGAACTGCATTAATAGTCAGACATGTAGCTCCACTGCTACAACACAGATGGTCAGTGAATGATCATGTTTCATTTTAAGTTTATGCTCAAAGCAAGATAAACACTAATTAATTACCTGTAGATTGGTTCAAAACTTAGTAAAATGCAGTGGCGAAAATTGTTTTTAAATCACATCAGGAAGTTCAAAGGTAGAAATTCAAGAACGAACATAGCTTAAAATGGCCATGCTTATGGATGTCTAGACTGGTTTGGAACACTCGGGCATGCACGGAGAGCCATTTATCTTCCTACTTCAGTTACCAGTATCTCCCAGGCCTTTGTTCCTTATTCTCATTTTCAGGTGATATCATCTCTCATTTTTAAAATTTTTTTTGTTCTGTTTTCTGTTTTTTTTTTTGTGCCTTTTCAGATGAAGGTGTGCCAACCTCAGTTGATTTTGTACGTTGTGATCCAAGTCAGATGGTGGCCTCCTATACTTCATCTAATACGTACATTTTTGATATAGAGACAGGAAAACAAGTTTTAAAACTAGAAACCAAGCAAAATTCAGGTTCGTCTTCTGTTGTTTCCCCTCCCTAACATACGTGCACGCACTGCCTTCAAATGTCCTTACTATTTTCTTATTTTATATTACTTTCTTAAATTCTTCATAAATTGAGATAAAAATTACAAATGGATAAATGTTGTCTCTGGGTGGGGGTCAACTAGAAAACAGGTAATGATTTGTCCAGGTTTACTATAGTGGTGGCCAGAATTATTGTGTATTCATTTGCTAAAATAATATTCTGTAATCACAACGATGTGAGCCCAGATTTTTTCTAAAGTTTGCCATTCTGTTAGTTGACAGAGGCATCTCCACAAGAAATTAATATACCGTATTTCATTGATCAGGGCGGCACTCTTGAATACCGCTGCACCTTTGAACAGGGCGGCAGGGTGAAGGTGCATTGAAATAATAAGGCGGCACCTCTGATTTGGGCGGCATGCCAGGTTATTCAATTCATTACAAGTGTTTTTAAAGGCAGTGCATGGCGGTGTGAACGTGTCTCTTTTCACTAACTTTGTTGTTGTTTTCTTCTAAAGTGTTGGAAAGTAGTAGTGTGGCGTTTGTGTATCTCTGGCACCAGGTGTGGTGCTTCTAATCTGTTTGACACCGATTGCGGAGCTTGTTTACTTCTTTTATTGCCACAAAACGACTGAATGAAATTAAGCGAATTCACAACATGTACGAGGATTGGATGACCACTGCTGAGAAGAGCTACACACCAGCGGGCAACATGCAGGCGCCGCCCATGGAAGTCTACTTGCATTGGATTGTGGACGCCTGGGACAATCTGGACGAAGAAATGATTGCAAAATCATTCAAAGTTTGTGGCATTACCAACATTGTCGATGGCAGTGAGGACAATTTCATTCACGTCTTCAGTAGTGATGGCGAGTGCCAGGCTGGATTGCAGCTGCTGAAAGAAAGGGCGATGACGAGCGAGACTCTAGCCTACGCCGAGAGAGAAAGAAGAAAACGAAGAGAGTGATTTGGAGGAGATATTTGTGCTACCGTAATGTGTCTATTCTGTCCCGATGCTAAACCACAATAAATGAGCAAAATTTGATTTGAGAGGAGATTGAAATATACAGCGGCACCCTGAATAGTGCTGCACCTTTGAATAGGTCGGCAGTTTTTGAGACATTTTGAGGAGATTGAAAAAATAAGGCGGTGCCGCCCTATTCAATGAAATACGGTACTAAGGATGGTTTAGTACAGAGTGCTCCATTGGTTTTCTTGTGTTAAAAATAATACATTTGTACGTTATAACACGCGTGGTGTGCACTCAAATGTAAAAAGAAAACGGGCAATAATTTTTACCATTGCTGTAACCTGCTGAAGACTTTCTGGACCCTTACCTTTGTGGGTTTGATGCTATATGGTCAAAATGGGATTAATTTGTATTCTTATGGATGCTTTAATCTTTTTTTTTTTAAAATTATTATTATTATTAAAATATTTCTTTTAGTTCTCTGTTTTTAAGTTAACCTTAACAACTATTGTATTAAAAGAATGCAAAATGACAAACCTGTGAATAAGCTCAGAAATTGCAGCACCACCCAGGAGTAAACAGTGCACTGTTACAGACAGCCATTCAAGAAATTCTTGCCATATCTCAGTCTGTCATGGAAAAGGGGACCTTTTTATTAAGTGCAATATCTGTAAAACTGACTTAGCTTGTACTTGTAATGATTGTATGTGATGTGAAATCGAAAAATCACCCCAAGTACTAAATTTTGTAGTCAGAAAGACTAGTTACCTCCCTTTTTGAAGGGAAATAGCAAAGTTTCTCAAAGTACAAGTGAAGCTGGAACAACTAATTCAGAATAATTTATGATACACAATCTAACAAAAAATTGTCTCTATCGTTTTTTCTTATTTGTTGTGTGATTGACTTTTTTCTGCATCTCCTTCCTTTTCATATTTCCTTAGCTTGCTTTTAGTTAGCATAGAGATAGCCGTGTGATATGGTCGACTTGAAAGAGGGGTTTTCATGAACCAGTCATCCAGCCTGACATCATAAGTACACTTGTGTTTAATAATGGGAGCTATGGTTACTATGCTATTTGTAACTCCGACCAAGTGCAGGTGCAAGCTTGTAGCATTTAGTGGGCTAGAAGATATTTAAAGTATGGTTTCCAGATGGCTGGTACTTACATTGGTTATGTTCCTAATTTGAAAATTCATGCACTCATCATCTATAGGGTTAAAAACAATAACAAAAATATGTATCTTTCAAGCTTGCTATAATAAAATGTTATTTCCATTTTAATAAATGATTATAGATTTTTCTCATGCGGAACAGGATACTCAATTGCCATTGTTGCTTTTCCCCAGTATATTTCTGAGAGAGAGAAAAAGGAAAAAAAAGCAACATTTATGGTAATTAATTATTTCTGTTTACATATTTTTGGCAAGGAAAGCAATTATATACAATACTTGTCACTCACTATCAGTGATGTTTCTACTGTTTGCGAAATAGCAGTTCGCTACCTCATAGAAACTGAAAAGGTATGCATTTAAAATCTTTGTGATTGTTTATTGTGAATTATTGTAGCACAGTGAGAGCCCTGGCTTAGTAGCTTATCTGTAATTTTAAATCTTTTTTTTTGCAACGATAACCACCTCAGTGTCACTTGATTAATAACAGTCACTTCTTTTTTTCTTATACTTTGGTGTTTGAGTAGTCTAAGGTGTGTATAGCTAGGCTCTTCCGTGGGGTATAGCACAGTGACGGTAGGCTTTCTTTTTGACTCTATCATAACAGCCTCAAACATTGATTTTCCTTCCACCCCATGTTTTGGCAGCAGAAACAATGCAGTTTTGGTGTAGCTTCTCTTTCCCCCCTTTGCACAAAAACCTGCCTTTAGCTGCAAAATAATTTGAACAACTGACTCGTTGGAAAAGAGTTTTTCAGTGTTTAGTTATTAAACTTTGTGGCTCATTTCAGCCTTGCTGCCCACTCTTTTAGAAGAGGTTTCTATGCAGCAGTAGCTTTGCTGTTGTTGGGAAAATGTTCTTGGCAGCAGCTCCTTTGGAATTGTTAAGCTGGTCTGTGAGATCTTGCATTGTCTATCGGTGACCACAGGCTGGAAACCATTTTCGTGGGTAGCTCTTTTTTGACCATATTACTCTCCCACTTTGCCAGTTGATTGGAACATCCCCAACTCCCCTTAATATTGTACTGCCTACATTTTTTTCCAGATTCTGTTCCTTCCATAGCCATCCTTGCGATAGTGGACGATCCTCACTCAGTCTGACTCCCACGCGTTAAGGCATGTCCCCACACACACACACACACACACACACACACACACACTTTTCATGATATGGCTCACTGTGTATCTTAATTTGCTTGTTCTGTAACAATTCAAGGAAATAACCATCACTGAATATTTTGTAATGCCAATTTTTAACAAATCTGTGTTATTTTAATTTTATGGTTTCAACTTCACAGCTGTTGTTACATGCTATAATTTCTATTGCAATCTAATCTGTATTAACAAACCTATGCTGAACATAGTTTAAATTTTGTATTGATGTTTTTCAGTGCTCAACTAATTTTATTATGCACTATATGTATTGTAAGTTGATCATTCACCTGTCATTATACTACTATTTTTTTTTTTCAACAGATAATAGTATAAATAATCAAATTAACCAAGTTGTAAATCATCCAACACTGCCAATAACAATTACAGCACACGAAGACAGACATATCAGGTTTTTTGACAACCATACAGGTAGGTTTGTTTTCTGTTTCTCTCAAACTAATTCACACTCTCATTACTACTTTTGTAATATATTAAAAACAAACTATGCAAAGTTTCATTTCATTGTTTTAAAAAAATACTTTTTTAGTTAATAAAGGAATTTATAGCAAGAAAAGTAAACAACAACAACAACAACAACAAAAACCCCCCCCGAAGTTATTGTGTATTGAAATTTTTCTCATACAGCAAGAAAAGGAAGATTAATTTAAGTCTGTCTGTCTGTTATTTTTTTCTAAATGTACCGAATATTGATGATACTATTTTAAAATATATTTTGCAGCAAGAAGAGATGACAGGAGAGACTTTTGGTCTCTTGTATTTAAATTTGTTCCAATAACTTTGGATGTAGAGAGAATTGAAAAGTTTCAAATTAAAAAAAAAAAACTTTTTTTATTTTCAAGGAAAAATGGTGCATTCGATGGTGGCCCATCTAGATGCAGTAACTAGTTTAGCTGTTGATCCCAATGGCTTGTATCTTCTATCAGGAAGTAAGTATCGGGTGTAGCTCTGGCAAATGTTGTGTTAAAGGCCTTGGTTTGGTTTGTGTTCTAATCCGACAGATACATGCTTCAGTCTAAGCAAAATAATTTTAAAAATTTTGCTAGTGGATTGATGGTGGCCCAGTGGAGCACAGTAACATATTTTTTTACGAGCAGTTATGTCCTGAGATCATACTAGAGCTTTAAGAAAGCATTGTTTACTCCCACTCTCATCATCTGACCAGTTTTTGTGGTTAGGCAGTTGCCACTGTTTGTCTGTTCACAATTCCTCGAAGGTAAACAAGTTTTTAAAATACATCACTACTACATTTGCTAGATCTTTCCAACTTTTTTTAATGATGAAATTAGATTGTTTCCTTTTTTGATGCCTTCTTTGGAATAAAATCTCTCCAAAAATTCACCTGGTAATTCCTTTCTGAAATAGGTTTTTTTTTTTTTTTTTTTTTTTTTTTTTTGTTCTCCCAAATCCACTATTCGTAGCCTCATTGTCAGAATTTCCTGGTGATGCTTGCCCCTAGAGTTCATTTGCTGCTTCTCCATCCTTTCATAGAAATCTCTCACCTTTTTATGGTCTGCCTTCAAATTTTTTGCCTGTGTTCTACTAGGATACACATGGAGTTGGCACCTTTTGTATTAGAGCTGACATACGGGGTGTCTCAAAAAGATGTGTGACCTTTTCTGTAGCCTAGTAAACAAAGACATTGCTAGATGGAATTTTTGCTTTATACAACAGATACCTTAAACACGAGACAGTAGAACATCCTCTTTTGTGCAGAATGATCTGGACCAGGGGTGTTCTGAATAAGTGGTATTTCTGGTTAATGGATATCACATAAGCTGTATTACAAAGCATGATTTGTCACCCAAATAATCGTTAATAAGTACACTTTATACACATGTATTGTATAATAAAGTGCTGTACCGGCCATTATTGCAAGATAATCAAGTAAAATGTGGCTTGTAAGCAACCAGGACACATCTACTACCAACCACAGCACCACATGGTGAAGCAACGGCTGCAGATGTCAGAGTGAAAACTGCACCAATCAATAAAGGTGTTGCTAATTTCAATTCAATTTGGCATGTGACTGAGACAGTTGGATGCTAATGGAGTTTGTGAATTACTAAGAGTTTGATGTATTAGGTTGTTACAAAAGTTTTGTTGGTTTTTTTACCACAATGAGACTTCACATTGTTTCTGAACATGATGTTTATTAATCAAAGTTAGTTCCATTACAATCATTGTACTTCTGCCAACGAGTTAAATGCGCATTTATACCATTTTGAAAAAAATCTGGATTTCTGGAGTCAATAAACTGTTGGAAGGCAGTTTCATTTGCTGCTTGGTTGGAGAAGGATTTCATATGGAGGAAGGTGTTTGAAAAGGTGGTAGTTTGTGGGAGAAAGGTCTGGTGAATAGGCTGGGTGAGGGAGAACTTCGTACCCAAACGTGTTCAGTTTCTGAAGAGTCATGAAGACAAGCATTGTCGTGGAGCAGCTTTTGGCCTTTTCAATTGACCAATGCTAGTTGTCATTGGGAGAGTTTCTGATGAACAACGTTTAATTCATGAAAGTACCTTTCAGCTGTGATAGTTTTTGTTTCTTATGATAAGCGAAGAGCAGATCTCCAATCAACGATTTTGTTGTTGTTTATTCAACTTGTTGGGCACCTACATTTCAAGGTTTTTCACCTTGCCGATTGCATCAAGATGCTGGGAAACAGCTGCAGTACTTACATCAAGCTCTCCAGCAGTTTCTCGCACTGTTTTCCTTGGATCAGCTTCAACTGAGGCTTTCAGATGGTTGTCATCACAGCCGGAAGGACGTCCACTACATTCCTTATCATTGAGGCTCACATCTCCTGATTGAAACTTTGCAAACCATCGTTGTACTGTGTGCTCATTTGCTGTGTTTTCGCCTCATGCTTAATGCTATGAGTGGCCTGGTTTGAACTCGTGGAAAAACTTTTCTGTCCATGCTTCACTCAGAACCCTGAAACAAATATCCATTTATGATTTTTAAAAAGGTAGGTTTTGCATAATGTATGCCAAAGCACGCGCTACAAAATGATGTATAACTTATCTACATGCACCTTCACAAGCACTCAAAAAATGAACCCCAAATTAACAATATAAAAACCAAGAAGACTTTTGTTGGACCTAATTGGAAAATGAAGCAAAACTCGTGTGTTAGTGGCAATTCATTGAAACTCTGACACTGAAATCATGGTGGTGATATCGAATGATGGATGAATATGAGTTGGGGGGGGGCATGTTTATTTTTTTGTATAATGGATTTTTGGATGAAAAGTGCTGCTGCATACAATGTGTTCAAAATTGACATTCACATGGTGATCAAAGAATCGACAATTTTATTGGGGTTGATGGTCCATGTCCATCATCCACCTCCCAGTAAAGTGTTCATTCGAAGATGCAAGCCACATCTGTCAAAATGCAGGGGAGCACCATCTTGCTGGTAAAATGCTTTGTTGTTGCCATGCATGGTCTCATTTTAAGAAACGATACTGCTTATAAGATATTGGACATTGTGACCTTGAAGAAGAATACTGGGAAAGGACTCATCTACACTGTGACCCCTGGCAGATTTACCCCTTCCTCATGTCTTGCATGATGCCTTTGGTCTCAAACTTGTCTCAACCACTCTCACATCCAAGCAAGCTGCACTCAGCAGCTTTCTCGAATCTCCAGTGCCACTTTATCATTAGGTGTGTGCTGTTGTGTTGCACGATAGTGTAATTTGTGAACTTTCAAATGAAGCGTTTTATCATTGAGAAGCAATTTTTTTTTAAGGAAGTGTATGAAAGTGTGTGTGTATATATATATATATCTTTTGAGTGTGAGAGTGCAGGGCAAGAAGTCAAATTCCAACAATGGGGTTGATTAGTAGTAGTGTGAAACAGCTTAAGAAACATAAATAGGCCATGATGGCTTCTTATGTCCTGCAGATTAAGGTTGACACTCCCACAAAAGCTTAGCTTAGGACTAACGTTATTTTCATGATTTATGCCACTGCTGTACATTTAATTATTATTCTATTACTTAGAGCTTTTGCAAGCTATCTCATACCAGCAGTCTCTTTACATTATGCACAATAAAAAAAAAAAATTAACTGGTGCCCTGATTGATTTTCTATCAAAACTCCTAAAGATTATAACCATGCATAGGTAACTACAAGCTATTTCATTGGACACCTACTGTTAACCTTGGCTACATCAGTTCTGTGTACAATTTTTTTTTTATTTTCATACTTGCAGTAAATAGAATTATGCTATAGCATTAATAAAAATGAACACCAGATATTTTTAACAAATTATGATACAAGTGTTGAAAATACAGAGAACACATTCTGAATTTTTTCAATGTTGTCCATTGCCAGTCAAAGGTTTAGGCAGAAAAAGATGCTTGAATTTACAGTATTCCTGCAAAGCAATAGCTTTAGTCTGCAGAAGTTAACAAATACCAAAAATATTGCTGACTTGTTTCTTATTTAGGCTTGAATTGAAATCCTACTTATGTGTGTCATCGTAATTTTGCTAAAGACAGGTTTTGATTAATCATACGTTCTATTCCAGAGTTGCTTATTAAAATCGGGTACTTCCTTAAATGTGATGTTCTGTAGAAAGTGGCTGATGCCATCTGAAAATACTTCATTTATCTGGAAGTTTATCTTTATTTAAATGCCATGTTCTTTGGCTTATTGGATTAAAGAATTCAAATTGCAATAGTTTTATTCACATTCTTGTATATTTGGTCACTACCGTATGCACAAAGAAACATGCATATTTAAATAATGAAATATAAAATGACTTTCAACTTTTATTCTTGTGTGTGTTTATATTTATTTATTTATTAATATTGCACAAAATTATAAAGGCAAACCTAGATACATTTGGGATTCTAATTTACGTTATTGATCTTGTCAGTCAGTATTATGCAGCCATTTCCACCAAGAAATCATTGACTTCATATATTATAAGCGTGTTTTTGTAGTTGTAAACGGAAATTTCACTTGTTTTCATATTATTTATTTGTCTTTAAAATATTTCTTTTTAAGTGAGATTGATCAAGCTATAATTACAACTAATGTCTGTGTGTTCCTTCAGAATATAGCAATGTAAAATCAAACCCCTTTTCTTTTTCTCTCCCTTGGATCAGGCTGTGAACAATTGGGTTACTTGGTGCAGCAGTCCAAACTGGGCCCTGCTGGTTAATTAGAGCTCTCTCCATGTCCGTCTGTTTGTCTATGCCCGAATTTTTGCTTGTTTGGCAGCTTGTAAATTTTGAAGTAGTATAACAATTACGAATTTATTTAAAAACAAGATAATCTGTCGGTGATTTGTTCTTTCCATCAAAGATGCTAATTGGTTTCTGTTTTGTTCCAGGTCATGACTGCTCCATTAGACTTTGGAATTTAGACAGTAAAACATGCGTTCAGGAAATAACATCACACCGCAAGAAATTTGACGAGTCCATTCATGATGTAGCCTTCCACCCATCCAAGCCGTACATTGCTAGTGCGGGCGCTGACGCAGTAGCCAAGGTGTTTGTGTGAAGTAGACGAGCTGTGAAGTCTTAGTGCTGTTCGTTTGAGCAGACTGTTTGTGCTGCCTCCTCATGGTCGGTTTCTGTCTCTCGATGCCTGTTCTTTCTAGCCATTACAAACGAGGCGTCAGTTTAGGCTTCATGGGTGCGAACATTGGATATCTTTTCTCTCTCTCTCTTTTTTTTTTTTTTTTAAAAAAAATTTCTGTTTTTTGTTGGTTTTTTTTGGTCAAAAGTAGGTAAAAAAAACTACTTGGGGTAGGTGGGTTGAATCTGTCCTGAGATGTTTATTTTCAAGCTATCAAATGGAAGCAGTGTTGGGGAGCAACTAAATTGATGACTTCTGACCTTAAGGACTGTGAACGGGGTCAGTACTGTAGGCTTATAAATTACTGTAAGGACTATGCAACTGACCAGAATCAGAATGAGGTGTGATGGATGGTCAGTTATGGTATGCATTGTAATTTAAATATACCTACCATGCAAGTATGTGCTGTTCATATCTCAGTTGTGATCACATCAAATGACATCATTATTATCAGTGGCATTTATTCTTCAGTAAAACAACAACAACAAATTGTACATAAGGTGAGCAGTGGAAACGATGCCTTTTTATGACTAGTGACATTGTTGAGAATTTACATGCTCCAAAAATTCCTACATAATTTAATTCTGGGATAGTCCATGCATTATTCCAAGAGTAGGAAGAAAAAAGAAAAAAAATCCCTGTAATATTTGTAATTATCATCATTAATATTATATTTTGATAGGTAAAATTAGCATTCTATGATGTGTTTAATACATCTTTGTACATACGTTATGTAAAGCCTTTTGTGTAAACTGTAGAAATTAAATAAACTTGTTTTGTTTGACCAATGATAAACACCACCAACAAAGCACCATGTAGGTTACCAGAGAACTTGTCACAGTCATGTGATTACTGTACCTTCAAAATCTGACGCATTTCAGCTGGTCAAATACTGTAGACGGTTGTAAATTCCAGAACGTGATACCAGACCTGTAGTAATTGTTTATTTGCTGCCTATATTCACTAACCATGCCAGAAGGGAACTAACTACTGTATTTCCTGTTTAGCTCTGCTGTTAAACCCGTGATTGACTGTACATTTAACACCACCTACGTGTGGTGATTTACTACTATAAATTCCAGCTTTAATATTAAAATTGTTTTATTTTGTCTTTAAATGATGTTATTAGCCAACTCTGACTCTTGTGCACTGGGGTGGGAAATAGTAGTATTAACTTCTTTCTCTTTCTCTCATCTATTTGTGTTTGGATTTGTACAAAAGAATTTTTTTATTACTGAATGAGCCCAAACAAAGACGGACGAGAAGAGAACTTCCTATGGAATCATAACAATCAGTGTAACAGATTTCAAGGGTTATGTAATTAATTACCGTAATAGATGCTAGCATTAACCTTTTTTTATTTTGGTTGGGAAGGAGACATGGGCGAACTACTTACATTCTGTTTGCTTTGCTTTCAATAAGAGGCTAAGAAATAGTTTTATTATAGATCATTTTTTAAAAGTTTACTAAAGTTAATACTATTATTAACACCGTAGGCATCTACAGTTTATTTGCCATAGTTTTCTCTCATGTTTCCAGATATCAATGGAAGTACCAACAGTTTGTTTAGAAAACAGTTGATGATCATTTTTTAAAAGCTGTTTTGCTGATTTTTACCAGAACATTGGCTGAAATCAGGCAGCAAAATCAGCTAAATAACAAACTATACATCCACAAATGCTGCTCTTCTTTTGCTAGAAAAGATCAAGATCTGTCTAGTTGCCTTTGCTTTTAAAAAAGTGTACTGCATTGAGTTTTTACATTCAGTGACATAAAATAGAGAATTTTGTTTAATTGCAAATAATTGTTTTCAAAAAAAAAATAGAGAATAACACAACAGTAGTAATCTACATGACACAAATCACTGTTGAAAAATATATAATGAATTTTTTTAAAAAATTAAAGCATTTAAATAATGGAATATAACTGCAAACCACATTTTGTAAAATAAAGTTTTAAGTATATATAGAATATTCTATTAATGATTGCATTTATGCTTTTCATAAATCAGATTATTATTATTACTGTAAGCTGAGTGTAGCAGATTAAAGAATATTTTCACCACATTTGGGTATTTATTACTATGCAGTGAAGGATGATTTCTTTGTGGCTGAAAACAACTTGATTTGTATTGAATTTTATTTTGTATTATTTTACTTTACATTAACCTGTTTTTACCCTGCTGCTGCTGTCTGTCTTTCTTTCTTTGTCTTTACAACAGATTTTAAAACCAGCTCGTAATGTATGTATAAGGTTGTCTTCTACCCCTGTCTGCCTCTGCTAACTTGAAACTTTCTGCTGCTGGTATAATGGAGAATGTCAAAAACAATATTTTAGAGTCTGACTCGTCTACCACAAAAGCATTTGGTAAAAATAAGTTTATGATTGCCCTCTACAGGCACAATGCTAGAAATTATTTTAAAAAGTGTAAAATAATAAATAAATACTGGAAAGTTAATTTTTGGCCATAAGATAGGAACAAAATTGGGATGTTTTGTAATCTTTAGAAACTTAGCTCTTCGACTGCGGATTGTAGACATGCTGAGCGGCCAGTTTCAGTGACAGGGCATTTAGAAAGAGAACACTTGGTAATGTGCATTAACAGAATCACACCAGCTACTGTAAGTATGTAATGGTTTAATATTTTTAAAATCTTTGGGGGAGGAAACCTGGTAAGATATTTTTTTCTTTTTTTACAAAGTAATGGTGTTTGCTCAAATATGTACAAATGAACTCTCGCCAAAAAAATGTGTGCGCGCGCACGTGTTGTTTTCTAATTTAAGTAGTGCACAACTTTTGGCTGTGAGGTTTCGCTACTCCATACCAGATGGGCGGCCCAGGCTCGCTCGATTCCAGCCATGCACAGCTAGAAGACTTCTGACGAACCCGACTATGTATGGACATCTTCCTCCGAATTGTGTCACAGTATCGTTCTTAAGTGAACGGAAAACATCGGCTCAAACTCAAAAAGCTGATTGGGTGGGTGTGTGTGTGAGTGATACAAATTTATTTTGTCTTTGAAACGGTGATAAAAAGTATATAAAGAAAAAAAATTTTATTTCTTTACTCAAATTTTAAAAATGAGGAACGGACGGGAAGGAAAAACAATGAGTGCCTGCTAGTGTTCGTTTGCTGATGCTTTTTTTTTTTTCTTTTTGGCTTTTACAAAATACATCATTAACAATTCTGTAGAATTTCATTCATCACTCACTAGAATTATTAGTGACTGAAACAGTTCAAGAACTGGTTCTGGTTTTTTGTTTTGCTTTGTTTCAGTTTAAATACCCATAACTTAACATTCTATACATTTTTAGTTTGAAGAATGTATTATAATTTTTTCTTTTTTTCCTAGTGTAACAACTCTGGGGTCTAGCGTAGACTTGCTCTTAGAAACAGAAGCAACGAAACAAAGTTTATCTGAACAAAGAAAGCATAAAATAACCAACCGATTGACCAGTTGCTTTTTTTTGTTGTAACCTTAAAATTGAGAACACTATTTTTTAAATAGTTTCTGTTGTATATTTATTTGTGTTCGGTCTTAGAAAGAAATATGTAGGAAGGCAAACCTCCTCCCTGGTTTTAGATGCTTGTGTGTGTTTGCAGTATTGGGTTCAAACTGTCTCCACCTGAGCAGGAAGCTTCGTGGTTGGATGCCAATTCTTTGTCTTACATAGTGTGCTTCTTCATGACGTCAACCAAGGTCAGCGCACTAGTGGGTTAGGGTGGTTCTGTTATTTTTTAAAAAAAATAATACATTCAGAACTATGGATGTTGTTTGAGCCAGTTCATTTGTAAATAAACTTGAGCATCTTTTCTGGTCATTACTGGTTTAGCAAGTGAGCATCCAGCGGCAGCCAGGTTGAGTGAATTAAGGCAGCAAGATTTGGTGATGTAGACTTCCTTCTGTCAGCTTTGCCTGTCAGGATGGTACCTTGAATCATTGAAGTTGTGTGACATGAATGATACTCAGTCTCTCCTGATGCTATTGTTTGTCACTATCCTGTAAGCCCGCAGAAGTATGTGAATAAACTGATTTACTTGTATGTAGCAGTTTGTTGTTTTTTTTAAAAAAAAAAAACAATCTTTAAACTATATAGAAGTTTACTACGTAGCATGTTATCGTATTTCCCAACACTTCTAGCAAGTACAAGTTCCTGCTCAGTTAATGCGTTCTTCAAAATGTTTTGTGGTTACGCTTTTTTTGCTTTTGCTGTCCAATTTTCTGGGTATATTTTAAGTGTCCCTAAAAGCTGCCTTCTGTAATAAATTGTATACATACCTGGAGCTGTGGAGACAGTTTCTTAATGATGTATTTCTGTTGTCTAAAGATGATAGCTGTTACTACTAGTTTCCTATTCCATTCTCTCTTTCTCCCTCTCTATCTCAGTTTTGGGGTCCTAGTTTTGTATCTGTCTGTCTTTGATCACTATTAAGGTCCCTGTGTAACTGTTAGATATTTCAAGAATGTCTCTGTGATTGGTGGTCTATTACGATGTTTGGTTTAATGTGTTTGACAGATCTGTCCATTATGATGCCTCTCTTCTAAGGGATCATGTTATAATTCTTTGGTGATTTGTTGCAGCTGATGTTCTTGTGGATATTTCAAGATTAAATGGCCTTTGGTGTGATATATTTTGTTGATGCTGCTACTTCGCAGTTTGACACAGTGGATTAATGTCTGTCTGCTTCCTTACCACACAGCCTGCAGGGATTGTCTGTTTACAAGAGTGACTTCTCATGTGCATGTGTTCGCACCAGCTGGTCCTGAATGGCAAAAAGAAAATTTGTCAGTGCCAAGCTTTAACCCATTTAACTTTAACCAGGTGTTGGGTGTCTTGGTGGACAAATTTGCTTTCTATGGTGCTCATATACCTTAAGGCACTTCGAGGGAGCTTTTTATCACTTGGATAAAAGGGATTTTGTGTGCCTAATGTTGAAGCAGACCGCTTGATAACGGTCAAAGTGGCAGCTATCTGGACAAGTTTGCCAGGGGGTTTGTAAAGGTAATTTGCTAGGTTTGTCATCTCTCTGTGCCAGAGAAGTTCTAGCTCTAGAGATGTCATCCTTCACCTTTATCAAATTGGAGATGAAAGTATTCTATGGCTGCCTTTCGGTGATGCATACGGCACATTGTTGCCTCTGTGTCATCACATCTGCAGATCTGTCGTCTTTAGTTGATTATGCTGAAGCTGTATCTGAGAACTGCAGTAGCAGTTGCTAGTTATTTTTATCTTGTTTTTACCATTCAATTTCAATCACTGCGCAAGCCTGAGTTTCTGTTTGTACTCTAAGTTTCTTTCATTACTTTGGTCATTTTCTTAGATTCCCAAGTGTGCATGTCTCTAATCCATTGATTGTATCACTGTTGTTGGAAATGTTGATGTCTGTGGATGCAACTTATAGTAACCTTGGAACTTATCCAAACTAAAATATGCAGATTTTTTTCTCCCAAACTGACTGACAATGTTAGTAAGTTTTTCTAACTCTATCATTTAGCAAATTACTTAATATCATCCATAAACAAGCAAAATATTGTGCCTGAAGTGGGTTTAGTGCTAAGCAGAATAAGAGTGGAGGGAGGGAGATGCCTTGAAGGTTGCCTCTAATTATTTCTGATGTGGTAGATGAGAGAATTGTTTTCAACGGGTAGTTGTGCTTCTGAGTCTGCCCTGCTTGAGCGTTATAGCTTGTGTCACTTTCTGGAAGTTTCTCCAGAATAAGCTCGTTCCAATCTCTTGCAGACGCTTCATTGACCTGTATTTCCTCTTTGTCGAGTTGTCTGAAAATTTGTTCCATTAAAGGCAAGGGATTTTGACTTTAATTTGTCGTTATCGTCACGTCTTTGAATTTATTGTTTCAGTGCGTTAACTTTAACATTGATTGTTTCTGTCGCAGTTAAGTTACTTTTCCCATTAATTTTTACTTACTCAGTTCAGTTTTAATCTTTTCTTCCAAAATGGCCCTGCTCTCTCAAACCTTTTCTCTCTTTTCTGTTAATCAATTTAAAACCTAGATGAGGATCTTCTGTTATTACTGCTGCCCGTTGTGTGTACAGCTGACAGACCACATACCTGTTAAATCAGAAACCGTCTGAGCCAACAGTTCATCCACTGCTGAGAGGACATGCTTAATTCTATTTTTTGCTTTGATTTTATGAATTCCTGGATGTACTTCAACTGTAAGATGCTTAGCTCCTTTAGTTATTGATACATTCCATGCATAGATATTGGAGTGAATAATCAATCAGTCTTCCCTATTCTTAGGTTCACTTAAGTTGTTGTGTACAGTGGTTTGTGTCTTTCCATTGCAGTTTTCAGGTATTCTTTCATGTTTGGGAGCATCTTTTTAACTTTGTAGTCAACTCATTCCTTTCCCTGTCTCTTGTGCAAGTTCTTTTAGTTATGTAATTCTTCCATATCTAAATAGTTCTTTGTCTTATTTTTGTCTGTTCCTTTCTCTGCCTAGTACAAACCATTTGCTGTACATGTCCCCTGAAATCCTTAGATGAATGATTGACCTGGCTGAAGATAGGATCACCGTAATCGGCTCTAGCTGGGTTTCAATTGAATGTCTCTTTCAGAAGCTAAGAATTTCTCCCTTCTGGCCAACCTTTTCTATTTCCAATACAATATGGTTTGGTTCCATCACCAACCAGTACTAAGAATGGTAAATGTGTTTTTTTCCAATTATGATCCTACCAGTTTCCTGACTGCATGATGGTGATACCATTTGTAGACTTTGCACAACCATCCTGCTTCTTTGAGTAACAGGTGGTTGGTCCTTGATGACCCAGGCGACTTCCAAGTTGGTACATTTCAGTTTTCTATTTTCCTTATAATGAATTTAAGCAACTACTAGAATTTGGATTTTGTTTGGAGCATGGCTCTCCAGTGTATGGAGATGCTCAAGCCTGCCCACCATGTCAAGGTAGCATCTCCAAGGATGATGATGTTTACATTGTACTGTAGTCTACGACATGACGCTGTTCATCTTTTTGGAAGTATATTGTGATATTTATATTCAACTGTCTGCACAACCAACTTACTCATTGGAAAACCAGTCTGCTGAATTTTGTGATCACCAGAAAATAATTTATCTGATTAGGCAGATATCTCCTGGTTATTCTGCCTGCACAATCTTGTAATTAATTTTACTTTTTTTTTTTTTAAAAAAAAATTGTTTCTCTCTGGAACTGTGTGTGATGTTGCTGACTTCTAATAAACCAGCAGAAGTAGCTTCACACCCAGGTTTGTTTTTTTTAAAACCAGAATTACCTTAATTCAGCTATGTACCAGAAATTCTTTAAAAACAAAGCATTTATCTGTTGTTGGTGTTTAACAATGTAATAATGAAAGCCCAGTTTCTTGCCTTAATGAAATGTATGCTTGTAATTTTAGGTACAGGTATAATAACTCAAATAAATTGAAATCCATCTTTGTTTGTTGGTGAGTTTTTAAAAATTTTTCAGCCGAATGGATGTTTATGTAGAGTGAGGGTTAGGGGTTAATGGATTTGTATGGTTGTCTTAAGCATGGCCTGCTGCATACTGAACTAAGCACTAGATTCTTTTATTATTATTTTTCTCAGCATTGATATTGACTTTTTGTTGTTGTATTTTATTCTCCTGGAAATTGGAAGCCACGACGTGTAATCTTTGCCATTGATAGCTAATTTCTAGTGAGGCGAAGCTTTGGGCGGTTTTCATTATTAATCCCCTGCCAGGTACGTATGCATGTCAACTTGGTTGTTTCTGGGCCGTTTGGTGGTCAGTTTATCCAGTCGTAGCATTTATTTGATTCTAATGCCAATAGCCAATTAGAAAAAAATAAGATTGTATATTGTGTGCATGCATTCTAAAGGTGGTCCCTTTATGCCTGGATTCACATAACTATAAAGTTAGCTTTATTGTCATTTTCTTGGAGAAAAACAGCAACCCAACATCTTCTGAAAACTTAACTAGACTCCGTGATTGAACTTCGCCTTATAGTTTGGAAAATTAAAATCATGTTGCCTAGGAAACAAGACAAAACATCAAATAGTTCAGTGTTTGCTTTTTAATACTTATGCTTCCATCACTTTACCTAGATGCACGATAAAAACTGCCAATTTAATTTGGTACCTTTAATAAATGAGAGATTTCTTCACAAACTTTAAAAAAAGAAAGCAACATTTCGTTGATAGATACATTCTTGTTGTCTACAGCTCTACAAATATGATTTTCTTTATCTTTCTGTTATGAGTGGTGAGGAAGGAAGCCCCTTGTCAGTTTTCATGTCGAACGCAGCAGCGGCCTCCGGTAGGACTCGGGCAGAACGCTTTACCAAAGAGAGAACACACCTGGGATGCTGCCTGTAAGTTAACCAGCCTCATCTCATCCAGCACTGAACTTTGTTGTGTCCATAGATTAGCATTCATTATGGCATCGAAAGAACTCTGATTTAAATGTTGGGATTCAGATGAAGGCAAAGCTGAAAGAAATGTTCAACCCATGTTTTAGGAATGTCTTTCCCCATCAATGCATGTGATGGCAGTCAGTTTAACTTGGGCTTCAAAGAATCTCCTGAACAACAGAGTCTTGGACATTTTTCTGTGTTTGTACTAATGGAGTGTTAACTAGTCTCTCTGAATCTAATGATTGCTTTTAGGCATCTATCAGTTTATTTGCAATTTTTAAATGAATTATGGAAACTTATCATTCTGGTTTTTATGTATTATATTACACTGTAAAAATTACTATTAATGAATCTGAGTAGCTGTTCTACAATAAGCTGGGCCTGCCACAGTGAAACAGTTAAGCATACTAGATGATATCAGTACTAATCTTCATCAGTCCTTTTGGCAGCAGGCTAAGTACAGCTCAAATATTGCTATATCAGATCTTTGTTATGGTACACTTAGTATACTGGAATTAACTTTCTTGCTGCATCAAACAAAAGGAAAAAATAAAAATAAAAAGGGAGGGGTTGAAAATTTTCATGCCACTAGAGGCTGATCAACTTTAAAAAAAAAACTGGCTTTAAGATGAAAGTGATGTGGGGAAAGTACTCACGTTTGCCGAAGGACAGTTGGGCAGAAAGCATCAGCAAACTGGACATTGCCAGCAAACACAAGAGATGTGGCAGGTTCATTATCTAGAAATCAGGCAGGTGCTGTCGGGTTAGCGAAGAACTGTCACTAGTGGCTTTCTGACAGTAACGTTTTCGTCCGTGTGCCTAAGCGGATGTTGTGCAGCCCTTTAAAAACACGTTTATTTAATTATCCAACCCCCCCAACCGCTGCTCTGCGACGCTTAATAATTTGTTGTTGTTGTTTATTCCCCTAGGTGTTTTCAGAGTCGAGCCTGACACACTTGTAAGCCAAGATGCTGCACATGTTCTCGAGAAAGATGGTAAGGTTTCTTCTGTCCATTTTTTTTTCATCTTGTTTACCAGCCAAAGAAAGCAGCGATACGTCACGTGTGGGTGGTTACTCAACCTCGAAATATGTGGAGAACATTCACAAGTTAGCAAACACTTTAAAAACAACTCCCCTTACTGCTATATCATCTGAGTCTTATTAGGATATTTTTTTGTTGCTCTGCTGCATCTAAGCAAATTGTCAACTGATTCAAAAACTTCTCCCACTGATCCAAATGTTTGATTATTTATACATTGGAATAATTCTGTTGATTTTATCTTCCTGAAAATTTAGCATGTTGGACACTGGTGTCAACCATTCCAAGTGTAAGCACTAATTCTAGGTCCTATATTAAATAGATGTCTGTCTGTCGGTCTTTTCCCCCACCAGAAACAGCAGTCATCATTAACTGTAGAGTACTTTACTTCATTGCATTATTCAGCCAAAAAACTGACCATTACTTGTATCTATATTTTCAACCTTTCTGGTATCATTGACACAGTCCTTTATCTTTTAAAAATTAATTCTGCTTCTTGTACATGTGTGAGTGTTCAAGAAGGGCATAGATGTATTTAAGAAGTGTCTCAAGATTGTTCCCACCCTGATACTGTAAGCTGGCCATCTCTCCAGAGAGATGAAGATAACTGGATGAAAAGAATTGATTTACACGTGGCACTACCACACTTCCATATTTTGATGACAGGGTGGCTTGAAGGTGCTTTAGTATGGTGGTGTATTCTTACGTTATTTCTTTTTGGAAAATGTTTTATGTCCTTTTCACTTGCAACTCCTAAAATCAGCCTTGAAAGATTTCATGACTTCTACATGTAATGCCATACTGTCTTTTTAAAAAAAAAATATTTTGATATGCTTTGTTTAGTAGTCCCTTAATTTTTCTGTTTAAAGTTACTCCACCTCTCAGATCTGTTTTGTTGTGTATCGTTCTGTTAGCTCTAGCATCTTTCTGAAACAATGGAGGAAAACCCCAGTAAGCAGCAGCTGGCAAGTGACTGATATTTCCCAGTTCACCCAGATGATTAACATCTGGTAAAATCACATTGCCAGGTTCCACTGTTTACCCAGTGAACCTTCTCTCTCTCTCTCTCTCTCTCTGCCTGAACTGACATATGAACAGCAATGGCTATTTGTGGAAAATGAAACCATACAAAGCAGCTCTAGTTTCAGAGATTTTCTTCTGGGTTAATTGTTTTACCAAATAAGCTGTGGTGGAGGTACTGGCTGATGTAAACCTGACTCCGCAAGCTACACCATTTTTTCTTTTTTTTTTTCATATTGTGTTTGAAAGCTGCTAATCTGGTCCTTGCATTTATGGCTGTAGGGATAAAATTAGGTGCATTCTTGACCTCTTTCTTATATGTTGAGGCCACCTATAAATTTCTGTTTTTTATAGCTATAACCAGACTAAACAGTATCTCTATAGTCACAAGAATTTCTTAACCAATACTTTTAGTATGAAGGTTATAATTAAGAATTGTGTTAAATTTCATTTGTAGGGTAATGGCAAGCAAGTAAAATACATTGCTGTTTAGCTGGACAGACCATTCTGTGAATACATGATAATGTATAAGTTCCATTACAATAGTAAAAGCACTAGACTAAAGAACTTTGGAATTATATAATCAAAAGTACAACGGGGTATTGGCTGGCTGAGTTAGAATCCTTGTCAGAACTGATTCATTTTGGTGTACCTCCCTAGTATGGCTTCTTCTCTCCCACATCTAAAAATCGAGAGTTGCGGTAGGGTTTTCCAGGTACATGCGGCAGTACCTTTGATCACTGCTTGAGAACTTCCCTCCCAGCTGTCCTTTGATAAGAAAAACTACTCATATGGTGGGGGGGTTGTTTTTAAATTATGCAAAATTGTTCCTTTCTAACTCCTCATCCAGCAGCCCCGTAATATTTATCATTATTAAATCTGGATGTGTAAAATAAAAACATTAGAAGTCAGGCATCATACTATCATCATTTAGTTTAGTGAACAGGGGAAGAGAAACTACAATTCTTAAATTGATTAATACTATCTTAAAAAAAACCCCTATAATTCAAATTTGTAACCGTTCAGCATATTCCAAGTGCTGAAGACCTGGAAATAATTATAGTCACGTTTTCTCCTCTCCTCAAGACTACCACCACCTGGCAGATGATGACAAATTCTTTCTCTCTCTCTGGGGGCTTCAATTAGATTTTAAATACAGGCTGCATCCATCAGCCTTTCCTTAGGTTTGATGGCTGTCCACTATAAAGCCACTACAGGCCAGGAGAATTCACTTTTGTTTTTTTCTTTTTTTCAGTTCGTTTAACATCATTCTGGGTTTGTGAAAGATTCTGATGACATTTACTTGTGATGGCTATAAAGCAAAATCACCCAACTTGTTGCAGAGGTGCCACTACTAATTCAGTTTCTTGGATCTCCTCACTGTCATGGCTTTTGACACTAAGTCTGTTACATTCAATGGTCAGAGAACCATAATTATGTCTACCACTACAAATGCTTTCATGTCCTTGCAGGTTGTGTGGGGATAGCAGTTAATCTTCAAAATTCCATTAGCCACCTTTGATGCATCTCCGCTGCTGTCTGGGGTGTGATCACCACTTTGCAGCAAGTAAGTAGCGCATGTTTTGTTCACACAAGTACCTCGACTGGTAAAGTGATAATGTGACCAGTGCCATCTATGCTATAGATGGAAGTGATCATTAAAGGATTAAATCTAATCCAAGTGTGCTTTAATTAATGAAAATTATATACAAACAGTAATGACAATATTAACAAAACCATCAAAAACCTAGTTCCCAGTCGATAGTTTGTTGCACTTCTTTTAGCCGGTAGCACGTGATAATATCTCCACACTCAAACTTTACTGTCTTATCCACAATGCTGAGGCCACATTCAACATCTGTTTTTACTGTCTCTACCTCATTCTTTAAGTGTTTCAATGATGAAAGTGAACCTGTGGAGAAAAAAAGATACTTCAATAGCAATATATCAACGCTGACAAGACAAGTACATTTCTACATGGATTCTACAGAAGGCACCTGTTCCTATATACTAAGAATTTGCAAAGGATCAAATAAATGTTAGTACAGTTTACTTCCCTGACCTCTATTCTGACACAATCATGTGAACATACAGTCCCTTGGTGTTAATGTAGATGTGATTCATCACAATGCTGGAGATGGAAGCTACTAGACACAATCAGCTTTGGGCTAATGGTGGAACCAGGCTGGACCCTGTGCTTAAACAACAAGTCAAGGAAGGTTTCAAGATGTTAAAAATGATTCAGCTGGGATGGAAGGGCAAGACTAGACCTTAATACGCCACTATCGCAAGATTCTTTGTAGAACAAAACATTTCCAACTCACCATCAAAAACAACCAGATCCCTCCGCATTACTTGGAACTGCTCCTTTTTACTGAGCATCCCTTTTGTACATCTGCATCCAGCCACAGGAATCTTCTTATTGCGGTCAGATATTTCAAAAACCTGAATTACATTTGCTTCTCCTAAAAGAAAAAAAAATACAAACTTCTACCACCATAAAAGCTGTTGTTGAAGACCTGTGAATGCAATGGCAGTTTAAATTCAATGTTTATCTCTAAGTCATAACAGCATTGCGAGAATTCCATATTCTAGTGTCTCAGATGATCAGGGTAAGTTTTAACAAATGATTAACCTACCGACGATTTCCTTTTGATACGTGACAGGTAGCTGAGCAGTGAGGCTTTCTTTGATGTCATCGAACAGTGTGTAAATGACTTTGTGTGTTCTGATGGGCACTTGCTTCTTTTTGGCCAGATTAGAAACATTATCAGGCACACGAACATTAAAACCAATCACTACACCTAGAAATTTAAAAAAAAAAAAAGATGATTAATCTTATCTATATAGAAATAAGTTACGTTTTCACATAGCATTTATGGGTAGATGAGCATCATATCTTACCTCCAAATGCTTCAGCAAGTTCTACATCAGTCTCCGTGACATTACCCACTCCATAATGCAACAGGTCCAGGCGACATTTACTGGACTTGTAGCTTTCCAAGCTGTCTAAAATAGCTTCCACTGATCCATCAACATCCCCTGAAAATGCACACACACAAAATTATGCTACTCTGTCTCCTCTCGCTGCCAGATAACATTCTTACATGTTACTAGCTTTTTTTTTTTTTTTTGAAGAGAGGAGTGGGGAGAGAAAAAATTAACATTCAATATTATGTGCAGGAGGAGGTCACCGTTTTAAATGTGTCAGTTGGTTTTGTATAATCCCACATCAGTTACCTTTCAATACTAGCGACAGCTGGGGTCCTTCATATGTATTGACAATCTCTTTCTGTTTGGGACCTGTTGGTTTTCTCTTAATGCGACCTGCAGCCCTTCTTTTCTCTAGCTCTTCTTCGTAGACCATCCGTTCCACTTGGCGTTTCTTCTCTATGATCTTCTGTTCCGTGTTCATTTTCTGTTCTTGCTGCTGCTGTTTCCGCCAGGCTACCACCTCTTTGACTCTTTGCTGGAAATGTAGAAGAACAACAATGACTAAAGCACTCGCTGAAGTTTACATAATGCAAACAAACAGGAAAAGACTAGATTTTCTATTCTCTTTCTTAATTAACATGAATATTACTCATATAAAAAAAAAAGTAATTTTTATTATCAAGAAAACTGAGTTGAATCTTCCAATATTCAGCTGATATACCTAGACTATCTACAAGTTAAACAGCTTCCACATTACTATTCTCACCTGCAATGGATGGATGGATGCCATTCAGAGAATTTATAGATGCTTCAAAGTCACTGAACTGACCTAGGCAGGTTTCAGTTCAAGGACACAAACCTTCAATAGTGCAAGCTGGAAAGAAAAAACTAGCAACAGGTTTCACCCTCTCTCGTTTGAGAATTGGACTGACACTGCTGCCTTCCTATATCTTCAAAACATTTTTGTTTATTTAATAAAATTATTAGTATCCATAACATGACCAAAATAGAGTAATTTGTATTAGTGAGTTTTTCATGAGCAAACATGGTAAATTTACATTACCTCAGATTCAACTTGAAATATCTCATCTCCAGCTGAAGGTAGTTCCTTCCAACCAATGATTTCCACTGGAGAACTGGGCACAGCTTCCTGTACTGGCTTCCCCATGTCATTGAACATGCTCCTTACCTTGAAGAGAAATAAATTCATCTGCAGAGGTTCAGGTGAAAATATCGATTTTAATCAGTTTTATGGAGACCAAAACAGTCAACATTGACATTGCAGAATGTAGTTGTAAAGACACCACTGATGGAATAAACTAGAAAACAGCAAGTTTATAGTTAATTAAAACTATTGCTGGTAACCTGTCATCAGATAGCTTATATGTAATTATCCACATGCCCAATGAAATAGAGAAACATCAAAACAGATATCTGTGCTTGTATTATTGAAACTAACTGCTTCAGTGATGCCGTTTGGAGCCTGTAAGTACAGAGATGTGATTGTTCTGTTATAGCACAACAACATTTTAACTGACTTACCTTTGCCCACGCTGTACCAGCTACTATATAACATCCTTTCTTCAGGGTTCCCCTCTGGACAATCACAGTAGCAAGTTTTCTGAAAGAAAAGTGCACATTGTGTGCGTGTGTGTGAAATTGTTCTATTCAGTTCCATACTGTGGAAATGAAAGCTGGCCAGATGATATCTCAGCTGGGCTTTATTTTAATGTCCCTGACACACTTTTTTAAAAAAGGGTTCCAAACTTATAAAACTACAAAAAATCTGTTTAACTCTCTGAAGTTGTAAAAAGAACAGGTACAAAACTGAAAATGCTGGAGTGATAGTCAGTACAGTTTTTAAACTGCCATGATGGAGTAGCATGGTGAAAGAATACAGTTTTACTGAAAAGTGATCGGAAACAGTTAAAATAGCTATAAATACTTTACTACCCTCTGCCCAGATCTGTGCGGGCCTCGACAACACGGCCCTCAACAAGACCCTGTTGGTCTCCTTTCAGTTCAAGCACCTCTGCTAAAGCAGTGATGGTCTCCTGTAACTCCAGCAGATTTGTTTCCTGTAAAATAACCAAGTCAGAATAAACTCTCCTCACAGGTCACACAGCGAATTATGTCCCCCTCCTCGCTATCGATTGTCTCTCAAATACTATAAACAATGTTGACGGATTACACTGTGATGGCGAGACTCCTGTATTATGGAGGAATGATTTCTGATAACAGTTTCTCTGATTAAGTTGGGCTTCCTACATGAAGTCTTAGCTGATTTTAATGTTTTTTTTTTCAGTTTATATATGAGATCGGTTCATTAAGTAAAAACCATTTTTCATTTTAGCAGGTTAATAAACTACAAGGATTCTGCAGTGGGATCTTGGGTGCAGCAGCAGACCTGGTTACTACCACTGTACTGCAGGCAAGTCCATTGTAAGAGCAGTGGCAGGATGTTTTGGTAACAGACAAAAGGCAACTGATGTTTATCAGGAACTGTTACTCGTAGGAAGGTAAGAGACGGGCGGAATACTGGAAACAGCTGGAGCCACTTGTGCATGCAAGTATCGGCGATGTTAAATGACGGCCTTTCTTTTTTGGGGCACAAAAGGATTCTGAAGGTGGAAATGTAGTTAAGTGCCACGTGTTACGTCCTAGAAACGCAGGCTCTTGGCAGGTGTTAGACAAGGTGCGTTGGTGCCTCTAAGAAAAACACCTCAACTCTGTACACAATGAACCACCCATATATTAAATAAAACAGATGTCATAAAAAATAAGTGCAATCCAACAGTATAAAAAACAAATGGTAGGAAATATTTTACCTTTAACGCTGAAATGGGAACTGCAGGCACATCACCACCTAGGGCCTCAACAGCCACATTGTTTGCCATCAAGTCTCTCTCTGTCCTTTCCTGCATAAAGCAGAAGCACAATTAAAGCAGCCAGTGTCTGGATACTTAGTGTTGATGTTTTGACTGCCCACTGGATCATTAACAGGATTAATGCATTAAAAATGGATCACAGTAAAACAAAGAGAAAAGGTGGAACCCATCTAATTTAAAGATTGGTTTTCCATTAGGTCTGTAAAACCTTCACTTCATTCCCTACATACTGAACAACACTCACATGATGAAACTATAAAAGTAATTTAAAATATGACCCATCAGGCTTTTAAAATTTTTTTACATGGACAATCTGTTTGATTTCCAATCAAATAATAAAGTAGCTGTCCTTACTATGTCGGCCTCAGGTTTGTCAATCTTATTGATGGCCACAATTAAAGGAACTGCAACAGAAGAAAAGTCATGCATGTAAACTGTTGTCTATGGTAGCACTAAACTTTGGTTAATCATGTCTACTCTCATTTTAATCCAATTAGTTTCTCTCCAACTCTGCCTACTGCAGTACCCAAACTAACAAGAATTGGGAAAGGCCTCTTGATAACGAAACACCTGGTGGATGTGACTGTCCAGGGATGCTGTGATTCACTTGCATCCACCTGTTGCTCACATGAGGTGTGTTTATGCCCAAATTTTCTGCATATTCTGTTATGACATTGATCTAGTCCATCATTCATGCCTATAAACTGACCTAACTCATGCTCGATGATGTCCTGGTGGTGGAGCCTTGTCAGGTGGGGGGGGGGAGATCTACATGGTCCCAGACCCTCAAAAACAAGAGAGTAAAACATCAAAAATGCTGTGTTCAATTTAAAGGAAACTTGAAACAAGCTCAGCAGTACCACCCTTGCCAATGGGGACATTGAAGGGTTTGACTTCAACAACATCCACCACTGATGTAGCTGTCACTGAGGACAGTGTGGGGTAAAGGGGTGGATGTTGATGGCCCCTAGCTATGGACACCAATGCTTCCTTCAAGGCCTCCCAAGATGAAAAAGAGATAAGCAGATTTCTCTAGAAGTACTAGTGCTGTTTCTGACACCACTCTCCCATCCACTCAGGAGCTGTAACCCTGCCATTGCCATCATCTCTACCTAAGGAGCTAGATTCCCTGCATCATGGAATGGGAGGAGAGTAACTCACTTCCCAGCTACAGATAGCACAAGAGCAAGATAGCCTGCTCTGTACCATGCAAGCCCAACTTCAGATACAGCTGACAAAGTACAGCATTAAATATTTTCAAAATTTTATTATGCTTTGTCTTTTTACTGTACAGTATTTTCTTAATTTTCCCAGTAACCAGAATGGTTCTGCACACACTATTCTGGTGTGTGTGTGTTTTATTGCTGTACTTTGCTATGTACTTACATTGTTTCATTTATCAAACTATAAAAATTAACTTTGTTTCAAAACAAGAAAACCATTTCCTTCACCTATGCGAAATAGAGTAAACAACATGAAACATCAATTAACATTTAACTTGCAAGCTAAAATTGTCCATTTTTTGTATGTGCATGAATTTTCAAACAGATTACTTAGACTTTCTTGGTTCTCTACAATAAAGAATGTATTTTAAGAGGAATAAATGGCAAGTGATGTTATAATTCCAGCTTTATCAAAGTAGGAACAACTATTTTACAGCTTGAATTATTCTACCAAAAGCTCAGACTTTTAGTACAGATGCAACCAAAATCTTAATTTCACATTACCCATAAATAAGACAAAAAAAAACAACAAATTTTTAACACTGAATCCAGAAATAATCAAAAGATTGCTCTTTTATCTGTTACTATCAAATGTGAAAAATAAATGTGGAAGGAACAGATTTCAGCAATCAGGATGCAATCTTTGCATTTCCCCACCATAAACAGGCATCCAATGCATGAAGCAGATTCATTTTTTAAAATTTGCATATACTATTTTTGAAAATAATCATTATTATGAGCCAAAGGAAATGTACCAGTATCACTCGCATAATTCATCATCATAGCATCCAAAATGCAATAAGAATATTACACACAACATAGAATAGAAGTTAAGTTGTCTCCCCCTAAGGAATTCTTGTTGTTTATATGGGAGATAACATGCATGAAATGTGATTACAGTTTCTAGACTGAATCTATTGTGGTAATACCATGACACTAAGTATTTACAGGTGTCCCTTTATGCACAGTGGTTCTGGAATCACTTTTTGTATTCTTTAGAGATCTGTTATAAAGATACTTCTGTATTTGCAATAGTAGTGGATAGAATTAAATCTCCCTTGCAGGAAATGCTTCATTTGGTGAGGCGCAATAACTGGAATCCAGGGTTTGGCCAAAAAGCGATGAATGGAAAGTGTGCTGGTGTACTGTCAAGATGCACATCTTGTATAAAAGTTATATAAGATGCCTGGTTCGCTGTCTGACCATTTCTGACAAATTCATGGTGCACTGTCACAGAATGCTATCAGCATTATCTTCACTTTCAATCTCATCTTCCTTGCTTTCTTCACTCTGGAAGATGGTGGTGCCTAGGTTTCAGATCATAACCACAAACCCAAGTTTCTTTACCTGGTATGATGTTTTAAAGAAATTCTGGTTTGCTTGTCATTTACTAAGATCCTGACTTGCAAGGGCATGATGCTTTTTCTGCTTATCAGAGAGGTATGTAACAAACTTTGCAGAAACGTATTGCAGCCCAAAATCTCCTGTAATAATTGACTGATGTTCTGACAGTCATTGACCTGTCTACATGAATCAAATCACAAACAAGAAACAAGAATGACTGACTGTCAATAATCTTCACCGGATATTCTACCATCTCTAAATTGAGTAAACTATTCAAATGTTGTACCACAGAATAGAGCTAGATGTATAGTCAAACACTGCCTGCAACGTTTGATATATTTCAGTAGCTCTTTTCCTTGACTTCCAAGAAAATCTGATCCACACTTACTGCTTATGTATGAAATGTGTAGTCCTGCTAAAGTGCCTTTTCAGCACAATGCAATCAGATTTTAGCTATTATGTTGCCAGCAAATTAAAATAATAATAATAATAACTACAACAATATCCAGTGTAAGACCAGTTATTTGAGAAACTAAATTATTATTTTCAAAAAAGGAAGAGTGTCTGAAATGAAGTATGAATGGAGGGGGGAGAGAGAGGAGTCATGTGTGAACTGACCTTTAGCATTCTGCGCATGCTGAATAGACTCCACAGTTTGCTCCATTACACTATCCTCAGCAGCCACAACTAGCACAATGATGTCAGTCAGCTGGGCTCCCCGTGCCCGCATGGCTGTAAAAGCTGCATGTCCAGGTGTGTCCAAGAATGTTATCTGCTCTCCAGATGGAAGTTTTACTGAAACAGGTCGATTTTCCACATTTTATTCTCTGAAGAAGCTCTACACCTAGGCATGAGGTGTTTGGTCAAGAGATTAAATGATTAACATCAAGCATTTCCATCAACATGAAAATGTTGTTACTAACCTAATTCCCAGAATACCTCTGCATCCTGAACCTTTTTGACTGACTGATAGAACGGACCAGACATCTAAATATACTGATTACATTTCAGGGTGGGGAATTCTTTAATCTGAGCCCAGCCCTGGATGAGAGATGAAGCATAGAGTTTCCTCATTAAGTCTTTTTATAGCATTCTGAGAGAGGGGGAACAACTGCAATAGTCTATAAAATTAACTATTATCTCCAACACTCAAACTGCTCTGTGTCCACATTCTGGTTTGTTCGACAAGTTGAGTAAAAAAGCTGAAGTTAACAGCAGCACCAGGGAAAAGTCTGAGATGTTACTTTTTATCACAGCACGCAAACTACAAATGTGAACCTTACCCGAGAAAGCCCCAATATGCTGAGTTATTCCACCAAACTCGCCAGCTACAATACTGGAATGACGGAGAGCATCAAGCAGAGTTGTCTTCCCATGATCCACATGGCCCATTATTGTCACAACAGGAGGTCGCTTCACCAACTTGGAAGGATCAGGTAGAGACCTAAACAATACATAAAGAACCATTTAACATTAGATGCCGTTTACCTGTTTTGCGACTGCAGGTCCAGCACTGTGGCCCGCCAAACTTGTTGTAAAATGGTCATTTCAATTCGTTAATGGAAATGTTTAGTGTAATATCATGTAGAAAACTTAGCAGCGAAACAGTTAAAAACTACTAAACTGCTTGTTAAATGCTTTTTTTCATTGTCTATCATTTTATGTCAAACCTGGAAAAAGAGGAGATTCAGGGATAACCGAACAGTTATAACAGAAACTGCAGTTTGTGTCATTTATAAATTTTCATCTTATTTCTAAAATGTGTCCGTGCACCTCCAGGTAAATAAGAGCTATTAAATTACAATTTCAAATTTAGTGCACAATATTTTGTTTTCTAGGCTACATACACGAAACAGAAATGTCTGAGATTAAATATTCAAAAGGTCCATGACTCCTGCTGCCAACAACTGCAGATCTTGCCCCATTGGGCTGCTGGTGATACACAGCGAAGCCGATTCAGCCAGTTGTTGACCTCATAACTGTGTAATGTAATCTTAATTATTACTAGAAATAAATCTATTCTCTAAAATGATTCTTAACAAGGGATTAAAAAAAACAAATCAACTATCCAATCAAAACACAGGACAAGTAAATGTAACCAACCAAAGGATGAAAATTCCAGAACCCATTTCTTGAATGGCCAAAATTATAGTTCATCTAAGATGTAGTACATTTTCTAATTTCTTTTTTATTTATTGCAATTTACCTCAGACAGAATGACTTTCTACATACTCCTTTTTTTTTAAGAGAAAAAAAACCCTAGCACTCTTGTATAATACAAAGGACTTCCTTTTTGCTGCAGTTTATATTTCAAAATAAAATTAAAATTTCCAGGGCCTGAAGTCTAAAAGAACAAGCTGAATAAAAAAACCTGTAAGTGGAAGTATTGTGTATATTACTGACTGGCAAAAATCATGATCAACAAAAGCAAAGATGTATCTAATAAATATTATTAGAATTTTAAAGAATTGTAATTAAAAAGGCAATCCCAATTAAATTCTACTTATTGTTGTATTTTCCCAAAGATACTGTGAAACAAACTGGCAGTCATCACCACCATTTTCATATGTATATATATTAGCAAATGACTGTTCATACATATAAACATGACAAAGCAAAATGTTGGAACTCTGATGTGTTTTGTTTTCACTGCTGAGTCCATAATTATGGCTGCCAACATATATTTCAACCAAAGAATAAAAGGCTGAGTTTTTACCGCATACTTACTGTTTAACAGTATCTTTGTTTTCTTTTACTTTCTCCGATGTAGTTTTTGCATAAACAATCTTGAAACCTGACTTCCTGACAATGTCTTGGATGACTGCTTCATCATCAAGAACTGCAAAACAATTAAATACAGAGTACAGAAATGATGCACTGCATATGCTAACATCTCAGTGTAACTATGACCTGACTTTGAGCAGCAGCAGTAAGACATAATTAAAGGGCTCTAACCTTTCAGAAATTATTAAATGGGTGACAGAAAATATGACAGTAGTGTGGAAGTTAACCATAATCCCCATATTCTTTTTTTTTTTTTGAATGACAAAATTTTTTTACAAAAATTGTGCACCTTTTCAATAAAAAAAAAATTTTTGAAAAGTACATCTCATCCTTACACCTGGTTGCAACGGTCCAACAAGACTGGAGGCCTTTATCTCACCTGAAAGTACTGTAACCAGACTGCTGTTCTACTCACTAACCTATAGTGCATTATTCTTAGCTACCTTTCGTGATCTTTGATGTTAATTTTTTAAGCAGTAGATATCCTCGTATGTCATTTACTTCCACATTTTTTAATTTGTAGTGGGTTTCATTGTTGCTCTTGTATTTTTTTTTAAATCTAAGAAACTCAGTTCTGGCTTTTTAATTTTTTTGCATCAACAGTTACAAATTTATTTGCCACTATATATAAAATTTTGTTTACTGTTTTATTTATTTTTATTTTTGTAAAGCTTGAAGCTTTTAATTATAAAAATCATGTAGTGCTTTCTTTGTATTCTAAATGTCTATTTATCATTGATTTTTCTATTTCAATAAGGGAAATAATGTATGTACTAGTGTACATAATTTATTTGATATTCATAATTGTCATTATACTTTCTATTCTGTTTATCAATCAAATGAGAAATTATGCAAATTTGAAAAACAGAAAAAATACAGCAGTATATGGAGATTAAATTTCTTATGTACAGTTCTTACAGTCATGTAGTTAGTGGAGACATTCGACCTTGTAAATTTCTAAAATTCAGATTTGGTAAATTTGATATTCTTAATCATTCAGCATATTCCAACTACAAAAGCATTCTAGTAGGTCTGTGCCTAACTCTCTCTCTGCCAGGGTAACCATTTGTTAGACTGGCAGTCCAGTGAAACCGAGTTCCATTCCCAGTCTGGCATACCTCCTTTGCATGCTATTTTCTCACTCTTCTTCACTGGCTGGTTGTGTGGGCTTCCTCCCACCACATCTAAAAATGAAAAGTTCTAGTAAAGATTTCCCTGCCAAAGTTAGAAGTACCATGCACATGGTGCAGGATAGGCCACCATCTCTAGTGGTCAACCACAGCACTGCGCTTGCCCCCTCTCTCTTTCGCCAGGGTTGTGTCCCTTGTAAAGAGGTTATCTCCACATTTTTGAGACTGGTGTACAATACGACTCTAATAAATCATTATCCTTTTTCAAATTAAAACTCCAAATCTGCATGTCATATTCAAGATGTGGATGAACCAAGAACTTTTACAACAAAAAAACTTATTTACTTTTATATTTTATACTCAAGTTAATAACTCCTAACATTCTATTTTTGTTTTGTTTGTAGCTTAAATATGCCTCTTCCTCTTTGAGATGTTGGCTAACAATAACCCGTAGATCCTTTTCTGAAATTGTTTCCCAGTTTAGTGTCACTGGTATAATGATGATTATAATGATGTTTATTATCCACATGAATAAATTTACAATTTTTTAACATTATACTCTATTTTCCACTTCAGTAACTAAACTAATATATTATTCAAATTTACACAAAAATATTTCCATCCTTTTCAATATTAACAATTTGCAAATGATACAAAAATATATGAAAGTTTTTATTAGCATCTACTACATTATCAGTATCATTTACATATAGCAAAAACAGTACCGGACACAAAAGTAAACCCTGCAGTACACCAACATGTTGATATTCCATTTAATACTGAGCATTTGTTATGTTTTCCAAAAACTTTTCTAGCCATTATAAAAGTGCACCAAACTAACCTATTTCCATAACCTTTTCTATTAATCCTTTTTTTTTTTTAAGTGTAACCTTAACTAAAGTTTAAATAAGCTATATCAACTTATTTTTTATCATCAACTATGCTAGTTTGTATCTGAAACCATAACACCCAAGCTACTGCAGCATACTTCCCTGATGAATAACAATAATAATAATAATATTTCAAACATACTGATAAACCAATAGTTTCAGTATTTATATTTAAAAATCTAAAAGGAAATAAAATTGTTTAGCAGGGAAATCTTATTTCTCCTCAGATACTCACCACTGTCTTCCATTTCATATCTTTCACCATTTTTCACGAACATCAGCACCTCAAAAACATGATCTAAAGATAGAAGATTAATCAGTCACTGACCAAATTCTACTGAATACCCCGTTACCCATACAAGTCCAATGATGACAAAAAAACAATATATCCATGCAAAGAATTGCTACACCTTTGAATGCTCACCAGGATTCTGCTATTCATTTAACTAATGGATAAATATCCAGAAAGATGGAGCATGTTAATGTATAGTTGTTGTTTTACTTGGTTTTTCAAAAATATTTAACTTCTTGGCATTTCATTTTCTTTATAATGCACACATAAAGGCTAAACCAGTAGTTGCAACAAGAAGGGATGTGGCCACAAAACTAACCAGTACCATGATTATTTTCATACATCATTTGATCTTTTAATTGCTGTTGATGTGTGTGTATATGCCCTGCTTTCTGTGATATGCTCCACAACCTCCTGTAGCCTGCACATCACAAGCCTCACACCAAGAACTCAAGATGCAGTTATTCGAGGCCTAGATCCTAGAATGCAGCAATTGCATTATTTCATCATTTTTCCCTTCTTTTTAAATATTTAGTGGGAATAATTCTTCCAGGTGCCCTGCAGCAATGGTGGTGCTGGAAATTGGGGAGATTCACTGAGTAAAAGATTGGTGACTACAGGGCTAAGTTCATTTTATTAAGATATTTTATATCTCCAACAAAAAACCACTCACCAACATCTTTTTCCATCTTGGCGGCGAGCTGAGCCACAGTCATGTTCTTCCATACTGGGATAGCCTTCATGTCTTTGTTCATTGGTTTTGTTTTATATCTTATGGGTCGCACCTGAGGTAAAAAAAAGATTACAATAATAATTTGACCTAAACATCACTGGTACAGGTGATCTGCATCATAGAGTATTTTTCATGAATATCTTTCATTTTTTGGTATTATATCTCCTTAACATTATAAAAAAGTTACTGGTTTTTTGTTTTTTTTTTTAGTTTTATTCTGCTTTTATTTCAATTTTTTTAAAAATTCAGATAAAGCACAAAAGATGTCACAATTAGCTTCTATTAATTATTCAAAGCCATAAGCAATTGGTTGCAAACATTGTTTAATCTATCAGTTATTTAAAACTACTCTAGATCACACTACACACAGATTTCCTTTCCTCTGGTTCTCAAAGTCTAAGATGGTCATTCCTGGAATTTCTTGGAACAATAGTGCCACATGGCACAAAAGGGATTCTACAATAGAAAAAAAAAAGCAGTGGAAGGGAACTAACTCTGACAAGACTGTTACAAAATATCCTTAAGCATTCTAATATACAAAAAAAAAAAGCAACATGTGTTCCCAAGCTTGTAGTGTTTGCATGGTATGTTCATAACTGTTTATATTCTGGTTGAAGAAAACCTGCCAAACTCTGCATAAAAGCAACTTGTATGTTAGTGGTAGCTAAGTTAAGTTATTGGACGAAAACAAATTACCTGTCTGAAATGAGCAAACAAAATGCCACTGATACGTCTAAATTTGATCATCACATTGGCAGACAAGGTTTTAATAATGTGGCTTATACACATCTTGCTATTGAACAAAACAGACTATCCATCTGTTGTGAGATGTTGAGAGACCAGGGCCACTTCTAGATCAAGATATTGTATCGTGCAGCCTACACCATGTGAGTGATGCTGTGAACCTGTGCACCTAGCATGGATAAGCATTGTATTCCATGATGATGATGTTGGGACCTTATCATTTAGACAAATGGCTATAGATGTGTAAAGATCACATTTCTATATCTGACACCACTCATGGCACCATTCTAATGATAACAAGGTTATGCTTATTGCTTATGCTTTTTATGAAAGGACTGACTTGTGAATACATGGGGTAGTATTTCCTTCTTGGAAAATGTAGATGGTGTATGTGTAATCTAAAGCAATGTTCTCTTTGACAATAATTAAGGAAGCCAACTCTTGCAAACTAAACTTACACAATCTACTCTTTCATCAATTTAAAGTTAAATAAATATATACTAATATAACACCTAGGGTCTGCATCAACAACTTCAGCAATTGTACAATAGTTGAGATGTAGCAGAGATTTTCCAGAACTGACCAGTTTTCAGTCATCCAACACCCAACAGAAGGGCTACATTGTAGAGTTTTCCTCTTTTTATCTACTATGCTTTGCATACAAAATACTTACCAGTTTCTTTTTTGTGTTCTTTGCATAAGACGAAGCAGCCACAGCAGATGTGTGCATGCAAGAAACCTGCCAATGCTTGACTTTGCCACAGAAACCTAAGGTGTCCTTATTTCTCCTAGATAGTGCACACAAACATCGATGAAAGTTCCAGGTGTTGTAAAGAACTGGTGACAAACTCCTCCACTGGACCATTGTAAGGTTCTTTCACAAAAATTTAAAGGCAACACACAAAAAAAAAATTAGGTAGAATCTTTATTTTTCTTTTTTAACAGTAAAAAAAATTTTTTTATTAAATACTTCAGAAGACTAATCTTACATAAGGTATATGTAAATACTAAGGATGTCCAAATATTCTTGTAACCTGGCACGCCACTAGTACTTAGTCTTTTCGGCCCTAGGACACAATACTGAAAGCATTCATGCTATGTCTTCATTGACCACAATGGTTCATAATAAAATGTGCAATTTACAGTACATATATGTAGTATTAGTTAAAAAAAAAAACAACTTCCTTTTACAATGTAGAAATCCAACCAGTAATAGCTGAGAAACCTCTGCCATCAATTCACCACAGACTTTGAACCAGTACAGAGTGTGGAAGGTGTCCTTAAAGAGGCCTTCTCCGACAAGCCTTTCCACTACATTCCCCCCCCCTACTTTCACATTCCAATTTCCTTGCGCTTTCAATTCAAAATCGTCTAAGTCCTAAATTAAGTTCGGCCTAAATGGAATATAACTGACAAGGACACACACAAAATCTACAGCACCAAACAAGCCAGCCGCTAGCTAAGAGAGTATCACATAACACCGAATGTAAAGGGACAAACGAAATCACTTCTTCGTCCGTTGCATCATTAGAAAGTATGATGATGCCTGTGTTGAAGCTTGAAGGCAACCAGCCATCGTTAACAGAGATGAATTCATCCAAAAAAGGTCAGTTATAGTTCATTTAGACCGTACAAAATTTGAGTTTAATTTAAGTGCCTAAGGTCCGATATTACCGCTAAAACTATACTCTCAAAATGTGACAGTTCTTTACAAAACAATACAGGGTTTGTGGAGGGAGTTGTATTTCCATCCGAGGGGTCTGTAACATCTTTGGAATAACATCAAGTACGGTACAATATCATGTATTCAGCGATAGGAATTCTTTATATCGAGAAACATGGGAAGAGATTAACTATTAAAATACCGTAAATTTATTTACCTTCTCTGGCAGCGGTAGTACAAGGAACGTCGTCAGCGAAGCCCCCCCCCCCCCCCGCTCGGTTGTTCTAGTCGAATCTAATCGGTTCGCTACCCTCGAACGGCAATGATGTAGGACATACGGAGCGATATTAAATTTCGAAACTGTAATTAAAAACACTTGATATATGAATCGTTATCGGTCCGTAAGAATAGATAAAAACATTTAGCAAGAGGAGGCGGCCATCTTGCAGGCGACTGTGGCGGTGAACTGCGAAATATGTTCCCTTTGAAAACAGCTTCCACATTAATGTTGTTTCAAAATTAATTTATTGTTTTTTAACAGTTTCTTTAACTTGATTCTGAGAAATAAAGAAATAAATATAAATATATAAATATTTTTAAAAAAAATCACCAGTAAATGCAATGCTCGGTTTTGGCTGAACGTCGTCGGGACACAGCTGAAGTTTTAATAACGACATTATGATGCATGGCTGCGCAGACGCGGTTCTCTCCCCTTATTTTGGAAATTCCTAAACATTCGGGGAAATAATAATGAACTGAAGGCAACTTTAAAAATAACCGTCAACAAGTTATTAAAATGGTTAGCGTACTAGACATGGATGTCGCCGCCGCCGCCGCCGAAGATGCCCAGTAGTCCATCGACATCATCTCTCACCTTAGCAGCTGTCTACTGTGAGTGAGAGGCATAGGATACATACAGTTTGCTACCTTATGAATATGTATTTTTTATTTTTTCAAAGTGTTTGTTGAAACAAAAAAACAAATTCATTTCCTTAAAAACAATGGTAATGGTGAAATGCTGAAGTAATAACCAGGATAATTCCAGGGAGGTTATATATATATACATATTTCTATTAAATAGAATCAGCTCACTACTATAAATCAGATGGGAGTTTTCTTGCTTCAATAGTTATCCCCCCTTTTTTTTTTTTACAGCCTCCCTTTATTAGAAACAAACCCGGTAACTTTGTTCTAGCCAATACAGCACCCTTTGTATTATTTTAATTCGAGAAACTCTGAGCATTTCCAAAATATCTAAAAAGAGGAGAGCAACAAACGAGTTTATATTGATGAAGCCAATCTTTGGAAACTCTTGCACGATTTCCAAACCTAGAAACTGAACTGCTTTCCTGACTGTGCGCAATTGCTAAGTTATGCTGTCTTCGAAAGTGAAGATAACCAAAGAACATTCCAATTTTTTAAAACCATTTTATTTGCAATTTAAATTTTAAGAAAACAAACGGGTAATTCTACGTTCGGAACAATATTAAATAGATTATCTCCCTTTATACTCGTTAACAGGTTTTAATATCACCTACTATGTCTGTGTGTTAATAGAAATTGCAACCTTCACCTTTAATAATAAATTAACAAAACGTTCATGCTAGGACATATTAACTCAGAATTAACAGGTTACTTCTGTTTATTTCTTAATACACAATTGCATTGAGAGCATATTCCAATGGATCAGTGACTCGGTCAAATCAAACAAGTATTTTTGTGCACATTCTGTACCTTCGGAATGATGTCCACGTGTGTGTAGCATACTCAGAATTTTACATGCTTTGCAACACAACAGTATTCAACTTGATAAGAAATCTTCATATAATTTAACTTTTTTACCACCTTAAAAAAAATTAACCAAGGGGAGCTAACTCATAACATTTTTGAAACTATCTATAACGCGTCTGTTCAGCACAGAGCAGCAGCTATTGCGATTATTACTCACACTTTGTTTAGAAAGAAAGCCAGTTTTCAACATAAGGAAAGATGATTACTTTTTAAAAAATAAACAAAATTAGTAGTTATCGCTCCTTGGTAGCTTTAAAGGTAGACCAATATATACACATAAAAAAATAATAATATTTTTTTTTTTATTTTTCAAAAACATGCATCATTTACCAACAAAAATTAACACACTTCCTTTCAAAAATTATTTTTTGTGGTATAGCCTTAAAAAAAAGTAGACATATTGGATAATTTAAGTTTATACTGGAATTAAAACATTTACATACATTTAGTATAATCACATACAAAATCAAAAACAAAACAATTGCCAGAAAAGATTATCTCAACAAAAGATGTGCATTTTTAAACACAAATTAACTGAACTTAGTAGTAATAAAAATGTAAATAAATAAATGCAAAGCAGTTGAATGTGTGTTTAAAAATACCCATCTTGTTTGTTTACAGGTATGTTTATTTCCATTTGTAAAGGTCAGTATAAATTTTTTCCACATTGTTTAATATAAGCAAATTGAGTTAGAAAAGCTTATTTGAAATTTCAAGGAAATGACTGGTTATTTCTCTCAGAATTATATCATTTAAAAAAAATTTAGATACTTAAAAATCCAGTAATAAAACAAGTACTCATATTATTTTAGGACCCGCCTTCTCTGTTTAGTGGCAGGAGTTTATCTTTCAGCCCAGTTTCTTCTCACCAGTGAGTTCTTTCCTAGTGATGTCAGCTCTGGCTGGAGAAGGTGAGCTGTTCTCATCACCACTGGATACAATCCAAGCCTTAGTTGCAAGAACAGTGGGATAAGAAAATTCTTCTAAGTTTATAAAGTTTTTTTTTTTTTAAAGTTCTAAAAGCAAAATATTAACAGAAAAAAATCAGGGGAGGGGAACACAACAGAAATATGGGAGCAATATTAATAATAATTAAAAACATTCAGAACTTTCTTTACAGCTAATAGTAAAAACTTCACAATAATCCAATATAGTTTTTTTTTTTAAAATTTAATTCAAATTTGTTAAAGTAAAAAAAAAATTTTAAAAGAAATTAGACATCATCCCTTTTGCTTACTTGCTGTCAGGGTAGCACAGAAAACAAATTTTTGTGGTAAAACAATAAAAGTTGGAATGCACTTTCATAATTCTAATTTAACAGCCTTGGTAAGATCACAAAGGCTGCGTGCATTAAAAGAAAAATTAATGTGTGTGTGCACGCAGTTTTAGTGACAGAAATAATGATGTCATGACAAGTGTCCTTTGTTGTGTGGCTGAATTTCGAAGAGAGAGGGGGAACAAATCCAACAGCGGGAACGATTGGGTCAAAAGGCTAAGTTGTGCGTCAGGTCAGTGGTATGAACAACAGGAAAAAAAAAAAATCCTTGTCACAGCCCAGATGGAGGGGAGGGAAAGAGAAAACACTGGCAGTTTGGAAACAGTAGATCACAGATAGATAACCCAACAACTCAGCATCATCATCATGTTAGTCTTAGTGAAAGGAAAGTTGGTCAGATCTGTTCCGCTGGCTGAATCAGGCATGTTGTTAGTTGTACGTATTATCTGTGGGTACCAAATTAGATGTGAAGTGAAAAATGCAATAATAAACCTTTGAAGTGTAAGTGTTTAAAAAATAGAAGGGGGGTGTGTTCTTTGTAAAATAGCTTGTAATTCTCATCAGCTTGCTACCCTCTCTTGATGGCTTGACAAGCAGTATACTTCTAAAGAATTAATTAAGGTAACTAGTGTATTTACAAAGACTGTTTTTGTAATCTTTTGTCTTCTCTTTTTTTTTTTGCCAAAAGAATTCCAATCTCCCCATATTCAACCAAATGTCCATATAAAATACGGGTGGGTGATTCAGTAGTATCTTTTGAACTCCAGTGGTGATCAATATTGAATTTTAAATGATATTGTTTTTGAAAACTTAAATTTCAACATTCAAAGAGACAGACAGGGAATATCCAAAATAACTGCCATTGTTGTTGTGGTTTTAAATCCACTCACAGAGGCCCAGACATGACAATGTTTTGAAATATTAAATCAAATAGGTAAAAAAAAAAAAAAAAAAAACACTATATGAAGACTCTTCCCTTCACAAAAAATCACATACAGCTAACTAAGCTTCATCAACAGAGGTTAACTTTCTCACAAGGATGTAATCTGGAGAATTCTTTTATGATTAACCAGATTTTATTAAAACCACAGGCTGCCATTGACAGTGAATGCATGAAGATCTTATGGGTTTAAATATCCAACGTGGACAAGATATGCGACAAAAAATGATAGGTCTTTTATGTACACATCTACACCATCCAAAAAAGACAATTTTTTCTATTGTATCACAAGAATAACTGTGGAAAAAAAAAAAATATATATATATATATATATATATTCTTTAAAAGAAAAGCGAGCATCACTTAGGCACAACTCCCACAAAATCAATCTTCCTTGTACAAGCGGAAAGCCATTTCTTAAAAACCCAGGTATTGCATAGATGACAAAGCAGTCTCTTCACACATCTTACAAGTCAGAATAACAAAGGTTTAAAAACAGCCAGTTTTCCTTTCTTTCGATGTTACAAGCACAATGGTGATCAAAGATAATCTGAAATTAATTTACACAGCTAGAAAAATAATGGCCTGAAACTCTGACTATTAAAATAAATGTGAAGAGGAAATTTAGGCCATGTAAACTTGGATTTCTTGTTCTCATCCTCATTAAAATTATTATTTAGGACCACCCAATAGCAGTTTTTGTTTTGTTTTTTTTAACACGTGTATGCACACACACACGCGCGCAGACACACACGCACACACATTAAAATTATTATTTTTTTTTTTAGATTTTATTTTGGTAGTCTGATTTTTCCTTATAAATGAATATTCTAACTGCATAACACAATTCTTTTTTATTTCCAATGGTGTACAGTTTACTCTGGAATCTTGGTCTGAGGTATTCCTTTCTTCTGAGTTGGTTCATTTAACTATCACGTATATCTGAAATGGCCAAAGATGGTCATGATCTACCACCCTTCTTCATCTTTGTGCATTTGAACAAGGCTGCCACCAGGCGGTGGAGGGCCCCCCACTTAAATGCTATGGTCAAATGTGCACAACAAAGACGTTTGGCTGACTGTCAAGTTGTACTGAGAACAAGTTCTGATAATTAGGCTAAGTCCAGCTATATCAGAGCTTTGCTTGATGTGACCTTCCAAAAGGGTGATAAAACATATCACCTCTAAGTAAAAAAAAAACAAAAAAACAAAATGATTTGAGAATTATTACATACAAATGTGACCTGTGACTGTCTTTCTTTCTTGTTTTTTTTAATCATTATCTAACTGTCAAATTAATTTGTCGTTTTAACTTGTATTCAAACTCGATCATCTTGTGTCAAGACACAGCATCCAGGTATAGTCTTACAGGGCAGAGATAATGCAGTTGATAAATCAAGGAGCAGCAGGATCAATGCAAACTCTGTAAGAGTGGTAGGGGAAAAGAATTTTGGCATACTTGGCATCTGGAAAAAATGTTTAGTAATTCTCTTTGATTGAGCTGCCAGTGGTGAAACCTTGTTGTTTGTGTGTGGGCATTTAAACATTTTGCTTTTGACATAGCATCTAAATAAATCTAAATATCCACATAACTACTCATTTTTATGTGCGTGCCTTCCTGTAAAAACAAAGGGAAACCATCAATATTAACAAGTGCATTCCTTTCATTGTGCTGTGCATACAGGTGGCTGAATAAATATGGAACATAACAGATAACTGGGCCTTAAACACTATGGATATTACTTAAACCTGAGAACTTTTAAGACAACTTTTTGCACTTGGAATTAGCTTCTTTTTTTTTTTAAGAATAAAAGTGACTGTCTGTCGGGGGAAACTAGAACATAGAAAAGTTTATCCCTGAAGGTTGGAGAGACATACCAGCAAAACTTAACAAAAGTACGAACAAGAACCTAATGTCCGACATTCTGTGGACTTCATTTGCCAGAAAATAAACAAACTTTTCCAAAGCTCTTATTCATTTTATCCTCTACACCCCTGCTGCCTAAAGTTGTCTTTTCTTCTCCCTTTTTTTTCCCATAGGTCAACATATGTAAGCTGCAATAGTGAAAATAGCACAAACAATAACTAAAAATATCAACAGTACAAAGCAAAATTTGAAACAAACAAAAAAAAAATTATTTACCTCTGGCAAATTCTCAACTAAAATTGACGATTTTTTTCTTATACAGTTATGCAACAACAAAAAAAAAACAAATGCTGTGTGTGTGTGTGTGTGTGTGTGTGAAGAATATCTCCATGTCTAGGAAGATGGGAGGGGTGCCAAGGTAAAAAAGCGCTGTGCTGTAACTCTTATTCATGATAGAAATGCTAAGAGTCTGCTGTGTTTTCGGTCCAGTGTACAATAATAGGAATGCTAACAGACACTCCTTTTTTCACATGCCCTATTTGACTAGTTAAGTCAAATGCAAAAATAGTGTTCTATAGACAAATTTTCTCAGAATTTTTTTTCAGAAGCAATAAAAAAGATACATGTTATTCTGTTTATAATTTTCTTAATATATATATATAATATATATATATATAGAGAGAGAAAGGTATAGATATAGACACATAAATAGTTTTAAAAAATCTGTAAGAATGAAAGATAGAGGATCTTTGAGCACATAGTTCATCAAGTATTTCCAGATTCTATAATCAAACACAGTGACATAATTAAAACTCAATTCCTTCCATTTCATGAAGTAAAGGGAATTGTGGGAGTCTGGAAACCAACTACATTCATGTTCAATCTACTTTTCCTCTTGCACTGCTGCTGCTCCACTCGGTCACATCACATCAATGAGAGAAAGCAAATAAAAAGCATAGAGAACATTCCGGGAGTATTGCACATTAGTCTATAACAATAGTTTCTAACCGTGGTCGTTTGGAGTTACTCTGAGAACTGGCTGGAGTTTGCGAAATAACAGAATTGTCATGGAAGCTGTCGCAAACAATTATGCAGTCATCATCTCTGTCAACACTTCCAGAGCTTCCCAGCTCAAGCTTCCGTTTCATGCCTCTCTGCTCTTGAGGTGTGCTAGAGTCTGCATCCTCACAAGTCTCTGTGGCATCTGCTGACACAGATGGCAAAGCAGAGCTGTCTGGAAAGTTGAAGTGTGCTGCTGTGTCCTCTGCGTTGCTGTGTCGTGTTGTCAGCGGCTTACTTGGCACAAACCCCGTGCTGCAAGAAGAGCCTTGTGATGTGTTTCTTACTGGTGACTGCGTCAGCCCTGATGATGCAGCTGACCCATGTGATGCAGTACTGTCGCTGGAGCTGCTGCGCGCATCTGTTGAACTTTTCTTCATTTTCCGACGTTGTGCCAGCCTCGCCTTGGCAACATCTTGAAGCCGGAACCCCTCTCTTGTGGCCATGTGAAAAGCATCCATTGTGGCACACAACTGGAAATGTAAGGCATTGCTGCTTGAAGACAGCACACCTGGAGTCCTCAGTGGGGTCTGCGAAAATATCTGTTCATTCTTACCCTGAATCCACTCATTTTGTAATAAATCTTGCATTGTCAGTCTTTTCTTCGGTTCCACTGTTAACAGACCTGAAGCAAACAAGCAGCTGATTAAAATTATTTGCAAAAGCAGTATTTATTAACTACTTACTCAGAAACCCAGCAGCTGTGCACCTGAACATGCACCATACACAATTTTTTTCCAGTCTTTGTACTCCACTATAGTGTTCTGTATAACTTTTAAATAATTTTACTTCTAAACAGTCCACTCTAGAAACCAGTTCAAATTTTATTTATGAAGCAGCTTCATATAACCCACATTGATTCCTATCCTTGTTTCTGCTGACTGATCATATTCTCTCTGTAATCCTAACCAAGTGACTCCCAATATCTCAGCCTGTGAAATAGTGCTCCTCTGAGTCATGGACTAATTACTTAAAATAATACCTGTTAACTCTTGTTAAATGGCTAATATTTTAACCAAAACTTAGTTAAACATAAGACAACTTTCTGCGCCGCATATCCATTCACATGAGGGAGTATCTTCCAAAGTTTAAGCAAACAATATTTCTAAACAGATGTGATAAATTCAATTCACTTTATAATTTTTTTTATGTAATTTCTTTCCCCGGCTTCATTAATCTTCTCATTGACGGTGTTAAAGACAAACTGGAAAGTTGACCAAAAAAGCCACACAGAGAACAACAACAAACCACCCAGCCTGAGAAAAATACTGCATAAATATGAACAGCTTCATATATCATAAAATAACGTTCACAAAATGGAATGTAGTATACATCAGGGGGTTAATGCATTAAATGTGTTCTGACAATGCCATGCATAAAAATGCAAATTTTGATTTTGCCATGTGCAAAAACATACTGTATATACGGTGTTGGAAACAATTATGAAAACAGAGAAAAAACATAAAATAACATGTGATAGAATCATATTTCATGTGTAAAAATTAAATACCTCATAGTAAGTCATGTGCTGAGGTAGTGCACTGTGATTGGTTGTCATGCAAGCAACCAGAAAGTGTCAAACCTGCAGGAAGACTATAAAAGTATAGGCACGTGGCAAATATGATGGTTCTTTGGAGGGAAATTTCAACAAATACAGAAATTAAAGTCTTAGCTAGTGAAGGCTACTCCATATGGTGGATTACAGCCAAACTTCACGTTTCAGAAAGAGATGTATGTAAGACTCTAAAGACAATAAAAGGGGACAAGGAGGAAAGCCCAAACTCTCCAAAAGTGATCTAAGTACAGCAAGCCAGTCTTGCAAATGACCTAGCGCAAGTACAAGTGTTATACAGACTGCCACCAACTGATCTCAACAGATGTGTAGCAGCCTGAAAAACTTTGCTGAAGAGAGGCAACCAAACAGAAAAGTAGAAATGGGCAGCAGAAATTAAACGAGATGACCAAACCTTGAATAAGATGTTGTTTTACACGGGTCCAAATTTGAGCTGTCTGTCAACAATCAACAGCAGTTTGTTTGAAAGCAGACAAGGAAGTGGTATAACAGTCACTGTACAACAGCTACAGTGATGTATGGAGGTGAATCATTACAAGTGTGAGGCTGCATTTCAACCAAGAGTGTCAGAGATTTGCATAAAGTCAAAAGTATACTGACTTTTGAGAGGTACAGGAAGGTTCTGATCATCCATTATGCGATTCCCTCATGAAGACATCTCATTGAGTGAGGATTCATTTACCAACATGACAATGATCAAGGCATTTAAAACCAATGTGGTGAAAAACTATCTGGAATGTACAGAGATACACTCACAGAGATGCTTTGGCCTGCACAAACTCATGATATGAATATCATTGAGACTATACACAGTTATATGGCTACTGAGAAAGTCAAACACAACCAAACACTTTGAATGAATTGTGGAAACTGCTGCAGGATATTCAGAACAACATTCCACAGTCATACACTGATAACCCATATGGGAGCATGAAAACAAGGTGTCATGCTCTACATAAAGCAAGGGGCCTACATACCAAACACTAATGCACTGCACAATGTATTCATTTTGTCTTTCCTATATTTTCGGTAATAATGCATTGTGTGTGTTTCCATAATTATTTCCAATATTGTCTATGTATAACTTTTTCAAATTAAAATACTTGTAATTTTAATGTTTAGTACTAGGAGACAGTGCTAGCTATAAAAAATATAAGAAATTTCTTAATATTAATGTTCCATATGATGAAAAAAATAAAGTTACTTTAAAAAGAATTTCTGAAACTAACTTTACCAACTCTGTACTATATAATGTACGCTAATAGTTGACACACCAATGTCTACAACTCTCTCATCCATTTACAAATCGGTTAATAAAATCAGTAGTTAATAAGCAATGATGGTTTAGCTAAAAAATCAAGATATTTAAAATGTATAATTTTCATTTTGATTACATTAATCCAGTCTATGTTGTGCTTTACATTGTGAGTGGCCACTTTTGGCTAGGTGGAAGGCTGGTTAATACACTAAAAGGTCAGCAATCAAAAAAGGTTACCTTGAATGAGCTTTTTGGCTGGCTCAGACACTGCTTCCCACTCTGGTCCAGAGAATTCAAATTCTCCTCCTTTAATTCGTGTCATGATGGCTGATGCACTGTCATCACAACTTCTCGTCTGGAATGGGGCCTTGCCAGAGACCATTGTGTACTGGTTTAAAGAAGAAAAAAAAATACAAACAAAATAATAATATGAAAATGTAAAAAGCACGAAAGAAAAAAAAAATCTGATTTGAATCCGAAACTTTCGACAAGAGTCAGCTGGCAGAAAATATCTTTAGTAATCACTAAATGATGACTAAGTGGGCAATAGAGAACATGTTAACATGGCAAGGAGTAGGTCAGTCCAGTTCTGCTGTTGCAAAAGCCTAGAATCTCTTTCAAATTGGCCTTCATCGCCATGAAGTAACACTTAAGAAACATGTGTTTAAACAATCAGAGAACTTCCTTTATGTTTTTAATTTGTATTCAAGTAAAACTAATGAGATTTTTTTAAAAAAAAACAAAATTAAGTTTAGCTTTTAACCATACACAAGAATAAGGTTGTTCAAAACTAATAATAAAACCATACAGTATTAAAGCTGATATACATGTAGTTGAATTAAGTTATTTTCTTTATTTTCCCAGTCATCCCCAAATAGGTATTTACAAAAAAAATCAGATATCTGGTTCATTTATTTAGGTTTCCATTTGAGATCACTCCGGTTGCCAGGTAATTTTACTTTTGTTCAAAATTTATTTAAGAAATAATAAAAAAATAAAAAAGTGCTACCTATTACATGGACTTCTACATTATTTTCATTCAGTTTGTATATGGCGGATGTAGCCATTAGTCCCACTCTATCTGACCAACAGGAGATAAACCCTTTTGAAAATTTGTATGGTAGCAGTGCTGTACAATGTTTTTAAGCATAAACAAGGGCCATAAGACCAGTAGTTTCTGAGATGCTGCATGTTGTTTTTCACTCGGCTATAACCTCATGAATATTTGATTCCATGCTTAGAGCACCAAACAGAAGCTGGATACACAGACATTCTGCAAGACCACGTGAAAATAAATAACAGCTACTCACATTGGATAGAAGGAACCAAAATGAGAAGCAAGTGTGTTTGCTGAGTTTTTAAAAAAAAAATGTTAACTTAAAGAGAAAAGGGAGTGTTTGGGTGCAGTTACCAGGGTAACGCCGAGACTCCACAAATCACAAGATTCATCATATCCTCCTTCTTTGTTTGTTGTGGCTTGACGTAGTACTTCAGGAGCTGCATAGTGAAGAGTAAAACATGGTGTTGTTAAGGCTTGGTTCTCTGGCTTCAAACGGGCAAAACCAAAGTCCACCAGTTTGATTTCCGCATCATCTGACTTATCTTCATATAATAAATTCTGTAAAAAGAAAAAAAAGAAGAAAAAAAGCTAGCTAAATAATTCATAGTTGTTGCTGGTAAACCATTAGGGTCCTTAACTTTTGTTTAGACCCCCCCTTTTAAATATATTCATTTATTTACAAATTTAGGCAGCAGCTTAGGTCAAAACTTTGAGCTGCTGATCAGGGTCAAGGCCCAAAGCATTTTAGGCACCTTCCACACTAATGCTATTATTTTTTAAAATTGAAATTAAATTTAAAAGTTACCGACTTCTTTCAGCCTCAATTCTCGAGCAGATTTGTTGTTTCTTGTAGTATTCTAATAAACATGGTAATTATGCAAAAAGCAGCAGTCTTTTTTTCTGAGAAAGAATTTCTTTCCTTCCAAGACGTTAAACCAAACAGCAACAGGAAGCTTTTGGCATTCAAATGAAATCTGACAGAAAACGAAACACCATAGTGATTTTTGACCGCCCTTGTGTCATCTGAACAATGTCCCTAGTACAGGTTTTAAAAAGATGCCAATGTTACATATGTCACTACTATGGCCACAAATTATCATATCAATGCTTTGAAGAGTATAAGAAACGTGGTGGTGTAAAAACCATCGATTATGATTCATAACCGTAGTCTTTTTCCCAGGAGAGTTATAGTGTCCCCACTTATGTTTATGGAAATTCCCTTAAAATCAAAAAGGTAGGTAAGTTAGTTCATTTGATATCTCATCTAGTGTCTTCTCACATTGCACTTCACAAACCTGTAACATAATTCCTGGAAACTCCAATTCATCATTGACTGAAACAGAATCCATATTCCACACAATTCCAATTCATCATTGACTGAAACAGAATCCATATTCTGCACAATTCCAATATCCTTGAAGCACTGAACAAGGTGGTGTGGCCCTAGCTGGCTCCCTCATGCCCCCCAATCTTTACATGTGTGTGCTCCATTTATTATCCAACATCCCATTTTTCTTGGATATTTTGCTTGAACATCCAATTCCAGGGGATGCATCAGTTGGGAACCAAACGGAACCATTGTGATGTTTAAGCTGTAGCCATCCTGCTCAGTGTCTCTTATTTCATAGCCAAAGTTTTCAGTGGACATAGCAACCCGCACACATTTTGCAGTCACTCAAAAGAAGGGTTCTTGTTCAGCCAACCATTTAGGGTCATTCTGACTAAAACTTCTAAAGGAAGCGATGAAGCAGGCAGATCTTGTTTACTTTACAAAACAACAAGTATGACTGACCATCACTGTCTTCTTTTTTTTTCCTGCACAGTTGTTTTGATTATGATATTTTCCTCCTCAGACAGGACCATCCATTGCCTGGCATGTCAAATAAACACTCAACTGTCTATTCCTTGTTTCTGATGTCAGCAAAGTACTTGCAAGAGTTGTCGCATTCTGATGATACCTTTGTGAATGCTTCTTCCACTTGTGCTGCACAACAATTTTTTTCTCTCATAAATGTCATAGCACCTTGTCCAGTTGCAAAGCCATTGGGCGCTTGTATGAGATTGCTGTGCCTTGAGTTCAATTCATTTCTCTGCATTCGTATGTTACAATAGCGATGTTTAGAAAACTAGTAAAAACGTTGCACATCTGTTTCAGCAGCTCAGCTTCCAACCACTCCCAGCCAGCCATTTATTTGTTTTGAGCAGGTCCATAATCGGTTTTCCTTCATCAGTTTGTTGTATCCACTCTTGAATCCCCGTCCATGCTTAACTTCCCTGCTACCTCACTAATTATTACAAATTCTCCATAATTTGAAACACCTAGTTTCAGCTTGACATCCTAACTCTTCTACAAATATGATACAGGATGTTTGCTAAAAGGATTTTCAATAAACACGTGAATGTGTGAGAAAAAATTGGTGTTGTTGTAATAGAAAGATGTAATAGAGCAAAAGCACAAAAATGATGATTTGACACAATTGCTGCGCATGCAGATACCAAATACAGTGTCACATGATCAGTGATGTGGCAATCACATGACCCAAAAAAGGGAGCATTTTCCAAAGTATGAGCAAATAAGGTGCTATGCTGTGAATGTTGCAGTTATACAATGCAAGTTGGTAAGGAGATGAGTCACAAACAATAAGCAAATATCATGAATAAGCAACCTATTTATTGCTGGCTCTGATACTTCAGTAGTGAAAATAACTTTGAAGTCAACATCAACTGATTCAAACTGACATGGCTAATTTTCATTAGTATCAATAAATGCAATGATCGAGGGTCATCATGTCTACAAAGTAAATTCTTTAATAGGCAATATTTGTGCCAAAATATTCCTAAAGAATAAGGCAGGCATATTTGATAGCTTTTGGGGTTGAAGTGGGAGATGGAAATTTATTGAAGCAAGAGTAGCAATTAGAACCAATATGGCAGCTTTAAATCTCTCAATAAGATCTGCTGAAAAAGCTTCTACTACACAAAAATTTCAACAACAAAAAAAACAAATAATAGTGATTAAAGAGTGTCTTATTTTTTTTTACCAAATATGTATCTTACTGTTTTCAAAATTGTTATATTCTGAATTGTTTATACATTCAGAGGATTAGTTTTTTAATAGCCTTGGAACTAACTGTTAACCAGCAGATGGTATTTTTTTTTAAAAACCCATCTCTTTGTGGATATGGCTGAAATAGATATTTTAGGATTTATCCTTGTGTGGCTTTCAACTATTTAAGAAAGAGAAAAATGAAATTTGATAGACTGATGTACACACCTCAGGTTTCAGGTCTCGGTGTACTACTCCCCTGCTGTGCATAAAATGGAGAGCAATGACTAGCTTTTTCATTATCTTGCTGGCCTCAGTCTCTGTGAAATTCTTTTTCTTGCGGATACGGTCTAACAACTCACCACCTTTCAGCAACTCCAACACAATGTACGTGTGCAGCTAGAAGGAAAAAAAAAAACAAAAACAACATTTTTAAGAGAGAAAAATTAGATAAATTAGCTAAATGTCAAGCAGAAGCAACCTGCCACAAGAAGTAGAATTTCACGTACCTCATCACAGAAAACTTCAATTAGTTTTACAATGTTTGGGTGACCTTGGCAGACTTTCAGCAGCTGGATTTCCCGGCTACAATCTACCCTCCGACTCACTATCTTCACAGCAAACTCAAGATTAGTCTTTTTGTGCCGGCATTTCCTACAAAAGGATGGTGTTCAATGAGAATTACAATCAACTTGGTGACCACGTTTGTGCATAAACAGCAGCAATTGGCACCAGAAACTGCACCACCAAAACTAAGAGAGGAAAACAATATACATTTAAGATTCCAGCATAGTTGAGAAAAGACAAGGGCCAGTTATTAGTGTTTTTTGGGAAGAGTTCATTACCTTTTATATTATATCAGTTTGTGACGTGTACTTAAAAAATCAAATATCTTCATTTATGAAAAATGGTCAGTGTGATAAAAGGAGGGAATTCATAATCGTCTTAGGAAATTTTCTTCTTTCCTTTTAGATCAGTTTTCAAATCTTCGACAATCCTTTCAGGGTGGTACACTGACCACTACTTTGCAATTTTGCATGTGAAAATATTTTTAAAACAATTTTTTTCTGTTTCTTTTTTGAAAAAAAAATTTAAGTAGACTGTTGACAATGTTTGTGTCCGAAATGCTCTTTTTCTGTACACCTGCTTTCTGTCTGCCTGGAAAGAACAGTCAGGTACATGCTGGCAGCCATAATTGGGAACTCACCAATGAAATAGCGAATCCAGTTGTTAGATGACAAAACATGATGCAATAAGTTTATGTCAGTCCTCTGATGGTGCAAGACTTCTTTTTTTTTTTTTGCATCAAAATATCCTTCATTCCGTTTCATGTTAGCATGGCTGCCAGCATTTACGTAGAAAAGGGGGGAAGTTTCAAAACTTTTATAAATAATTTTTTTATGCTTAAAAGAAGTATCCAGCAAATTTTCTTTTTCTTTTGAATTTTACCTCTTCGCTTAGTCGAGCATCTCCAAAGGCATCAAAATTTTTCAAATTTAAAAACTGTAATGTTAAAATCAATAATACTAAAATACTGCACTTCCCCATGATAGTTCTTGACGCACCAAACTTTTAAACGATCTACTCACATATTGTAAGGTGCAGTGCAGGTTTATTCTACCTGTTCATCTCCATTGTCGTACCGACAAACAATCAGTAACGAATAAATTGGCTGCCACCTAGAGGCTTGTTTAATAGTCTCGTAAAGACAACAACAAAAGCATGATATCTTAGCTGAGGGAGGGAAATCTTTTCCGATAAAGTAAATTAACACTTGCAACTAGTCTGCAAATACCCAGCATGCCTCTGCGCACTTAATCAACTGATTGTGGTTGCACTACTCAAATGTTCACTAGAAAAGTGTTCGCAAGAATAAATCACCTGCTCATTCAGTGATGCATCTGATCAGCCACAAGTTGATTGCTTACTTTTGCTGTTATTGACTTTTGGTAACAACCAACACAGACTGACATCTATTTGTTTGTTTATTTATTTTTCTGATAATCACAGGTCTTCATATAGGTATTTTCCTTTTGGCCAACAAACATTTTTGATTACTTCAATGGAAAATGCTGGTGGTGGTATCAACTGGGCAATGGCCTGTTGTCTTGGCAACTAAATTTGTGTGACTGTCTAATAGTTTCTCTGTTGAAAAGCAAGTGCAATATGAAAACAGCAAAGGCACCTTAAATCCAGGAGAAAATGAAGAGATTTCTAATTTTTCACCTTTTATAAAAAAAAAAGAAAAATGAAGACAATGCTGCCAATTTATTTTGTGCAACTTTGGACAGATGAAACTAAGCAATGGCCTCCAAGAACGAAAAGGAAAAATGTGCTCTGAAAAGACACCAGTCATGTCACCATAAGCTCCAGTGCAATTCTCTTCAGTTATCTGTGGATGTGCACACAAAGTTGGTTTTACTTGCCTGCAAACTGAGTAGCTCCCATCTCCAAGAATTCCATTCTTCAAATCTAAGTCATAACTTTGGAAAAATGGTGAATTCTGGAATGTATAAAAGTATGTGCAATTTGAAAAGCAAAAAAAATGTGATTCTTTTTTTCAATTTGCTAACACTCCCCTTCAAAAATAATCGACTTGTGATAAGCATCAGAAGTCAATCAAGTTTTAAAACAGAACCTGCTCTGTGCTCATTATAAGTGAACAGCTGAAACAGAACTCTGAAACAAATTACAAAACATTCCCACAATGCAACACTATGAAGGCCAACATGCCATTCGGCACTGGCAGAGCTCAACCAACCCACCACAGATCTGGCGCTGCTAATCCCAGGACACTACAACCACCCATAAAGATATTTACAAAGAGGAAAAATGAGCTTGTGTCCAAGCCTAGCAACATTTGTAGCAATGCATTGTGAGAACACATTCTTAATCAATGCAAATTTTTTTATTTTGATTTTTAAAATAGTAAAAGAGAATTTAAACAAGTAATAATAATAAAAAAAAAAGTAATAGACAGCAGTTGAAATTGGGTTAAATTAAGGGGCCAACTATAAACAAAATGTGTTTGTTTTTTTTTTTTTTTTGCATTCTCACTTTAAATCAAACAAGGTATGCTAAGATATCCAGCCCGGACCTACCTTGAAGCGACTGGCCATGTGTAGATGAGACTCACCAGGCTGGTTGGTGGAAGAGGAAGATGGCTTCCAGAGTTCACAGCTCACTGTGTTTTCGCTGAAGATCACAGATGGTGCCACATAGGAATAACCCTATAAAGAACACTAAAGAGTTAAAAGGAGGTCCAACAATCTAAATGCAGAGGTGAGTAAAGGGACACAAAGAGTCTATGAACCATGGCCATCTATAAAAACTAGTATAAATGACCAGAATGATATAGGTTGTTAGTGTTTATAATATATTCAAAGGGATTAACTGTTTTCTTCTCCCTGATGCTTTGTCATTTTAAAGAGGTAAAAACCTCAGCATGAAAAGATGTTTGTTCAGCTGAATTACATTTGGTATGTATCCCGATATTAAACTCTGTGGGATATTCTGATTTTGAAACCATTATCAAACCCAGCTTAAATTCCTATACTTTATTTTAGTAAATACAAAATGACAGGAGCTTGTTATGGCTTTTACAAGGCCTCTGATGATAAAGTATTATTCATCAATGCAGAGTCTGAATCAGTGCAGGTTGTGGCAATAGCCAGAGTTTTGATCTTGAGAGGATTCATATCAATTTCTTTTTTATCTTTTTGAATCCAATCACTTGCACAGATTTCTTCTGGATTCTCCAGTTTCCTCTTACCTCTAAACAGAAGAACTTTAGATATATCCCCCCCATTTCACAGTTTTAAAGATGCCTGTTTTATTGATCTACAGGTGGTTTCTCCAGTCATAGATTTTATACGTAAAGCTTGCTCTGTATGAGCAAAGTGACAAAAGGGTCCACGGTCAGTGTAAGCTGACAGAAGCTCAGACCCTGAAGTAAAAAGACTAATGTTATTCTTCAGAGAAAATTTAATGGCATGTACATGACATAGAAACCTTTATCCACATAATCCCCCTATATTAAAATGCACTTGCCTCCCAGCAGTCCATAAGTTTCCTTATACCAAAGCACAGAAGTCTCTTAGTCAGTGCCAAAGCCATGACTACATCACTGCTGTCATAACTTTTGACATGAAGTTTCTGTTAAAGGACCAAACAAATGAAACGTCTAAAGCAACTAGGCCTGGGCTATATGCTAGATGTGGCCAGAACAGCCACATTGAAAAACTAGCCCAGCCCACGGCATTTCCAACAAACTTCAGGCTTCAATTTGCTTTTCGACAAGTCACAATACGAAGTGTTGCTGACAGTCTGATAATTTTCCTGGAAGATAACTGTTATCAGAGTATGTCCCCTAAAATACTGTTGTTATTACTTTCTCTTGTGGAAGGGGATACTTTCTGGCTTATAATAATGAATCCCAAGCTTCATCAGCAGTGATGGGGCAAGACAAAAATGCACTACCTTCTCCAAGAATCTGCAAACATGAAGGCTGCCTGTTTTGTAATCTTTTGTTAACAATTTTAGACCAGACAGGTGCATACTTTTCAGAAATTCAAATGATGATGGATTACTGAAGGAACTGCTCCCATGCGTTCCTACAACTGCTGATACACTTAATTCCTGCTCACGCCAGTCATCCAAAATCAACGTCTTAACGTTAGCAATAATGCCATCTGTCACCACCACAAATATACACATGCATACCCTCTAGCCCTAGCCATTTCCCCCTTTTATAAATGTTGTCACTCACAATCAGATAAATTGTGCACTTGTCTTTACTCTCTC